>BLSH010457796.1:85298-100537 GCA_018402905.1 Glandirana rugosa | reverse complement strand
TGATGTAAAAGGGGGGGGGGTTGTGATGTGAAGAGCACTGATGTAAAAGGGGGGGGTTGTGATGTGAAGGGTGAAGGGCACTGATGTAAAAGGGGGGGGGTTGTGATGTGAAGGGTGAAGGGCACTGATGTAAAGGTGGGGGTTGTGATGTGAAGGGTGAAGGGCACTGATGTAAAGGTGGGGGTTGTGATGTGAAGGGCACTGATGTAAAGGTGGGGGTTGTGATGTGAAGGGTGAAGAGCACTGATGTAAAAGGGGGGGGGGGGGGTTGTGATGTGAAGGGTGAAGAAGGACAGTGATGTAAAAGGGGGGGGGGGTTCTGATGCGAAGGGTGAAGGACACTGATGTGAAGGATCTGAGTCACAGAACATTTATGATATTTGGACCTTTGCTGGAAGAACATGCTACTGATTGGACCTCTGTGAGTTGTAATTTATTACCCCTGCACTAGGGGATGTGCATGAGCGCCTAAAAGGAAAAACTGCTTTAAAGCATCCTCCCATCCCCATATCTCGCCACGTGGTTAATAAATAAAATTCTGTATTAAATTGTGTGTTTTATATCTGCCCAGAGTTCAGCTTGGTGATTCTGAAAAGATGAATTCCAGATTGGTAATTTATCACCCATTATTTTGGTTCAGGGATAAATAAAAGTGACATTTGATGTGTCCTCAGGTTCCTCTCTGGGGGAGTTTGTCAGAGCCGGGAACGAGTTTCTGAAATCCTCCGTGGACCCCAAAGTGTTCGGCCTGTAAGAGGAGACGCCTGGAGGAACCAAGATGGCGGAAGTCTTCTTCTTATGGATTCTGGAATCTTCCTGGAATGTCGCTGCATCTCCTTTTTTGCCCAACCAGCTTTGTGCCTTTGTACTCCGCTCCTGTATATGAGAGCGATACCAAAGTTAGATGTGCTGAGTTTACCAGTTAGGGAATAGCACTATTTACAGTCCATTGTTCTTTACTATTCTGCGTACTCTGCTATGTTCAGAGAATGACTTTGTTACAGTAATGTTTAAAGGAATAAAACTACTTTATGTTTTCACTGTTTTTATGTCTAATAAAGTCAAAGGGGGGCTTCCCGTTAAACTGAAAAAACCTCTCAGTGTAGTAATGGAGGCCAAGGTCTTCTATGTTCCTCACAGTCTTCTTATTAATCAGAGCGGTGTCCTTGTCCTGCTCAGTGTTCCTTCAGATATAACACTGCTCATAGCGAGACGCTATACACTAGATTGTCAAAAGTATTGGGACACCTACCTTTACACGCACATGAACTTTAATGGCATCCCAGTCTTAGTCCCTGGGTTCAATATTGAGTTGGCCCTCCCTTTGCAGCTATAACAGCTTCAACTCTTCTGGGAAGGCTGTCCACAAGGTTTAGGAGTGTCTATGGCAGTGGTTCTCAACTCCGGTCCTCAGGACCCACTAACAGGCCAGGTTTGCAGGATAACTGAAATGCATCACAGGTGATTTTGTTTGCTGCTCAGTGATCTCCCCAAGGCAATACTTAAAAGCTGGCCTGTTGGTGGGTCCCGAGGGCAGGAGTTTAGAACCACTGGTCTATGGGAATGTTTGACCATTCTTCCAGAAGAGCATTTGAGAGGTCAGGTACTGATGTAGGGTGAGAAGGCCTGGCTCAGAGTCTCCGCTCTAATTCATCCCAAAGATGTTCTATTGGGTTGAGGTCAGGACTCTGTGCAGGCCAGTCAAGTTCCTCCACCCCAAACTCCCTCATCCATGTCTTTGTGGACCTTGCTTTGTGCACTGGTGAGCAGTCATGTTGGAAGAGGAAGGGTCCATCCCCAAACTGTTCCTACAAAGTTGGGAGCGTGAATTGTCCAAAATGTCTTGGTATGCTGACGCCTTAAGAGTTCCCTTCACTGGAACTAAGGAGCCAAGCCCAACCCCTAAAAAAAACAACCCCACACCATAATCCCCCCTCCACCAAATGATTTGCCGTTTAGTTATCAACTAACAACCAATACAACACAAATGAAGTTTCGATATTTTGTTGCAATCTACATCTGAATGTAAAACCCAGCTACAGAACATCTAGTTTACCAAGAGTACTCTTTAATTCTTATATTATAGCACACTGTATGCTTAACCCCTTGACCTCCAGAAGATTTATCCCCCTTCATGACCAGGCCATTATTTGTGCTGAGGCACTGAGTTATTTTAACTGACAATTGCACGGTCATGCAACATTGTACCCAAATAAAATGTGTCATTCTTTCTTACAAATAGAGCTTTCTTTTGGTGGTATTTGATCACCTCTGCATCTTTTATTTTGTACGCTATAAACAAAAAAAGACCGACAATTCTGAAGAAAAAAAACAATATTTTTTACTTTATCATACGAAACATATCCAATAAAAAAATTGAAAAAAAAATATAAATCTTTCATAAATTTAGACCAATATGTGTTCTGCTATATATTTTCGTTCCCAATAAGCGTATATTGATTGGTTTGTGCAAAAGTTATAGCGTCTACAAACTAGGGGATATATACTAGATGTTTTTTTATACTAGCAATCCTGGCAATTAGTGACTTCTAGTGGGACTGCGATATTGCGGCAGTCAATCGGATTGTAACTGACACATTTGACACTTTGTGGGAACAAGTGACAATAATACAGTGATCAGTGCTAAAAATATACACTGTCACTGTACTAATGAAACTGGCTGAAAAAAGGGTTAAACAGCTAGGGCAATCAGAGGGTTAACTGTGTGCCTAGCCAGTGCTTTTGTGTACTGTGCGCTGCTTTTACTAAGGGAAGTGATGGATTTTATTGACTGCTTTGCAGGGACACAAAATCCATCACCCCACCCATCAGAACCAAGCTCTGTCTTATTTACATAGGCATAACTCCATTCTGAGTCTCTGCCCAACGGTCAGTGAGTGCTGGCGGACATCCATTGTTCAACACCCACAGATCGGCTTTGGCTGTGAGCAATCACGTATATACAGTATGTGATAAGTGTGGGGGGCATTTCTATAGCGCCCCCCTGAGTCAATACTTTGTAGAACCGCCTTTCCCTGCAATTACAGCTGCAAGTCTTTTTGGGGAAGTCTCTACCAGCTTTGCACATCTAGAGAGGACATTTCTGCCCATTCTTCTTTGCAAAATAGCCCAAGCTCTGTCAGATTGGATGGAGAGCGTCTGTGAACAGCAATTTTCAAGTCTTGCCCCAGATTCTCAATTGGACTGTGACTGGGCCATTCTAACACATGAATATGCTTTGATCTAAAACATTCCATTGTAGCTCTGGCTGTATGTTTAGGGTCGTTGTCCTGCTGGAAGGTGAACCTCCACCCCAGTCTCAAGTCTTTTGCAGACTCTAACAGGTTTTCTTCTAAGATTGCCCTGTATTTGGCTCCATCCATCTTCCCATCAACACTGACCAGCTTCCTTGTCCCTGCTGAATAAAAGCATCCCCACAACATGATGCTGCCACCACCATGTTTCACGGTGGGGATGGTGTGTTCAGGGTGACGTGCAGTGTTTTTTTTTTAGGCCAAAAATTTTAATTTTGGTCTCATCTGACCAGAGCACCTTCTTCCACATGTTTGCTGTGTCCCACACATGGCTTCTCACAAACTGCAAACGGGACTTCTTATGGCTTTCTTTCACCAATGGCTTTCTTCTTTCCACTCTTCCATAAAGGGCAGATTTGTGGAGTGCACAGCTAATAGTTGTCCTGTGGACAGATTCTCCCACCTGAACTGTGGATCTCTACAGCTCCTCCAGAGTTACCATGGGGCTCTTGGCTTCTTCTCTGATTAATGCTGTCCTTGCAAGCAATGGCTTATAATTGTCTGTATCTTGTTGTCAGTACTCAATAAAGCTCTTTGAAACTCAAAAAAAAATAAAAAACTGTCCTTGCCCGGCCGGTCAGTTTAGGTGGACGACCACTTGGTAAGTTTGCAGTTGTGTCATGGTGGATTGAACAGTGCTGTGGTCAGGGACATGATGTGGCCATAGCACAGCAGATATGCAAGGGCTGAGGCAATTACATGCATAGGCACAATTCCACAAATACCCTTCCTAACAAGCCGTGCGATTGTGTGAACACCTATGAGAGTGTGCCGATTAGCACTGTCACCAAAATGACATATATAAGGATAGCAGATGCACTAGGGCCTTTCTGTTTGATCTGCAGCTTTCCCCTGTATCCTCTTCCTGTGCCAGTCCATGATCTGATTTTGACCTTCCTGGCTATCCCAATTCTCTCCTATCCTGACCCCAGCTTGCCTTGACCTTGATTCACCTGCATCTGCTTGATTCTCTGTTACCAAACCTCTGTCTGAACTTTGACCATTCTTTGCTTGATGTATCTGAGCTTCAGTGTATAACTTCACTTGTCTGACTGCACCAGTCTGCTCAGCTTCATCCAGCTGTTATGTACCTGCATCCACCACATGCCTGCATCCGCAGTACACCGTCACCTGCATTGTACCTGCATCCACCACATGCCTGCATCCGCAGTACACCGTCACCTGCAGTGTACCTGCATCCACCACATGCCTGCATCCGCAGTACACCGTCACCTGCAGTGTACCTGCATCCACCACATGCCTGCATCCGCAGTACACCGCCACCTGCATTGTACCTGCATCCACCACATGCCTGCATCCGCAGTACACCGCCACCTGCAGTGTACCTCCATCCGCAATATACCGTCACCTGCAGTGTACCTCCATCCGCAATATACCGCCACCTGCAGTGTACCTCCATCCGCAGTACACCGCCACCTGCATTGTACCTCCATCCGCAATATACCGCCACCTGCAGTGTACCTCCATCCGCAGTATACCGTCACCTGCAATGTACCTCCATCCGCAATATACCGCCACCTGCAATGTACCTCCATCCGCAATATACCGCCACCTGCATTGTACCTCCATCCGCAGTATACCGCCACCTGCAATGTACCTCCATCCGCAGTATACCGCCACCTGCAATGTACCTCCATCCGCAATATACCGCCACCTGCAATGTACCTCCATCCGCAATATACCGCCACCTGCATTGTACCTCCATCCGCAGTATACCGCCACCTGCAATGTACCTCCATCCGCAGTATACCGCCACCTGCAGTGTACCTCCATCCGCAATATACCGCCACCTGCAATGTACCTCCATCCGCAATATACCGCCACCTGCAATGTACCTCCATCCGCAGTACACCATCACCTGCAGTGTACCTGCATCCACCACATGCCTGCATCCGCAGTACACCGCCACCTGCAGTGTACCTGTATACACCACATGCCTGCATCCGCAGTACACCGTCACCTGCAGTGTACCTGCATCCACCACATGCCTGCATCCGCAGTACACCGTCACCTGCAGTGTACCTGCATCCACCACATGCCTGCATCCGCAGTACACCGTCCCCTGCAGTGTACCTGCATCCGCAGTACACCGCCACCTGCATTGTACCTGCATCCGCAGTACACCGCCACCTGCATTGTACCTGCATCCGCAGTACACCGCCACCTGCATTGTACCTGCATCCGCAGTACACCGCCACCTGCATTGTACCTGCATCCACAATATACCGTCACCTGCAGTGTACCTCCATCCGCAATATACCGTCACCTGCAATGTACCTCCATCCGCAATATACCGCCACCTGCAGTGTACCTCCATCCGCAATATACCGCCACCTGCAGTGTACCTCCATCCGCAATATACCGTCACCTGCAATGTACCTCCATCCGCAATATACCGCCACCTGCAGTGTACCTCCATCCGCAGTACACCACCACCTGCAGTGTACCTGCATCCACAATATACCGTCACCTGCAGTGTACCTGCATCCGCAATATACCGTCACCTGCAATGTACCTCCATCCGCAATATACCGCCACCTGCAGTGTACCTCCATCCGCAATATACCGCCACCTGCAGTGTACCTCCATCCGCAATATACCGTCACCTGCAGTGTACCTGCATCCACCACATGCTATTCTAAAAAGTGTTCCTTTAATTTTTTTGTACAGTATATTTAACAAATATGCAGTTCGCTACAAATGAGGGTAAATTTCTATTGGCCTGGTACCTTCATGCACCCTCCTCAAACCATTTCATGAATACTGCTAATTGAAATCCGGTGAAGCACAACTTTCTGTTTAAATTAGCTAACTACATTCCAGGGGTACTAAAACAAAGGGTGCGTAAAATCTTGCAGTTGGTTTTCTTTAGAAAGCAGCCAAAACCTGAATAGAAATGCCTGTCACCTAGCAGCATGTGGCAGAGAAGGACCCTTGTTCTCTGTGTGGAAGCAGTGGTCTCTCTGCAGAGGTCCAACGCTAATCCTTCTAAGCCAGAGCTTGAGGTCCTGGGCTAGCAGGGAGCATGAGCTTTGCTAATTGCAGCGCTATTGGTTTGTCTCAGCGGACGACATTTTGAACCTCTGCAGGGAGGGCATGTGCTTTATAAAAATGATGCTGATGATCCATAGAGATCCATCCATCCAAAGACTTCCCCCTTGGCTTGGCTCAAGGAAGTGTATATAAAGGAGCACCTGAAAATGTAATGGTTGCAAATTAAGTCGCTTTATTAAGGGTACAAGTATTTCTGGCTTGGCTGTCAGGGACATTCCCTTTGTGGTCCTCTGGAGCAATCCTAATGCTGCACTTGCCATTTGTAGATATTACCATCTGCTGGGGAGGGTTGCAAGGATTAAGAAAGAAGACT
This sequence comes from Glandirana rugosa, assembly GCA_018402905.1. Lineage (NCBI taxonomy): Eukaryota > Metazoa > Chordata > Amphibia > Anura > Ranidae > Glandirana > Glandirana rugosa. Next base: position 93,835 of record BLSH010457796.1, on the reverse strand, counting down.
GGATGACAGGAAGTGGGCATTACTAGATGGTCCACATTAGCATGCAATGCCGGTCACTCTGTCCTCTTTCTTAGCTCTGATTACTCCTCCCACCAGCTAAACATTTAGAAAAACAGCAGAGAAGCCTATGATGATGTCACAAGTACGTAAAGAGCGATTTTTTTTTTTAATGCTGATGTCACATGACTTGTTGTGTTACCATTTAGTGTGGCGAGCAAATTATAGTCACACACAGAGCTGAGACTCTCACTCTCTACTTCATCTGCCCACAGCGGACACGAAAAACAACACCATGCATGCGCATCTGTCTTATAGATGCTAGGAAGCAAGCAATTTAGCCGTGCATGTGCAGTGCACTCTCTGTGCCAACCATGGGCAGCTGTAGCAAGGTGGCACAGGAATGGGCGCGGGGGGGGGGGGGGGGCGTAAACCCACTCTGTATCATGTATTAGCAGCAGGGGAGCAATTTCGCATTCTTGCCCTGGGCGCTGGATGAACCTGTCCCAGTGCTGGTCACACATTTGTCTTCTCCAAATCCAGATTGGTTCCTACATTTATATCTGGGTGATGTCTGCCCTGACAAAAGTGCAGTAATTTAGAACCCAGAATTATACAGAAATGTAACATTTTCAGGTTTTGTATAATAAATTTCCCTCCTCTGCAGAACATGGAGGTGTCGGTGTTGGTGACGGTCCTGGCGGTGATCTGGCTTCACACCACCTGTGTGGATCAGAGAGAGGAGTGGGAGCTGCTGGAGGGGAAGGCCATCTCCTGGGTCAGAGCTAAAGCAGGTAAGTGCTGAGTGCAGACTACAGTACCATCAATGACCAATCAGAATCCATCTTCTATGATATGACTTCCATAAGCATTAGACATGTGCATGGCTAAAAAAATTAGTTTTTTTTGTTTTTTGGAAATTCAAAAAATTCGAAATTCGGAAATTAAAAACAATTCAGAATTCGGAAATTAAAAAAAATTCGGAATTTTAAAAATCGGAAATCCGAAATTCTGAGATTTGTGGTATTTCGGCAATTGCAGTAATTCAGAAATTCGCAGTAATTCGGCAATTGCAGTAATTCGGAAATTCGTGGTGATTCGGCAATTGCGGTAATTCGGAAATTTGCGGTAATTCGGCAATTGCGGTACTTCGGAAATTCGGCAATCGGAACAGCCGAAAATCCGAAATTCGGAAATTCAGAAATTCGGAAATCCGAAAATAACTAAGAACATTTGAAATAATAACTAACTAATAACTATTAAATTATAGGTATTTGAATTTCCTTGAAAGTTTGGCTGTTTGTGAACTTAAATATGAAATTTATCACTAACAGCTATACTTTCAAGGAAATTCCAATACCTATAATTTAATAGGTATATATTATTATTTCAAATGTTTTTCTTATTTCTGAATTTCGGAAATAAGGAAGATCATTTGAAATAATAAGTTATTAATGTATTATTTTAACTTATTATAAATAATAATAAGCTATTATTATTATTTCAAATGTTCTTTCTTATTTCCAGAATTTCGGAAATTCAGAAATAAGGAAGAACATTTGAAATAATAAGCTGTTAATTTATTATTTTAACTTATTATAGATTATAATAAGCTATTATTATTTCAAATGTCCTTTCTAATTTCCGACTTTTGCAGTGTGTGACTCTACATATACATACATACATACTTACATACAGTATGCATATGTACAGTCACACACTGCAAAAGTCGGAATTAAGGAAGAACATTGACATCACTCTGAGTGAGTTTTCCTACTTGCGTAATAATCCTCTAAGTCACAGGTGTCAAACACAAGGCCCGCGGGCCAAATCCGGCCCTCCAGGCCATTTCATGTGGCCCTCGCACCTCTCCTGCAGTGGCAGGGGAGCTCCAGCCCACCTCTGGTCCTCCAGACCCTGTACTTTCTGCTCTCCAGCAATGCATCCAGCTTCTTCCCAGCAGCAGTATGGGGGGGGGGGGGGGTGACTCTTGACATCTAATGTAAGGGAAGGGGATGCTCTGGACATATAGTCTTAAAGATACAACCGGCCCTTTTATGGGCAATCATAATGCTGATGTGGCCCACAATGAAATTGAGTTTGACACCACTGCTCTAAGTGTTTTTGTACATAATGGCTTTGGCTCCTGAAATTGCGTTTGAAGCTGTATAGATGCAAATGGTTCTTCGTCAGCCCTAAGGCCCCATTCACACAGGTGCCTCCGTTTGGTGGAATCTGCTTGCTCAGCGGGGATCGCTCTGCCGATCCCTGCTGACGGGTGGATGACAGGTCTGTCTCCGCTTACTGTGCAGCGTGGAGGCGGAGAGAGCCCCACTCTCCTCTATGGGAAATCGGGTGGAAACGGATCGCCTGTCCCTTTTCATCCGATCGTATCCAATGCGCCAGGCGGATGGAAGATTGGACCACCATCCGTCTGGATTTTGCGGATATGATCGGATCGGATAGCGGCGGATGTCAGCAGACATGTCATAGGGGTCATAGGGACTGCCTGAAAAACTGACAGGCGGACCTGATTGGACAGCCCATGTGAAAGGACTCTAGGCCAGGAGTACATGGGCAACGTTTTGTAGTTCAATCGTGCTAACAAAATCACTAGCAAGGGTCATTACAGTTTTGGAAAAAAATGGCTCCCCATGGAGTGCTAGACACAAGTATTACATATGAATTGCTAATGATCAAACAATGCGCACCCTGTGTAAGACTAAATGCTATTGCATACTATAGCTATCTACTGTGCATACTAAATAGACCTTTAGGCTGGGTTCACACCATATTCACATGTGGCTCCCAGCAGGGGTCCTCCTGGTTCACCGTTTCAGGTCTGATTCCAGCCCAAATTTTTGGCTGAATTCAGATCTGAAATGGACCAAAAGACGCACAGGGCCCCTGTGCAAATTTGCACCTGAGCCGCAGCGGAGATGTGTGAACCGGAACCATAGAGAGCCCGTCAAAATCTCCTGCTATTGTGAATTGGATGAGGGGAAACCGCATCCAATTCGCAGGGGTGTGAATCCAGCCTTATACCTTTGTACATTGTATAAAACATCTTGGTGACATCTCTTATACCGCCAATATTTATATAGTTACGGCACAGTGGAGTAGTGGTTAGCACTTTCATCTGGCAGAAAAAGGGTCACTGGTTTGAATCCCAACCACAACACTACCTGCCTGGAGTTTGCATGTTCTCCCTATGCGGGTTTCCTCAGGGTACTCCGGTTTCCTCCCACATTCCAAAGATATGCTGGTAGGTTAATTGATCCTGTCTAAATTGGCCCTAGTATATATATGAATGTGAGTTAGGGACCTTAGATTGTAAGCTCCTTGAGGGTAGGGACTGATGTGAATGTACGTAAAGTGCTGCGTAAATTCACGGCACTATATAAGTATTTGAAATAAATATGGTGAAGGTTCTCTGCCCTGTGGTTTATATAGTTATTGTTCACAAACCTTCCCCCAGTGTGAGAACCCTCATAGAGACTGGATGTCAGTTTGCCAACTGAAGTTACTTTCTACTCCCTCTTGACAAATAGCAGTGCACTTCCTGTGCCTAGGCACTCCTGTTCTGTAGCCTTATAGCTGCATAGCTGCAGTGTGAGATCTAAGGCACCGCTGCCCCTGATTGCTAGTCTCAGAAGATTTGGTGATATCATTATTGTGCTCCCCACTGTTCTCCTTGCTGAAGAGGAAGCTGTACCTGAGGACCTGCAGTGGTAGGATCTCCCTGCCTCTGCTTTATTCATTTTGTAGATCTGTACCTTCCTCTACCTTTCTTAATCATTACTCCATCAGTCCTCAGAGCACCAGTCATAGGGGATTGGGTGGGGGCTGACATGGGGAAGAATAGCCCTGATTCTACTAAGATGGCTGTCCCCTCACAGAGACACAGTGCAGAACAAGACATGGTAAAACTGTATTGGGGAAAGGATTGGCTGTAGTGAGACCGCAGGAAACACTGGTGACTAGGCTTGTGCAATTTGTTTCGTTCTGTATTTCGTTTTTACAGAATTTTGCAAAATTCAGCAAGTCGGAAGAATTCCGAATTTTAAATTTCTGAATTTTTCAGAATTTTGGTTTTTCCGAGTCGCGGTAATTCGCCAATTATGGTAATTGTGGTCATTCGGAAATTCGCGGTAATTCGGAAATTCGGTAATTCGGAAATTCTGCAATCGGAACAGCCGAAATTCAGAAATTCGGAAATCCGAAAATTGGAAACTAACGAAGAACATTTGAAATAATAACTAACTAATAACTATTAAATTATAGGCATTGGAATTTCCTTGAAATTTTGGCTGTTAGTGATCCTAAATATGAAATGTATCACTAATAGCCATATTTTCAAGAAAATTGCAATACCTCTAATTTATTCGTTTTTTATTATTATTTTAACCTATTATGAATTATAATAAGCTATTATTATTTCAAATGTTCTTTCTTTTTTCCGAATTTCCGAATTTCGAATAAGGAAAAACATTTGAAATAATAATAAATAACTATTAAATTATAGGTATTGGCATTTCTTTGAAATATGGCTGTTAGTGTTAAATTTCATATTTAAATTCACTAACAGCCAAATTTTCAAGGAAATTCCAATACCTATAATTTATTATTATATTCTTTCTTATTTACGAAATTCGAAAATAAGAAAGAACATTTGAAATTAAAATAAATAACTATTAAATTATAAGTATTGGAATTTCCTTGAAAATTTTGTCTGTTGGAATTTCCTTATATTTCATATTTAAGTTCACTAACAGACAAATTTTCAAGGAAATTCTAATACCTATAATTTAATAGTTATTTATTATTTCGGAAATTCTGAAATAAGAAAGAAAATTTGAAATAATAATAGTTTATTATAATTTTAAATTAAATTTAATTTAATAAAAAAACAAAAAAACTGAAACAAAAAAAACTCATTTTTCAGCCATGCACAAGTCTACTGTTGACTACTCCTTTGTCCTCTGCTTGCCCTTTTTTTGCCTTAGCTTCCACCTTACATGTCCCCTTTAAGGCAGTCCATTAGCTACTTCAGCCCTGGAAGGATTTCCCAGGTTAGGACCAGTGCACTTTTTGTGATTCGGCACTGCGTCGCTTTAACTGACAATTGCGCGGTCGTGCAGCGTTGTACCCAAACAAAATTTGAGTCCTTTTTTTCCCCACAAATAGAGCTTTCTTTTGGTGGTATTTGATCACCGCTGCGTCATTTCTGATCGCTGCTATAAACAGCTACTATAAAGAAAGAGCGAGAGCGAGAATTTTGCAAAAAAAAAAACAATATTTCTTACTTTTTGCTAAAATTCAAATCCAAAAAAAAAAAAATATAAAAAACATTTTTTTTCATCGGTTTTGGCCGATTTATATTCTTCCTCATATTTTGGTTAAAAAAAATCGCAATCGGCGTTTATTGATTGGTTTGCGCAAAAGTTTCAGCTTTTACGGATGATGAGATTTAATTTCTGGGGTTTCTAGTAATGGTGGTGATCTGCGATTTTTAGTTGTACTGCGATATTGCGGCAGACATGTTGGACCATTTTGACACTTTTTTGGGACCATTGGCATTTATACAGCGATCAGTGCTATAAAAATTCACTGATTACTGTGTAAATGCCATGGGCAGTGAAGGGGTTAACCTGCAGGGGGCAGGGAAGGGGTTAACTGTGTTCCCTAGGTGTGTTCTAACTGTGAGGGGGCTGGTCTACCTTGGACATAAGAGATCCGCCATGTTTACATCGGCGGTTCCCCGTTCTTTCACTCTAACAGCTCATCGCGGCTCGCCGGCAGACATCTGGGTCCGCCCGGGCTGCGGGCACATTCCTGCAGAGTGTGTCGGGCATGAGAGCATTCTGCTGGTGGAGCGCTCTCGCCCCCTAGCTGAGTGTCCGCGAATCATCATCTATTTACGGCGATTCACAGAATAGAAACACAGTGCCGACACGCGGTCGGGAAGTGGTTAAAGTACTTACACTGCTTGTATATAAAAAATACGCTTGTTGGTGTATTAAAGCGGAGCTCCACCCAAAAGGGGCAGCTCCGCTTGTTCGCACTCTCCCCTCCTCCACTACCACATTTAGCACTTTTTGGGGTGAGGGGGGAGCGATTTCCTTGGTTTGACAGTTACCCACCCCCACTCCCAGGTAAGATCTCCGCGTGGTGATCTACGACATTCCCGGTCCCTCCTCCTTCCCCCCGCTGCCTTCTGGGACGCACACAGGTCCCAGAAGATGGTGGGACCGTTCAGAAAGCGCAGCGCAACTCGCGCATGCACAGTAGGAAACCTGCGCCTGCACCCAAAGCCCATTAAAGAATCAACTAGGGGTGCCGACATGGCGGGATCTCTAGACGGGTACGTGTGTGTAGCCAATGGCGGGGGTGGTTGCTGTGGTTCACCTCAGTGTTCCCCAACCCAGTCCTCAAGGCCCACCAACAGGTCATGTTTTCAGGATTTCCATTATTTTGCACAGGTGATTTGATCACTTTCACTGCCCTAGTAATTACCACAGCTGATTCATCTGAGGGAAATCCTGAAAACATGACCTGTTGGTGGGCCTTGAGGACTGGGTTGGGGAACACTGGTTCACCTGATCACACTGCCCCATAGGTGTGCGCACATAGAGTGGCAGGTGCGCCAGGGCACACCCTAATCACCCTGTACTGTGCAGATTCCCCCTGCTGCCTGGCTGCAGAGAAAGGGACGGGGGAATCTCTGTCCTCAGTTTCTTTCTCTGTCTCAAAAGTGAGACATCAGGGGTCTGTTTAGGCCCCCGATCTTTCACCAAAGCCCCCCAACAAGGCTCCTCAATAAAATTGTATAAAAATATAAATATATATAATATTGTAAAAAATTATAAAAATACAAAATTGTAAAAAAAAAAAAGAAAAATAATATAGGAATAAACTACTGACACCGATCTCTGACCCTTCTGATATATATACAGACACTCATGTGTGTTTGCGCTTAGTGGTGCACACCCTAATGCAATAGGCTGCGCACACCTATGCACTGCCCTCAATCACACTTTGACGCACAGCCGGACACACAGAACAGCCTGGTACTTTGTTTTGGTTTTTTTTATTAGTGGATTTGAACTTGGATGGGGAAGGGATAATTATGGGATGCCCAAGAATTAATCAGTTCTGTACATGGGACCTCTGTATACACCTCCGTATATACACTCCTCCATCTTCATCCAGCACAACACTTGCTGCACACTATATACAGTCCTGTATATACACTTCTCCTTCTTCTCTCCAGCACAATACTTGCTGCACGTTTCTCTCCCTGTTCCACTCTCCTGCACAATACTTGCTCTACACAGGTGAGACCTGAAAGGATATTTACCAGGCCTCCGAATGTTTCCTTGGGCCTAGCTAGCACATGGGGAGGCCTGCTGTAGTTGAAGCAGGGTCTCCGGACCGCCCATTACAGGTAGAGGCAGATAGCTCCCAGAGTGTAGCAAAGTACTGAGTGCTAGCTGCATACCTCCCAAGTTTTTGAGATGGGAATGAGGGACACCTATCATCAGCAAAAGTATGTAGGCATAGGACACACCCCTTGCCACGCCCCCTTAAAGGAGAATTGTACAAAAAAAAAACAAGATTGGTTAAACCCACGAGTGCTTTTTTACCACAACTATTAATTTATATTGGCATTTGGAATTTACAAATGCAGAAATTTAGAAATCAGATGAAAGGTTTAGCACTGGGAAACACTTTTTGATAGATAAAAGTGCATTTTATATACAACTATATAGATCAGACCAAAATGTGGGACAAGTGAGGAGGAAAGAGGGACATTGTTCCAAAACAGGGACAGTCCCTCAAAATTAGTGACAGTTGGGAGCTATGGCTAGCTGGGTTGATGGACTACTACTCCCAGCCCATCTTCTTCCAGGCCCTGCCAGCTCCTCCACCTGCAACGGCCTTCTCCACTACCACAGCAACATAGGAATCCCAAACTGGCTTCTGTATCCTTCCCGGACTGTCTCTCACCTCAATGCCTCCAACAGTATCCCAGGGTATGTTGCTCACCGACTCCTGACACTTGTAGTTCCACACTGAAGATCTCTCCCGAATAGTGCTCTCTCCCGCTGTCCTTTCTGCTCTACCTTGTGCCTGCCACCAAGATCTCTCTCCTCCTGGCTGCGTCCGAGCACCCTAAGCCTGGGGTCACCCCCCCTCCCCTGGGCCATGACAGCCCACACTACTCCATTCTAGAAGTCACACCTTGATGTTCACAGTCCTCAGCCACTCGTTGTATGGGACCCTATGACAACCTCCGTAACTCCACTCTCTGTCAGGCCCTTCCTATGTCTTCGGTCAAACCCTAAGGATACAACGACACCATCACCTCTTCCGGCAACGTCCACCTCCTCGACCGTCCCGGACCTTCTTCTACCCGACCCTCATCATCAGGTAGTTGGGTCGATCGGTATCGAGGGTTGACAGTGATTAAAACTCCCTGACAGGGACAAAACCTTGTTACAGGGAGAAAGGAGGAGTGAACAGGGTGTAAAACCAGA
>BLSH010457796.1:64436-78702 GCA_018402905.1 Glandirana rugosa | reverse complement strand
AGTGACACTAATACAGTGATCAGTAAAAAATCTGTTCACTGTACCTAATGACACTGTGACAGGGAGTGAAAAGGGTTAACTGGGGGGGGGTGCTCAGGGGGTTAAATGTACCTAACTGTGCAAACTGGTGTCATGTTGTAGTTTTACAGTAGCTTTTGTCTCTCTGTGGAACTGAAAAGGTCTCCACGAGAGAAAAGCTCGTCATTTCCTGTGCCTGTGTTTTCGATGGGCAAATATCATGTGACCTAAAAATATTGCAACGATCGCCATTTTATTCTCTGGTCTCTGCTAAATAAAATATATAATGTTTGGCGGCTCTGAGTAATGTTCTAGCAAAAAATACTTTTTACTTATTAACAAAAAGTGTCAGAAAAGGCCTGGAGCTGAAGTAGTTATCACTAAATTACTAAGTTTGCGTACAGGAGGCCTTAGTGTGGTGTAAAAAAGCAGCGTTGGAGTAGTGTCACGTGAAAAAAACACATGCAAACATACAAAATGGAGTTCCTTTGTTTGATATCACAGAGACGTGGCAGTGCCCCCCGGAAAGGCGTGTTTGCAGACGTGTCTGCAGATCCCCATTGGTTGCAGCGGGTTATGTGCCTTCAAGAACCACCTAAAACAATCCCACCCATTCTGGGGAAGTTCAAGAATTCACAAAGGAATCCCACCAGTTCTCTGATCAACAACACAAATGCAGCTGTGTTTTGCAGGATTGTATGATTGTGTCATTATGTGGTATAAACTATACCTCATAGTCATGGCGTCAGGTACGTATTATATCTTTTATTGCCTACTGTACTGTACATTTATCCATTTATTATACAAAGTATATTCTGGTGGCTACTTTTCCTATGCTACCGACTTTATTTCCTATATAAATGTGAATTTGCAGTTTTTAGATGTTTTTAATCATCTTTATGAACTACCGTAGTCTTGACTAGATGTACCACAGGACGTATGACTTATGTGGTTCAAGTGGTGTTTACATAATTCTTTCCTGAATTTATTATTACGAGTTGTAGGAAGTATATAAATCATACACAAAATGTATATTATTAAGTATATTTAGACAATTAGAAGTGTATTGGATTGTTTGTAAAGACAAAAAAGAGGGTTGCTATATGTGCCTGCATCATGGTCACTTTCCTATCAATAGCGATGGCAAAAACTCTATTTTATTTTTATGTGACCCCATTTCTACAACAGCCTCCTACAATCTCCATTCCTACAACCTCACAATCTCTTTCCCATCGATAACCCTGGCAAAAGCTAAAATTTTTATCATGTGACTCCATTCCTACAGCCTCAAGATCGCTTTCTGATCAATAACAGTGGAAAGAATTCTATTTTTATTAGGTGACCCCCATTTCTACAACAGCTTCATGGTCATTTTACAAGCAATAACGATGGCAAAAACTCAATTTTTTTTAGGTGACCCCATTCCTACAACAGTCTCCGACAATCTCTTTACCATCGATAACCTTGGCAAAAATGAGATGTTTATCATGTGACTCCATCCCTACAACAGCCTCACAATCTCTTTCCGATCAATAACAATGGCAAACATTCTATTTTTTATTAGGTGACCCCATTCCTACAACAGTCTTTGACAATCTCTTTACCATCGATAACCCTGGCAAAAATGAGATGTTTATCACGTGACTCCATCTCTACAACAGCCTCACAATCTCTTTCCAATCAATAACAATGGCAAACATTCTATTTTTTATTAGGTGACCCCATTCCTACAATAGATTCAGGGTCACTTTACAATCAATAATGATGGCAAAAACTCAATTTTTTTAGGTGACAACATTCCTACAACAGCTTCATGGTCACTTTACAATCAATAAAGATGGCAAAAACTCAATTTTTTTTTAGGTGACCCCATTCAGTCTCCTATAATCTCTTTACCATCGATAACCCTGGAAAAACTAAACGTTTATCACATGACTCCATTCCTACAACAGCCTCACAATCTCTTTCCAATCAATAATGATGGCAAACACTCTATTTTTATTAGGTGACCCCATTCTTACAACAGCTTCATGGTCACTTTCCTATCAATAATGATGGCAAAAATTTAATTTTTTAGGTGACCCCATTCCTATAACAGTCTCCTACAATCTCTTTACCATCGATACCCCTGGCAAAAATGAGACGTTTATCACGTGACTCCATTCCTACAACAGCCTCACAATCTCTTTCCGATCAACAACAATGGCAAACATTCTATTTTTATTAGGTGACCCCATTCTTACAACAGATTCAGGGTCACTTTCCTATCAATAATGATGGCAAAAATTAAATTTTTATTAGATGACCCCATTCCTACAACAGTCTCCGACAATCTCTTTACCATCGATAACCCTGGCAAAAATTAGATGTTTATCACGTGACTCCATCCCTACAACAGCCTTGCAATCTCTTTCTAATCAATAACAATGGCAAACATTCTATTTTTAATTTTTTATTAGATGACCCCCTTCCTACAACAGCTTAATGGTCACAGGATTTATATGCTGCCAACAGTTCACGCAGCACTTTACAACGTGAGGGCAGACAGTACAATTACAATACAATTCAATACAGGAGGAATCAGAGTGCCCTGCTCATTAGAGCTTACAATCTCTTAGCCATTGATTACCCTGGCAAAAACTACATTATTATCACGTGATTCCATTTCTACAACAGCCTCACAATCTCTTTTCTATCGATAACACCAGCAAAATGTCCATTTTTATTAGGAGACCCCATTCCTATAAAAGCCTCATGATCTTTTTCCTATCGATAACATTCTCAAAAAATGTCATTTTTTACAACCCAACCCATACTGGGCCAGTTGGAGGAATGATAACCCATGGTTCATGTCAGTTGGATGAATAGTGCCCTATCATTGGTGTTAGTGAGAGGAATAGTGCCCCATTGATGGTGTCAATGGGAGAAACAGTGCCAGTTGTTGAGGTCAGTAAGAGGAAAAGTGTCCCAAACTGCCGCATCCAACCCCTGGGCCACAGTTTGGAGACCACTGGTATAAAGAAAAAAAAAACTGATACAGTTTCTAGATACCTTTCTTCTTTTAACAATACTACAGCTAAAGGCTAATGTCTTGGTATAAAAACCACATGAATCGATTCTTTGCAGATCAAAAATACCTACACAGATATTTAGGGTTATTAAAAAAGGGGACTCAATTATTTGAAACAGAGGACATCCCTATTGCTGTCCACTGATTATGTGAAAGCTCTCATGTGATCCTACACTGATTCATGGCCTTACAACGTATGAGGATGAACCTCTGGAAACAGTAACCCATGGAAACAGAGAGTAGTGCTTAACCAGGTCAATGCAGTTGAAGGGGCAGATAAGGGTGGTCTTGGGGGCCACAATAGTAACTGAGACAGCCTGGTGGGTTTTCTCCTGTATAAGAATTGTCCTGGGCTTTCTTAGGAATACAAGTGAGGGTGACTTCACTCACTGCCGCCTGAAAAAGGGAGCATAATTGTGAGCACCAGTCAAAGCCATAAATAGGCAACTCTGAACTAGTACTGGTTTATAATGGTAATTTTATAAAAACACTTATAGTTTGACGCTCAAAAAAATCTGAGACCAAAAGCAGAACTACATAATAGGATAATACCATCATAAATGCTTAAGGTTCCCACCGCTCAGGTTGTCGAGGTCCGATGAGTTGGATGCTGCTGATTAATGAGGGTGTGGACTAAAGACGGGTCCGTCCAGACCCAGAGCATTGTGCAGAAATAGAAAGAGATAGCATGGCCTCCACACGCCTCATCTGGCCCGAGTGGTTAGCAGATAAAAGCAGCCTCAGCTCGATTCACCCAGACCACAACTCCAACATGTCTCGTCCCACCCTCGGGGCTTTATCATGGAGATCAATATCTCAATCAATAATTTAAAAAGTGTACCTATAGCTTTGTGGTCAGTTTTATTGATTGCTGCATCAGCATTTAACTACACTAAAAACTGTGGACACCTGACCATCACACCTACCTATATGGCCAGCAAATGATTGAGTTCAGGTGTTTCTGGTGAAGGGTACTGTTAAAGTGTAAAGACAAAACTTTTTTTTTAGTTTTGGATAGAGTTAAGAGAGATTAGAACCCCTGTCAGGTTTTTATTGCTGCCTGCGCCACCATTAGGGAGATTCATCCTCTCTGTTTGAAATTTGTATATCATTATCATCTATAGTGAAAGTAAGAGAAAATCCCAAATTTCGGGTTGACATCAGAACAGTAATTAATGGGGAAATCTTCCCATGGGAAATTCTGAAGAGTTATCCATACTTTGGAGGGATTTTCTGTCACTTTCTGTTTGGATACGGGACAGAAAGTGAAGGGAAATCTCCCCAATGGGACACAGATGGCAAAAAAAACTGACAGGGGTTATAAACCCTTCCTTACTCCATCCAAAATGAAAAAAAACTTTGCCTTGAGTTACACTTTAATGCTATAGCATAAAGGACATTTTAGACAATTGCTCTACCACCCTCATGGTAGCAGTTTGGGTTGGCCATTTTCTATTCCAGCATGACTGTGCCCCGTGCACAAAGCCAGCTCCATAAAGACAGGGCTTGACCAGTTTGCTGCGGAGGAACTCCAGTGACCTGCACAGACCCTTGACCTCATCTCTACAGAACACAAAGCCCTGCCCCCAACCCTACTAAACACCTTTGGAATTCTACTTGAGGGCAAGGTCTTCTCATCCAACATTGGTACCTGACCTCACAAATGTTTTTTGGCTGAATAGGTACAATTTGCCATAGTCACTCCCCAAAACCTTGTAGAAAATCTTCCCAGAAGAATGGAGGCTGTTATAGCTACAAAGCATTGGGTAGGGCCAGGCGGTCAACATCATCTTGGCTGTGCTTTTGGAATGGGATGTCCAACCAGCTTATATAGATGTTCAATTCCTAGGACCCATTCACACCAATGTGCACACATTACTGTGCGCAAATTGCAGGCATGCTGCATAGAAAACAGTTATGTTCTTAATGACCTTGCATTGAGCCTGCATTGATCAAGGAAGAAGGAAGGTCAATGTAGCTCAATGCACTTGGTGTGAATGAACCGTTATGTTCTCTACCCAACAATATGATTGTGTCTCTTCTCAATATACATATCCATACAAATACAATGTTACATTTTTAGAAATCATTTCTTACCCCTTTCAGTAACAATGGCTTCTTTCATGAAACAAAATGATTAAAACATTTAGGAATTTTCTCCACTGCTGTAACAAATCAATGGTAAGTTTTAAGTAGACAAGAGGAAAATACATCCATATTTTTCTTTTAAAGATGGAGATGATTTGTAAGTAAGTCTCAACCTCCTGAGCAGACTCCAGCGACAGTGAAGCCATCACACCTGCAGCTACAGGGGCAGTAGAAGTTCCAGCATGCCATGGCCATGTGTTTTCCACACTTGGGGCAAAATGTATTTTCCCAAAAATATGAGGTCCAGGTTGTCATTGATGAAAGGTTGAGATGAAAACTTGATGCAGTGAAATGTTCACAAGCAAAGCCTGTTATACAGAGGAATACACCCAAAGGTCTACAGAGCTAGCAGGATCTCAGCTTATGAAGTGCGTGCTAGCGGTTAAATGTTTCAACACTTCCTCCCTCCCTCACATGTGGTTTCTTCTACACCTTGTATTTTATAAGTTATAGATGAGCAGATATGTATTGTTATGTTGCCAAAAATGAGTCTTTTTTTTCCACCCAATGCAATATACCTGCTCATAGGCACAATGACCTCCACCAAATCCGGTATGCCTGTCTAGATAGAAACAGTTGCATAAAATACATCATATTTCTGCCACTGACAGTAGGGTTGGTTTAAACATAAACATATATTTGAGGGGTTTCTAAAAAGGTATTTAAAGTGGAACTTTAGTCAGAAAATGAAGTCCTGCTAGATGACTTCAGGCTGGCCCCTTTTGCAGGTATAGCTATGTAAAGCAATAAAAATAAGTTCCTATACTGTTTAAAATCCAGTAATGTGCTGTCTCACCCTGCCCTGCACATATTCAGTTGCTCTCCATTGTTAGGCACTTTTAGGCAAATTTGTAGAGGCCGATCTGCTGACAGCCTTAACCGCTTGCCGACCGCTGGTCGGCAATTGATGGCGACAAAGTGGCGCTGTAAGGCAAAACGCTGTCATATGACGGCGGCTGGCAGATCGCGCACTGTGAGCGCGCGCCGCCGGAGGCGTGCCCGCGCGCTAACTGTGTCCGGGGAGGGCCAGGGAGCGGGTGCGGCGGATTCGATCTCCGCCGGCCACCCGCAATGCCCCCCCCGGAGTGAAAGAACGGAGGTCCGTGTAAGTAAACACGGACCTCCGTTCTGTGAGGGGGGAAGGGCTGTGATCACAGCCTTCCTGTACATGGAGGCTGTGACCACTTCCCTTCCCCAGATAGGCAAGCCCCCATACAGTTAGAACACGCCCAGGGAACATAGTTAACCCTTAGCGCGCCCCCTGCAGGTTAACCCCTTCACTGCCAATGGTATTTACACAGTAATCAGTGCATTTTTATAGCACTGATCGCTGTATAAATGCCAATGGTCCCAAAAAAGTGTCAAAATGCTCCGACATGTCCGTTGCAATATCGCAGTACCGCTAAAAATCGCAGATCGCCGCCATTACTAGTAAAAAATTAAAAAAAAATAAAAACCCCAGAAATGAATTCTCATCATCCGTAAACGCAACCACTTTTGCGCAAACCAATCAATAAACACCGATTGCATTTTTTTTTTATCACAAATATGAGGAAGAATATAAATCGGCCAAAACCGATGAAAAAAAAATGTTTTTTTATATTTTTTTTTTGGATTTGTATTTTAGCAAAAAGTAAGAAATTTGGTTTTTTTTTGCAAAATTGTCGCTCTTCTTTTGTTTATAGCGGCGATCAGAAATGACGCAGCGGTGATCAAATACCACCAAAACAAAGCTCTATTTGTGGGAAAAAAAGGACGCAAATTTCGTTTGGGTACAACGTCACAAGACCGCGCAATTTTCAGTTAAAGCGACTCAGTGCCGAATCGCAAAAAGGGCTCCGGTCCTAAAGTGTGAAATCCTTCCGGGGCTGAAGTGGTTAAAGCATAATTAAAGCCTCCAATCCTTTACTGCCAAGAAAGCTGCTTCTGTTTGATCTGCAACTGCCATGGTGCTGCACACGTGAGCAGTTATGACACCAGCCATTTGATAGTTTGACAGTTTGCTTGAGGAACCAAGCAAATGTGACAGTTAGCAATCTCAGCATTCCAGGAATGCAACTTTTTTAAAACTGTTATATCAATGGGTTTAATTCTGCTTTATGATTTACTGCTGCTCAGGATCTCTGGGCTTTAGCAAAATGGCAGCCTCCAGCAAGAACAAATAGGGGCAATGCTGGAGGCAATTTACAGCACACACTAATGTTGGTAGCATAATTATTAATGTGGAATATATGTTCTTTGCTAAGAACTTTATATTTTTCAGTTGTAATGGGTAAAATTCCACTTTAAGGCACTTTTCTAGCAGTATTGGCCCTTTAATACATCCTACGTCAAATTCATGAAAGTGTTGCAATAGTTTCCATAACAATTTAAACACGTACCACACATTCATGTAGTTCATATATGCATGACTTTCATGATGTGTGGTTGTGCTGCAACAAATTCAAAAATAATTAGTTCACAGATAATGAAACTGAAGGTATTAACCACTTCCCACCCGTATGACATCTTATGATGTCCTGGATTTGGAGGTGGAGATATCTGGATGATTATTAATATTTATTATTATTATATAGGATTTATATAGCGCCAACAGTTTTTGCAGTGCTTTACAACATGGGGGCAGACAGTACAACTACAATACAAATCAATACAATACAAATCAATACAGGAGGTATCCGAGGGCCCTGCTCGTTAGAGCTTACGATCTAGAAGGGAGGGTCAAGAGGGACAAAAGGTGATAACTGTGGGGGATGAGCTGATGGAGAAAATGAAAATAAAGTAGTTAGGTGTGGGCAGTGTTGTATTTAGGTTTTGAGCTGCCCTAGGCCTGACTAAACTCATGCCCCCTCCCCCCCACACACACACAGTTGCGGAACGCCGGCTGCCTGCACAACAACTCATTGGTTGGAGTCTGCCTCCAGGGCCCTTCAGGACGCCCTGACCCCCACATATGTATGGGCTGTCCCCCTCTGATGGCAGCCCTGTCTGCATTATCATACCGGCAGCATTAAAAGTGCAAGCCGGTGTGGTCCCTTTTCGTGCTGCCCCCCCTGCAAAGTGCCGCCCTAGGCCTGGGCCTTGTTGGCCTAGGCCAAGATACAGCATTGCGTGTGGGTAGGATAGGCTTCTCTGAAGAGAAGGGCTTTCAGGGATCATCTAAAAGTATTAGAGTATAAGATAATCAGACAGTTTGGGATAAGGAGTTTCATAGGATTGGAGAGGGCAGGAGATCTTGAGAAGAACGAAGAGAACGGTTAGGTTGGTATTTAGAGATTGGGCTAGTGATGTAACTGGGGGCTGAGTTATGGGTGGCTTTGTAAGTGGTTGTTAGTATTTTGAATGTAATTTGTTGGGTGAGTGGAAGCCAGTGGAGGGATTGACAGAGTGATTGGTAAGGTGGATGAGTCTGGCGGCAGCATTCATGATGGATTGAAAGGGGGATAGCCTATGTAGATGTAAGCCAATGAGAAGGGAGTGGCAGTAGTCGAGACGAGAGATGACCAGGGAGTGGATTAAGAGCTTTGTTGTGTCGTTGGTTAGAAAGGGGCGTTTTTTGGAGATGTTGTGGAGTTTGAGGTGGCAAGATTTGGACAGTGATTGGATGTGGGGCTTAAAGGCGAGTTCAGAGTCCAGCATTACACCTAGGACCTTGGCATGTGGGGATAGGTTTATAGTTGTGCCATCAATTTTGACAGAGAGATCAGGGGAAGGGGCATATGGGGGAGGAAAAATGATAAGTTCAGTTTTGAATAGATTGAGTTTGAGGAAGTGGTGTGACATCCAGGCTGATATATCTGTTAGTAAATTAGTGATGGGTGAGGAGACGGCGGGAGTGATCTGAGGGGTAGAGAAATAGATTTGGGTGTCGTCAGTGTAGAGGTGGTATTGAAAGCCATGGGAGTCTATCAACTGACCCAGGGAGGAGGTGTAGATTGAGAATAAGAGAGGTCCAAGGACAGAACCTTGGGGGACCCCAACCGAGAAAGGAAGAGGAGAGAAGGAAGTTGAATTGTAAGTAACACTAAAGGTGCGGTTGGATAAGTAGGAGGAGAACCAGCGAAGAATACAATCACAGAGACCAAATGTGTGGAGTTGTTTGAGGAGGAGGGGGTGGCCAACAGTATCAAAGGCAGCAGAGAGGTCTAGGAGTAGGAGTACAGAAAAGTGTCCATTGGTTTTGGCCGTTAGTAAATCGTTTGTTTGTTTTAGGAGAGCAGCTTCTGTGGAGTGTTGAGGACGAAAACCAGACTGAAGGGGATCAAGAAGGCTATTATCAGCAAGGTGTTTACACAGTCGGTTGTAGACCGGACATTCAAGGAGTTTGGATACAAATGGGAGCAAGGAGATGGGGTGAAGTTGTCAAGATTGGATGGGTCCAGGGAGGGTTTTTTAAGTATGGGGCTAACTAGTACATGTTTTAGAGTGTTGGGAAAGATGCCAGAAGAGAGGGAGAGATTAAAGATGTGAGTTAGAGAGTGTAGAATAGAGCCAGAGGGTGAATGTAGCATTTGCGAGGGAATAGGATCCAGAGGGCAGGTGGTAAGATGGACATTGGCAAGTAGTTTAGCAACCTCGTCTATAGTGGTGGGCTTGAGAGAGGGAATTAATGATTGAACCTGTGAGCATGAAGTGTAAAGCATGGAGGCTATCTGAACTCGCAAATTCTATCAATCTTCTCTTTGAAGTGATTGGCGATCTCTTGGGCAGTGAGTGAGTTGGGGGGTGGAGGCAGTGGAGGACGAAGTAGAGAGTTGAAAGTAGAGAAGAGTTGACGGGGACGGGATGATAGGTTGTTAATGAGAGTGATAAAATAGGTCTGCTTGGCAGTGAGGAGGCAGGAATTGTATTTTTGGAGGGCAGTTTTGTATTGGTTGAAATCTTTCTGAGACTTAGTCTTACGCCACAGGCCCTCATGAGCACGGATGTGTTTTTTCAGACTTCTAGTATCATCTGTTTGCCAAGGTTGAAGGGGTCAGGCCTGGTTCTGTGGGTAGTGAGGGTGCCAGTGAGTCCATTGAGGCTATAAGTGAAGTGCTTTAGACAGAGGTGGCAAGGATAGGGGTAAGATTTTGTCATATAGGTTGTCAGTAGCAGAGAAGAAAAGGTTTGAGATGACATAGGTTTCTGCGGGTAACTTTTAGGCGGTTGGAGGATGAGGAGGTGGAGGAGAGGGAGAGTGTGAAGCTAATAAGTTGGTGATCAGAGAGGGGGAATGGATAGTTGGAGAGGTTACACAGAGGGCATAGGTGGGAGAAAACTAGGTCAAAGGTATTGCCTTCAGAGTGAGTAGGGGCATCTGCCCATTGCTTCAGGTCAAAGGAGGAGTTTAAACTGAGAAATTTGGAAGTAGCAGGAGAGTTAGTATTTAAGATGAAGGAATTCATAGACAGCCGCACTTCCAAAAACACACCGCTTTATTGAAGAGTTTTAAAAGATCAATACATTACATGAAGACACAAAGAGGACCCCTGGTGGAGCAGCTAACGCGTTTCATGTCCCGGGGGGGGCGCTTAGTCATAGCTGACATAAACCCTTTGGCATACTGTTTAAATAAGCAATACAATGCATATAATGGACTACTAATTGATTATTTGGACAAGATGCTCCATTGGCTAGCAACCAATTGGGAATAGCATGTGAAATCCATGCAAATTTGCACCAGATTAATCGTCTTGTCCAAAATCAACCAAATAAAAAACAGATGATCTAGTGGTAAAAAAAATAACAGTTCTAGAATAATTTTTCAGCCTATAATGTATATAGGGAAATTTGAACAACAATATCCATATTAAAAGAAAAAATGAAAAGTAATATAAATCAGTTGTGAAAAAACAAACAACAAACTGCATCCTCCGTCCTACAAGGATAGATGGAAGCAGCTTGGTCCCGTTAACCCAGGCAATTAGAGACATAAATTAAACAACATATGTAACTTGAATCAAAGTAACAGCATAACCACAAATGCAACATTGTATCTTTCTGGAGTGATTGTAGTCTCTTTAATTGACCGTCCCCATTATGTTCAGTTAATATTGTGTTAAGGTGACTATTATAACGGCCAAACCGGGGATAACAAAATTAAAGAAAATAATAGGAGATAGGGACCAACAAATAAGTGAATGAATAAATAAACCGAACCTTCTGGCGGGAGATATAAGGACAAGAAGAAAGCTTCCTACACTGCCGGCTGTGAGTATAATCCAAATGTATACAGGATTATAGAGTTGAGCGAACACCTGGATATTCGGGTTTGGCCGAACTTTCCGGAAAGGTTCGGGTTCGGTACCGAACGTTATCCGAACTTAACCGCGGATCCCGAACCCCATTGAAGTCAATAGGGACCCAAACTTTTCGGCACAAAAATGACTGTAAAAAAGTCCTGGAGAGTGCTAGAGGGCTGCAAAAGGAAGAAAAATGGGAGATGTTATTAGATCTGCAATCTGTCCCTCAAAGCAGTAGTAATCTCTACCTAGTCCAGTATCAGATCGTTCTGCAATGCAGTATGAGAGATCATTCTGTAATCAGATCGTTCTGTAATGCAGGATGAAAGATCATTCTGTAATGCAGGATGAGGTGTTATAGATCTACAATCTGTCCCTCAAAGCAGTAGTAGTAATCTCTACCTAGTTATTATCACTGCAATCTGTCCCTCAAAGCAGTAGTAATCTCTACCTAGTCCAGTATCAGATCGTTCTGCAATGCAGTATGAGAGATCATTCTGTAATCAGATTGTTCTGTAATGCAGGATGAGATGTTATAGATCTACAATCTGTCCCTCACAGCAGTAGTAGTAATCTCTACCTAGTTATTATCACTGCAATCTGTCCCTCACAGCGCCGGCAGCATCCTCTCCCTACACTAACCTATGAGCATGTGACATGCAGCACTAAGTGACTCCAGCTTATAAAGAGGCTGGGTCACATGATGCACTGGCCAATCACAGCCATGCCATTAGTAGGCATGGCTGTGATGGGTTCTAGGGAAAACCAGTGAAACGCTTGTTGATTGGCTGCCCTGCAGCTATTCAACATGCGTTATAAAATACCAGAACCCAGAACCCGAACCCGAACGTTTTTCTCAAACGTTAGGGTTCGGATTCGGGATACGGACACCCGAAAGTTCGGTACGAACCCGAACTTTACTGTTCGGGTTCGTTCAACTCTACAAGATTACACTCAGAGCCGAAATAATCAGAAAAAGGAGCCTGAAACAGCATAGCAATGTAAAGATATGTATATGTTACAAAGGCATTGAAGTAAGATGAGATATGCCTGCAATGATTGTAGCAGACACAATCAACACCGCCCCATACACATTAAGATCAGATCGGCAAATTAAACATCACAGCAGATCAAATTGGTGACACTATAAAGATGTGATGTAAAATGATCCTGCAGTGGCTACCACAGACGTGGTCCATTCCCCCACATACACCTTCCAATCAAGCCGATATATTAAATACTACGGCAGATTGTATCCATAGACTTACACAGATCTACAGCGGGGAAGGGGGAAAGGGGAGGTGAGATATGCCTGCAGTGATTGTAGCAGACACAATCAACACCGCTCCATACACATTAAGATCAGATCTGCAGATTGAACATCACAGCAGATCAAATCGGTGACACTATAAAGATGGGATGTAAAATTTTCCTGCAGGTTGTATGAGTGGATGGAGGTATGGAGATTATGGATCGAATGTCTGTGGGGAGGGTATACGTCCATTATTTGGGGACTAGTCTGTGACCTTATATTTCATTCCACACAAAACCCTCATAAAAATTTTCATAACCTGGCCCACAAGCAGGGTCTTCATTTTCATTGGATGAGGGGTTAACCACTTACCGACCACCCGCCGTTGTCTGACGGCGGCAAAGTGGCTCGATATCGCGAACCGCTGTAACCTGACGGTAGCTGCAAGATCGCGAGCATGTTAGTGCGCCACCGGAGGCGTGTTTGGGCGCTCACTGTGTTCCGGGGGAGTCAGGGAGCGGGTAGGGCAGACTCGATGTCCATTACCCTCGGTTGCTCCCCCGCAGTGACAGAACAGAGGTCCGTGTATGTAAACACGGATCTCCGTTCTGACAGGGGGAAGGGTTGTGATCGCAGACTTCCTGTATATGGGAGCCACGATCACTCTCCTCCCCCACTCAGCTAAGCCCCCATACATTTAGTAACACACACAGGGAACACAGTTAACCCTTAGAGTGCCCTTTGCAGGTAAACCCCTAGCCTGCCAGTGACATTCATACAGTAATCAGTGCATTTTCATAGCACTGATCGCTGTATAGATGCCAATGGTCCCAAAAAAGTGTCAAAATGGTCTGACATGTCCGCCGCAATATCGCAGAACAACTAAAAATCGCAGATCACCGCCATTACTAGTAAAAAAAAACAAAAAACCTCACAAATGAATTCTCATCATTCGTAAACGCGGCAACTTTTGTGCAAAGCAATCAATATACGCCGATTGTGATTTTTTTTTACCAAAAATATGAGGAAGAATATAAATCGACCAAAACCGTTCAAAAAACAGTTTTTTTTTATATTTTATTTTGGATTTGTATTTTAGCAAAAAGTAAGAAACATTGTTTTTTTTTTTTGCAAAATTGTCGCTATTTTTTTTGTTTATAGCGGTGATCAGAAATGACGCAGAGGTGATCAAATAGCTTTATTTGTGGGGAAAAAGGGACGCAAATTTAATTTGGGTACAACGCTGCACGACCGCGCAATTGTCAGTTAAAGCGAGGCAGTGCCGAATCGAAAAAAGTGCTACCTGCCGGGACATCCCTTTCGTGTGAATTGTCACTGCCCCTAAAACCACCCAGGGTCATCTTTGAGCAGAAATATTTAACTTCAAATATTTATGAGAGATATTTTGTAGAAAATTTTATACTTTTATACTGTGTCTCTGACTATATTATTGCAAATGTATCTTATAATATTTAAGAGTTATGGTCACCGGTATGATATAAGGGTATGGTTAAGAGATATATATATATACACTTGCAATCAGAAATATTCAAC
>BLSH010457796.1:51308-63196 GCA_018402905.1 Glandirana rugosa | reverse complement strand
TATACCCAAGGCCCTTCAGCTGTGATGAAATAATCTCCTCTCTCAGCTTTTGTGGAAGCTCCTTTGTCTTTCCCATGATTGCAACTCACCTTGAACACCTTCATGGTCGGGGTTTATTTATGCATCACAGCTGAAGCAAATGAAGGATCGTTATAGAGTTGCCAAAGGCTTAATGATGTTTCAGCTCCACTTTAGGCCATAAAAACTGTCAGAAAGCTTTAGAAACAACAATATTATATAGGGGTTGAATAATTGTGACATGGCGATCTTAACAAAATATACTGTTACACACAAATACTACATCATACATTTTCTGTGTTGATTTTATGTATCACTAAACTGAATAAGAAGCCATCCAAAGCAGAATCCTGCACTTTGAAAAGATTTTTATTTATAAATCCTTAAAACTCTTTAGGGGTTGAATATTTCTGATTGCAAGTGTATATATATATTTGTCACTCACAGCAATCATTGGTTATACTCAAAACAATTCTTACTTCTAATAGACATTTCATCAATATTTAAGAGTTATGGTCACCGGTAGGATATAAGGGTATAATTAATACCGCATAAAATGACTGAATATGAATATCTATATCATACTTCTGGATACTATGATTAAACACATGCTATATATATGGACATATTTCTGTAGACATGGTTAAGATATATATATATGTCACTCACAGCAATCATTGGTTATACTCAAAACAATTCTTACTTCTAATAGACATTTCATCAAAATAATATCCATATTCTTATTTTACATAGAGTTACTATTTAGCTAGTAGATATTAACATCATGACTATCTGGCATGTAATATATAGGGGACAGTCTTGTATTCAGACCCTGCTATACTGTATATGTGTATAGATGGTATAATTCACCATCAATTATTATTAGAAACATATTACACAAATTCTACCATTCCCTTTTTAGGCATATTATGATATTCCATAAAGAATGTCCATTGGTGGTAGGTGAATTCCTACACAGTTTAGGATTTTAAAGAGACAAACCCCATGTTTACGACTCGGTCTATTAGCAAGTGTTCAGCTAGGCAAATATTCCTCATAGACTTCTTATAAGACTTGTTTTACTATGGATTTTCTCCTCTGGAAGAAACAATTGACTTTATTGGATTTCCAAGACTTTCATTGGTACCTCAAGGCTTCCCCAATGAAAGTTGTTTAACCAGTTCCACACTGCCTACCGTCTATTTACGGCAGCAGTGTGGACGCTGGGCGCGAATCGCCATAAAAAAGCGGCGATCTGCACTCCTTCGGAGTGTGCCCGCGGCTCGGGCGGACCCAATGTCCGCCGGAAAGCCACGATGAACGGCCACGGGCAAAGAACGGGGAACCATCGATGTAAACAAGGCGGTTCCCCGCTCTGTTAGTGCAGGCATGGGAGATCTATTGATCCCTGTCACTGGGATCAGTTAGATCTCTCATGCCCATGGTAGCCCTGCCCCCCCCGCAGTTATAACACACCCAGGGAACACAGTTAACCCCTTCCCTGCCCCCTGCAGGTTAACCCCTTCCCTGCCAATGACATTTATACAGTAATCAGTGGACATTTAAATTTCTGATCGCTGTATAAATGTCATTGGTCCCAAAAAAGTGTCAAAAATGTCTGACATGTCCGCTGCAATATCACAGTCCCGATAAAAATCGCAGATCGCCGCCATTACTAGTAAAAAAATAAAAACCCCAGAAATGAATTCTCATCATCCGTAAACACGGCCACTTTTGCGCAAACCAATCAATAAACACCGATTGCGATTTTTTTTTATCGAAAATATGAGGAAGAATATAAATCGGCCAAAACCGGTGAAAAAAAATGTTTTTTTATATTTTTTTTTTGGATTTGCATTTTAGCAAAAAGTAAGAAATTTGTTTTTTTTTTTTTGCAAAATGGTCACTCTTCTTTTGTTTATAGCGGTGATCAGAAATGACGCAGAGGGGATCAAATACCACCAAAAGAAAGCTCTTTTTCGTTTGGGTACAGCGTCGCACGACCGCGCAATTGTCAGTTAAAGCAGCGCAGTGCCGAATCCCAAAAAGTGCCCTGGTCCTAACTTGGGAAATCCTTTCGGGGTTAAAGTGGTTATCCTAAAATATATTCTTTATATACCCAGTTTATTCGACAACCTATTTACAGATCTCTAACCAATTGGTGAAAATGCAGGATGTGCTACCTTGAAAATCCTCACGTGTCTTCCCCTAAGCTTGACCTCTGTTTTGAGGCCTAACCAAACTTCTCCATCTGAAGTTTATGAAATGTGTCTATTTCTTATCATAGTTCTGACACACCCCATGATAAAGGCCTTTGTTCAATGGGTCGCTCACATCGCCCCGCCTCATCAGACGTTGGTTCTCTCATACCTCCACAAGCTACCCTTTAAACAAACCTTCAAAATGCTGCCAGATGTGTTTTGAAGTTGGCTGCTCTGTCCTTATTTGGCGCTTTGTTCTTATGTTACACCCTTTAGCATAGTTGCCAACATTTGAAGAAAATTAATAGGGACACATTTATACCAGTGGGCGGAGTCGCATTATAATTGGGGGGGCATCCATTTGTAGGCGTGTCAACAAAGAAGGGGATAAAAGAGGTGCTCAAAACGAGCTGTGGCTAAAAATGGGTGTGGCTTACGCAAGGCAGTGGGCGTGGCTTAAATGGGTGTGCCGCAAAGGGGTGTGGTTCGAGTCTGAGATGAACGACGGATGGAGGGAGAAAGAAAGAAATAAGGAAGGAAGGAGAGAGAAGGAAGGAAAGAAAGAAAGAGGGATGGAGAGACAGCAGGCCCAGATCCTACAAGACAATACAATCTGTGTATTCCAGAAAGTGTAACAATCAGCAGATAAAGATCCTCCAATCAACTGGTGTTAGCGCTTCAATCATCCCGGCACCACGGTTGAAATAGTGTCTGGATGATTGAAACGCATTATTTCTATTATTACATTGTAATATAAAATTAAATAGTTCAACTCACCATAATACAGAATCAGTGGGAGGATATGGATGGATGGATGTATGGATGGATTCCATAGCTACTATTCAATCCAATAGTGTCTTTGAAATCCATCCACTGCCATCTGCTGTCAATCACAAGGCAGGTGGACCTGACGAAGAACTAGTCTCAATGTTCCTCATCGGAATCTGCCCACCCAACAACTCAATTCCGCTGTACCTTTTGAGTGGGGGGGAGCCTGATGGGGAATTCTGAGAGACTAGGTCCCTACCAGGTCCATTTTGCCTATGATTGAAGAAAAACGGAACCATATTGGCCCATAAGACATCAGCTTTTCTTTGCTCCCATTTTAATTCTCTAGTTTTTTTTACTACCAAAAATAAATATGTCACAGTATTATAGTTTAGAAGGGTCCACCAAATAATTTTCCATTTTTTTCCTCTCCAGGTTTTGCAGTAGGAGGTCAGGTGCTCCCCGATCTTCACATCCCAATGCCAGAGTTATTTTATGTCAGCCCTGGAATGGTTATTAACATCTTTGCTGGTAATATACAAATTGGAAAGTATGATAATTCCTTACAAGGCCTCAACGGATATCACAACCGCCTCCAGCTTGACCGCGAGTTTGGGGCCATCGTTGTGAAGAATTGGTCACAGGTGGATGGCGTAACCATCAGAATCACCATAAAAACCCCTGAAAACAGTAACATTTCTTCATACGATGTCTACTACAATGCCACCAAGGATGGTAAGTTCAAGACCAACTCCCACTCAAAACAATTTCACTTTTGCATAGGCAATGGTGGCATGGCTGACCTGCTGGCTTCGAAAGTCTCTTGGAGACTCCCAAGAGTCATTAAAAAAGTTTCACTCCCACCTAGTTGGACTCCCCCATGATTTGACTTCTCCCACTGTGCCCCCAGAGCAGTGTTTTTCAACCTTTCTTCAGCCAAGGCACCCTTTAGAATCGCAAACAATCCCGGGGCACACCAGTCTGAGGGCTCGTTTACACCAGGAGGTGCACCTGAGTGCACACGCTTTTTTGCACGTTGCCCTCCTAGCACAATCCCACCAAATCCTCCCTCCCAGCACAACCCCCTACACCCACCTCCAAGCACAGCCCCACCAAACCCCTCCTCTTAGCAAAACCCCTCCACCCAAAGCACCCTCCCAGCACAAACCTCCCCCCTCCTAGCACAACCCCCCAAATCCCCCCTCCTAGCACAACCCCAAAAAATCCCCCACCTCCTAGAACACCCCCTCCCCCACCCAAATCATCCTCCCAGCACAAATCCCCACTCCTAGCACAAACCCCCGAGCACACAGGTGGGGATCAGATGTGGCCAGCCCAGGAAGAGGGACACCAAGACTGTACAGAATGCCCCAGTTTCCATATTGCATTGAGTTTTACAGAAAATTACAAAGCTGCAGACTGAAAAGGAAAGGTAATTTTAATAAGATTAAAGTGTTACTAAACCCAGGACCTTGCATTCACTATATCTGGTCTGCCACAGTACACACAAAGTGCAAATGCAATTATTTTAGTAAATATAAACTGCTAAATACCTTTCTTCATCAGCAGTTTATAGCAGTCTTGTGACTTCTATCGGTGTCTGGTTAAAGCTTGTAGGAGGAGTTTTAATTCTCCCATGATTGTCCTATAAGGATGCAGGACCCCTGACCCTCTGTCTGGACGGTGCTGTGAATAAGGCAGAAGTGCCGAAACGTTAGCCTGTTCTTTTACCCTTGGTTGATACGCAATAAGCGAATTGCATCCAATCTTCAGAGTGCCAATTCATCTTTAACCACATGGCCACTGGGCACTTAAACCCCCTTGCTAACCAGAGCAATTTTCAGCTTTCAGTGCTCTCACATTTCGAATGACAATTACTCAGTCATACTGCACTGGACCCATATGAAATTTTTGTCCTTTTTCACACAAGTAGAGCTTTCTTTTGGTGGTATTTAATCACTGTTGGGTTTTTCATTTTTTGCGCTATAAATAAAACAATAGTGCAAATTTTGTAAAAAAATAATGCATTTTTCTTTGTTTCTGATATAAAATTTTGCAAATTGGTAATTTTTCTTCATAAATTTTGGACAAAATTTATACTGCTACATATCTTTGGTAAAAAAAAACAAAAAAAACAAACAAATTAGTGTATGTTATTTGGTCTTTGTGAAAGTTAGGCTGGGTTCACACTAGTCTGATTCTCGGACCGACATGAGGAGCACAAGTCGCATTACGTCACAAAAACAATGATTCCCTATGAGAGCCATCTTAACTGGTCCGACTTTTGTTTTTCAAAGTCGGACTGACTTTGAAAAAGGTTCCTGTACTACTTTTGTCTGACTTTGATCCTACTCCAGCCGATTGAGAGGCATTGAGGTCGGATCAAAGTCGTATCAGCGTCTTCACTGATCCGACTTTGGCATGCGACTTGTGCTCTGGATATCATGAAGGGGAACTCCACGCCAAATTAAAAAAAAAAAAAAACTGGCATGGAGTCCCCCTCCAGGAGCATACCAGGCCCTTTGGTCTGGTATGGATTTTAAGGGAAACCCCATGCCGAAAAAACGGCGTGGGGTCCCCCCCAGAATCCATACCAGACCCTTATCCGAGCACGCAGCCCGGCAGGCCAGGAAAGGGGGTGGGGGTGAGCGAAGGCCCCCCCTCCCTGGACCATACCAGACCGTGTGCCCTCAACATGGGGAGTATGGGTGCTTTGGGGCAGGTGGGGCTCTGAGCCCCCCACCCCAAAGCACCTTGTCCCCATGTTGATGAGGACAAGGGCCTCTTCCCGACAACCCTATGTAAATGAGTATGGGGTACATCGTACCCCTACCCATTTACCTGGAATAAATATGTACAAAAAAAACACACTACACTAATTTTTAAAATATTTTATTAAATCAGCTCCGGCGTCTTCTCCCCTCTTCCATCCCCTGAGGGGTCTTCTTTCTTCTCCTTCTCTGTGGCGTCTTCTGCTCTTTTGCCGGTCTTCTCTGCTGTCCTCTTCCCTCTGTTCTTCCTCTCTTCTTCTTCCCATGTTTACACAACCCGATCTCCTTCACGGATACCCTCTCCGCTGTGTGCTGTGCCTTTTATTGGCATGGGGCGGGGCCACCCACTGACATCACCCGACAGGCCCGCCCCATATGATGTCACAGCTCCGCCCCATGGTGTGGCATCATAGGGGCGCGGCCTGCTGGGTGATGTCAGCGGGTGGCCCCGCCCCATGCCAATATAAGGCACAGCACACAGAAGAGAGGGCATTCGTGAAGGAGATTGCGTCGTGTCATAGAAACATAGAAAAGTGACGGCAGAAAAAGACTGAGTAGTCCATCGAGTCTGCCCCTTTTTATTTATTTATTTTTATTTATTTATTTATTTATTTATTTATTTATTTTTTTTTTTTTTTTACATTAACCTTGTTGTCTGACTATGGATTTATGTTTATCCCAAGCATGTTTGAAGCCATTTACTGTTGACTGTCTCACAACCTCTGTTGGTAGTTTATTCCAATCATCAACCACCCTTTCAGTAAAATAATACTTTCTAAGATTAGTTTTGAACTTCCCCCCAGTTAGTTTGAGGTCCCCGTGTTCTTGATTTTGGTTTCATATTGAAAAGACTGCCCTCCTGAACCTTATTTACCCCCTTGAGGTATTTAAAGGTTTCAATCATGCCTCCCCTCTCCCTTCTTTCCTCCAGGCTGTACATATTAAGTTCCTGAAGTCGCTCTTGATATGTTTTATCCCCCAGACCTTTCACCATTTTTGTTACCCGTCTCTGAACTCGTTCTATTTTATCAATATCTTTTTGTAAGTGAGGTCTCCAGAACTGGACACAGTATTCTAAGTGAGGTCTCACTAAAGATCTATATAGAGGAATCAGAACCTCCTTCCTCCTGCTGGTGATCCCTCTACTGATACATCCCAGAATTCTATTTGCTTTTCCCACTGCCTGGTTACACTGTTTGCTCATTTTGCAATCATCTGAAATAAGCACCCCCAAATCTTTTTCTTCTGTAGTGCTGGCTAACACTGTGCCCCCAATGCTGTACTCTCTAAGCGGATTCTTTTTCCCTAGATGCATTATTTTACATTTAGAAATATTGAACTGCAGTCTCCACTGCTTTGACCAATCTTCCAGCAATGACAAATCATGTTCCATGTTACAGACCCCTCCAGGGATATCAACCCTACTACACACCTTTGTATCATCAGCAAAGAGACATACATTGCCCAGCAAACCTTTAGTTATATCACTTACATATAGGTTAAATAGAACAGGACCCAGTACAGAGCCTTGTGGTACCCCACTAGTGACTGGTCTCTGTTCTGAGTGAACCCCATTTACAACCACACTCTGGGATCTATCCTTTAACCAACTGCATATCCACTGAACCACCCAAGGGTTAAGTCCCAGCTTGTACAACTTTTGTATCAGATCGTTATGTGGAACTGTATCAAATGCCTTGCTGAAATCAAGATACGGTATGTCCACAGCACCACCCTGGTCCAAAACACTGGTAATATAGTCAAAGAATTCAATCAGGTTTGTCTGACACGATCTGCCCTCAGTAAAGCCATGCTGCTTTGGGTCCAGCAAGCTGTGTATTTTTAGGTGATCAATGATCCTTCTTTTGAGAAGTGATTCCATTACCTTGACTACAATTGATGTTAAACTCACTGGCCTGTAATTGCCAGCTTCTACCTTGCTGCCCTTCTTGTGGATAGGTACAATATTAGCTATCCGCCAGTCATGGGGAACTTCTCCTCTTAGAAGAGATTTATTTAAAAGATTTGTTAATGGTCCAACAACTATATCGCAAAGTTCTCTTAGAACTCTGGGATGAATACCATCAGGGCCCATTGCTTTATTAAGCTTTAACAGAGCCTCAGCTACCTCTGTCTCCAGAAATCCTAGAAATGAACCATCATTACTAGAACCAATATGATTCCCTAACTTGTTATCATTAGTGCAGTCTGTTTCTGAGAAGACTGAACAAAAGTAATTGTTTAAATGGTTTGCTACATCCTGGTCTCCCTCAACATATGTGTTGTGCCCAGTTTTCATTTTGGTGATCCCATTGTATTTTTTCCTTCTATCACTAATGTACCTAAAAAAGGTTTTATCTCCTTCCTTAATAGACTTAGCAATTTCCTCCTCTTTCTGTGCTTTTGCAGCACAGATAATGTGTTTGGCCTCCTTTTGTCCATTTTTATACTCCTCTCTGTCAGCTGCACCTCCTGTTTCCTTGAATCTTCTATATGCCATTTTTTTCCCCTTTACTATCCTACTTACCTAAGACGCCGCAGAGAAGGAGAAGAAAGAAGACCCCTCAGGGGATGGAAGAGCCCGCAAAAGAGCCGAAGAAAGAAGACACCGGAGAGGGGAGAAGACCGCCGGAGCTGATTTAATAAAATATTTTAAAAACTTGTGTAGTGCGTTTTTTTGTACATATTTTTTTCCAGGTAAATGGTTAGGGGTACGATGTACCCCATACTCATTTACATAGTGTGGGGGGCCAGCATCTGACCCCGACAACCAACGGCCAGGGTTGTCGGGAAGAGGCCCTTGTCCTCATCAACATGGGGACAAGGTGCTTTGGGGTGGGGGCGCAGAGCGGATACTCCCGGGTGCGTGCCCCAGGGGACGCGCGGGAGCGCGATTTTGGATAGTACGTCCCCCCAGAATAATAAGTCCACCTTGAGGCCGTGTTTCTACATGACAAGGTCGGCAAGTGGTTAAGATACACTGTGCTGATTGGTCCTGTACTGATCACATGCACTCTCCCCAGAAAACAAAACCTCTGTAGCAATACATACCAAACTGAGCATGTGCAGCTTCTCCTCTAGTCTCTGCTCTATCAAGAGATGAATTGGGGACAGTGGAAGAAGGGGAGGATCAGAGAAGATAGGATCAAACAGCCCTTTTACACAATGCAGAGGATTAACCCCTTAGGTTCCACAGTGAGTATAACTGCTTTACTGCATATACAGACTGATTTTACTGTTGTGGGTTTAGTAACACTTTAAATTACAACATGGCTGGCTTGTGTAGCAATTGTATATGCTATATTATTTTTTATTTGTTTTTTACCCTTTAACAGGTAAGTAGACATGTGCAATTAGTTTTGTTCTGAAATAGTTTCTCGTCAACATTCTGCATTTGTTAATTCGGAAATATCCGAAGGAACGAAAGACCATTTAACAAATATTTTTCTAAAACAAATTTTGTAAAAGAACCAAAAATGTGAAAATTCGAAAATCAGAAAGAACGAAAATCCCAAAAATTCTAAAGAACGAAAATCTGAAAATCCGAAATAACATTCGGATAATTTCTATTACAAGGTGGTCCCCGGGTTACAAACAAGATAGGTTTGGTCATAAGTCGAATTTGTTTGTAAGTCGGAACATGTACATTTTTTAAGTGTAGCTTCAGCCAAAACAAATATTTTTAAGCTTTTTGGATAGCATAGGGAAGGGCTAACACCCCTGTGATGTTTGTTTTGCTGTCTAGGTTTCTGTTCAGAAGATTTCACCTCACTTCCTGTCCCAATGATTATTGGATTTTGAAAATTTTGGGTTGTTGTGGAAACAAGGATTGGTGATAAAGTGTCAGTGGAGACCCCTTTTTCCCATAATAACTCTTACAGGAGTGAATTTCCCTTCGTAGGGGGAGATTTCCTCTCACTTCCTGTTGTCTCCCTCCGTTTGTAAGTAGGAGTCGTTCATAAGTCGGATGTTCATAACTAGGGGACTGCCTGTATAATTAAATCATTACATTTATTAACCATTATTATAGTTTTTTTTGTATTATTATTATTATGTATTAATAATAAATAATAATAATAATGATAAAAACTATAATAATGATTATAAACAATTAAATTATAGGTATTGGAATTTCCTTTCAAATTTGGCTGTTAGTGAACATAACGAATACGAATTTATCCAAAGTTACGAACTATCTGAAATAACAAATTACGCATCTATACGAATGGACTGTAACGAATTAAAATTTATCTGAAGTTATGAATATCGATCATAATGATTGATGCAATATACCGGAAAAAAAACGCATGAAACGAAAAAAAATATTTTTTTTGGCAGTGCGCATGTCTACAATTCATACAAATCTCTGTAAAAACGCCTTTAGATTTAATGACAACTACAGTATGTTGTATGAGCATTTACCGATACAATCCATTTATATCAGCATTGTACAGTCAGAATAAAACATGTGAAGCCAGTTTAGGTCTGGTTAGGTCGATTATCCAATCAACATTTAACACACCCTCATTCACATTGTATGTGTGTATTGGACCTTATGGGAACCCACATACCTTTATATTCTTGTACATAATCAATGCAATAAACTGCTGTACCCTGTACACGTCGCTGTACATTATGCACCCCATACCCTGCATTCTGTACGCCATGCAGTACAAATATATACTGTATCCTACTGCATTTTGTATTGTACATTACATAATCTATACAGCTGAATCCAGTGTGCTGTGCTATACGTTACATTCTCTGTGCTGTTGCACTCTGTAGACTTTGCTGTAAAATATCTACTCCGCAGGGCTACACTCTGTATCCTATGCTGTACAGTGCCTTAAAAAAGTATTCATACCCCTTGAAATTTCCCACATTTTGTCATGTTACACCCAAAAACATAAATGTATTTTATTGGGATTTTATGTGATAGACCGACACAAAGTGGCACAGAATTGTGAAGTGGAAGGAAAATGATAAATTGATTTCAACATTTTTTTACAAATAAATACCTGAATAGCGTGGGGGGCATTTGTATAGCGCCCCCCAGAGTCAATACTTTGTAGAACCGCCTTTCCCTGCAATTACAACTGCAAGTCTTTTTGGGGAGGTCTCTACCAGGTTTGCACATCTAGAGAGGACATTTTTGCCCATTCTTCTTTGAAAAATATCTCAAGCTCTGTCAGACTGGATGGAGAGCGTCTGTGAACATCAATGTTCAAGTCTCGCCACAAATTCTCAAATGGATTTAGGTCTGGACTATGACTGGGCCATTCTAACACATGAATATGCTTTGATCTAAACCATTCCATTGTAGCTCTGGCTCTATGTTTAGGGTCGTTGTCCTGCTGGAAGGTGAACCTCCTCCCCGGTCTCAAGTCTTTTGCAGACTCTAACAGGTTTTCTTCTAAGATTGTCCTGTATTTGGCTCCATCCATCTTCACATCAACTCTGACCAGCTTCCCTGTCCCTACTGAAAAGCATCCCCACAACATGATGCTGCCACCACCATGTTTCACAGTGGGGATGGTGTGTTCAGGGTGATGTGCAGTGTTAGTTTTCTGCCACACAGAGCACCCACATTGCTTCTCACAAACTGCAAATGAGACTTCATATGGCTTTCTTTCAACAATGGCTTTCTTCTTGCCACTCTTCCATAAAGGGCAGATTTGTGGAGAGCACGACTAATAGTTGTCCTGTGGAGAGATTCTCCCACCTGAGCTGTGGATCTCTTCGGGACTACCATTGAGACCTCCTCGACGTCTCTAGGTGTCGAGTCCACCCTCTTAGAGAGGTGTCCTGTTGATAATCAGCACGAGAGGTGTTTAGACGGGAAATACCTTCTCACCGTTCTTCTTTCGGTAACAACTTTCTTTCGGTATACTTCAGAGTAAACGTCAAACACTCTTCGTTACACCCACGAGACACACCGTCTTTTGATTGTGACGTGTAGTGGGACTTGTGTGGTAGGGGTGACACTTTGTACCACCACCGTCGTAGTACAACACCCCTACGAAAAGTCATCCCTGTCCCTTCGACCAGTCTCAACTACACTTCTACCTACCTCGGTTTATGTCCTGTTAGAATCTTCTTTTGGACAATCTCAGACGTTTTCTGAACTCTG
>BLSH010457796.1:27532-51298 GCA_018402905.1 Glandirana rugosa | reverse complement strand
TTAGTTTTCTGCCACACAGAGCACCCACATTGCTTCTCACAAACTGCAAATGAGACTTCATATGGCTTTCTCTCAACAATGGCTTTCTTCTTGCCACTCTTCCATAAAGGTCACATTTGTAGAGTGCGTGACTAATAGTTGTCCTGTGGACAGATTCTCCCACCTGAACTGTGGATCTCTGCAGCTCCTCCAGAGTTACCATCAGGGCTGGCCCAAGACATTGTGCTACCTGGGTCCAAGAATGAAATGCTGTTCCCCACACAAAAAAAAAAATCACACCCGCCAAAAGGCCCCCACATCCATTATTTTATAACATGATAATTAAAACTAAAATTAAATTTATCAGGGAGTCAGATTTACATCTGACAACATCACTATTTCTATATGCAAAATTATATGACATACCATCATGCTCAATTCCAAGGAGTGGGCTAGGGTAGTATATAGACAAGAGACAACGGGCAATAGACAATGAACCCACTGGGACCCATGGTAGGGCTGGCCCTGGTTACCATGGGCCTCTTGGCAGCTTCTCCGATGAATGCTCTCCTTGCCCGGCCGGTCAGTTTAGGTGGACGGCCATGTCTTGGATGGTTTGTAGTTGTGCCATACTCTTTCCATTTTCGGATGATGGATTGAACAGAGCTCCGTGAGATGTTCAAAGCTTGGGATATTTTTTTATAACCTAACCCTGCTTTAAACTTCTCCACAACTTTATCCCTGACCTGTCTGGTGTGTTCCTTGGCCTTCATGATGCTGTTTGTTCACTAAGGTTTTCGAACAAACCTCCGAGGGCTTCACAGAACAGCTGTATTTATACTGAGATTACATTGCACACAGGTAGACTTTATTTACTAATTAGCTGAAGGCTATTGGTTCCACTAGATATCAGTTAGGGGTGTCAGAGTAAAGGGGGCGCCATACAAATGCCCCCCACACTTTTCACATATTTATTTGTAAAATATTTTGAAAACCATTTATCATTTTCCTTCCACTTCACAATTATGTTCCACTTTGTGTTGGTCTATCAAATAAAACCCCAATAAAGTACATTTACGTTTTTGTTTGTAACATGACAAAATGTGGAAAGTTTCAAGGGGTATGAATACTTTTTCAAGGCGCTGTATGTTACATTCTCCATGTTATTGCACTCTGTAGACTGTGCTGTAAAATATTCTCCATAACACTTCACTCTGTACCCTACGCTGTATGTTCCATTCCATGCTGATGCACTCTATACACTGTGCTGTCAAACAGCTACCCCATAACACTACACTCTCTACCCTGTGCTGTATTTCATATATACCAGGTCGCTACTGCACTCTATACACTGTGCTATTCATTATATACTACATACTACTGTATATAATGTTGTATGTTATATACTGAATTCTATTGTTAATACCAACACTGCAATATTAATAGGCAATACCACTTAGCACTTAGATTTCCAACTAGTACCACAAACGTGTAATATCATACTGATGTTGGAACCAAGAGTCCTCTCAGTTTTCTGGCTTTGTTTTCCTCTGCAGGGAAGGTTGGTTCACCTATACGGGATATCACTGGTAGGAACGGATCTGATCTTCACATCCCGATGCCAGAACTATACAACTCCAATCGCAAGTTTATTGACCTCTTCACTGGTGGAAAACTAATAGGAAACCATGACGGTTTACTACAGGGCTTCAAAGAATACCAAAATCGCCTCCTGTATGACAACAAGACCCATACGTTCATCCTGAAGAACTGGACCACAATGGATGGCCTAGACTTCAAAGCTGATATCAGCATCTCTAAAAATGGTCAAACAACTTCATGTGTTGTGCATTACAATGTGTCCATTAATGGTGAGTCAAGGCAGGATCTTAATCTGCTCCTTTTGTTTTTTAGGTGATCACTTATTGGCTTGTAGGCCGGTGCAGTCTACTTTCTCCACTGCAGTTGGTGAGGGAATCAAGAGGAACATAGTTCTTCTTTGGTCTCTTAGGTCACTGGGGAAGCATCCAATTGCATGCTGCTACCCCATGTGACTCTGACACCCATCTTGGGTCAGGCAGAGCCTATTTAAGGCCCTGGCTCCCAGGTTTGGCACCCCTTTGCAAATTGGTAGAGTAGGGACAAATACCCCGCCTAGTAGGGACAGAAAGAAAATTATGGGTGGTCCCACGCAAATGGCTGTGATTTATTAATGCCTATGATTTAATAAATGGAACAGCTGCCCCTACTAATACAACCACCTGGGTGGAGTATATGATAAAATGATAAGTAAAAATGGTAGGTGTGGCACTGTTCTTATAGGTGAAGCAATCCTCTGTCAGGAGTCAGAGTGTTCCTAATACCACCCTCTTATCCAGTGACTAAGGCCCCTTTCACACGATCGGACCACTCAGATCCGTCTGTTAGTTTTTCAGACAGATCCGAGCGAGCCACCCATAGACCTCTATGGGCAGTTGGATGTCAGCGGAGATGTGTCCACTGACATCCGATCCGACATGATCAGAATAGACGTATGGGTAATACGTTCACCCATCCATCTAGCGGATCAGATTGTATGGGGTCAGATGAAAACGGACAGGTGGACCCATTTCCATCCGATCTCCCCATAGAGGAGAGCAGGGAGCTGACAGGTCCATCCATGCACAGAGTGCCGAGACGGAGCTGTCATCCGCCGGCTCAGCGGAGATCATCGGAGCGATCTCCCTCTGAGCTGGGGGACCCCTCTGAGAGGATCCGCCCCGTGTGAAAGGGGTCTTAAAATCAGTAATTGCTTAGTGAATAAATGGATAAATACACCTTCCTTGAAACGGGGTATATTCAATATACACTATCTCACAAAAGTGAGTACACCCCTCCTATTTTTGTAAATATTTTATTCTATCTTTTCATGTGACAACACTGAAGAAATGACACTTTGCTACAATGTAAAGTAGTGAGTGTACAGCTTGTATAACAGTGTAAATTTGCTGTCCCCTCAAAATAACTCAACACACAGCCATTAATGTCTAAACCACTGGCAACAAAAGTGAGTACACCCCTAAGTGAAAGAGTCCAAATTGGGCCCAATTAGCCATTTTCCCTCCTCAGTGTCATGTGACTCGTTAGTGTTACAAGGTCTCAGGTGTGAATGGGGAGCAGGTGTGTTAAATTTGGTGTTATCGCTCTCACTCTCTCATACTGGTCACTGGAAGTTCAACATGGCACCTCATGGCAAAGAATTCTCTGAGAATCTGAAGAAAAGAACATACATAAATATGGCCTAGGTTATAAGAGGATTGCCAAGACCCTGAAACTGAGCTGCAGCAAGACCATACAGCGGTTTAACAGGACAGGTTCCACTTAGAACAGGCCTCGCCCTGGTCAACCAAAGAAGTTGAGTGCACATGCTCAGCTTCATATCCAGAGGTTGTCTTTAGGAAATAGACGTATGAGTGCTACCAGCATTGCTGCAGAGGTTGAAGGGGTGGGGGGTCAGCCTGTCAGTGCTCAGACCATACACTGCACACTGCATCAAATTGGTCTGCATGGCTGTCATCCCAGAAGGGAGCCTCTTCTAAAGATGATGCACAAGAAAGCCCACAAACAGTTTGCTGAAGACAAGCAGACTAAGGACATGGATTACTGAAACCATGTCCTGTGGTCTAATGAGACCAATATAAACTTATTTGGTTCAGATGGTGACAAGCGTGTGTGGCAGCAACCAGGTGAGGAGTACAAAGACAAGTGTGTCTTGCCTACAGTCAAGCATGGTGGTGGGAGTGTCATGGTCTGGGGCTGCATGAGGGCTGCCGGCACTGGGGATCTACAGTTCATTGAGGGAACCATGAATGCCAACATGTACTGTGACATACGGAAGCAGAACATGGTCCCCTCCCTTCAGAGACTGGGCCTCAGGGCAGTATTCCAATATGATAACGACCCCAAACACACCTCCAAGATGACCACTGCCTTGCTAAAGAAGCTGAGGGTAGAGGGGATGGACTGGCCAGGCGTCTCCAGACCTAAACCCTATTGAGCATCTATGGGGCATCCTCAAATGGAAGGTGGAGGAGCGCAAGGTCTCTAACATCCACCAGTTCCGTGATTTCATCATGGAGGAGGGGAAGAGGACTCCAGTGGCAACCTGTGAAGCTCTGGTGAACTCCATGCCCAAGAGGGTTAAGGCAGTGTTGGAAAATAATGGTGGCTACACAAAATATTGACACTTTGGGCCCAATTTGGACATTTTCACTTAGGAGTGTACTCACTTTTGTTGCCAGCGGTTTAGACATTAATGGCTGTGTGTTGAGTTATTTTGAGGGGACAGTAAATTTACACTGTTATACAAGCTGTACACTCACTACTTTACATTGTAGCAAAGTGTCATTTCTTCAGTGTTGTCACATGAAAAGATAGAATAAAATATTTAAAAAAATGTGAGGGGTGTACTCACTTTTGTGAGATACTGTATATAAAGTGACTAGTGCTTCAAAACGGACAGTTGATAGTACACTTTTTTAGGTCATATAACATAGTGGCATTTGTGCAGTGTTAAGTACAGGGTGGGCCATTTATATGGCTACACCTTAATAAAATGGGAATGGTTGGTGATATTAACTTCCTGTTTGTGGCACATTAGTATATGTTAGGGGGGAAACTTTTCAAGATGGGTGGTGACCATGGCAGCCATTTTGAAGTCGGCCATTTTGAATCCAACTTTTGTTTTTTCAATAGGAAGAGGGTCACGTGACACATCAAACAGGGTTGCATTGACAATCCAACACAATGGGCAGCACATTGAACACATTTTATAAGTGGTCAGAAACTTGTAAATAACTCATGAAAGAATAAAGTTACATTAAAACCAAACACACCATTGTTTTTCTTGTGAAATTCCCAATAAGTTTGATGTGTCACATGACCCTCTTCCTATTGAAAAAACAAAAGTTGGATTCAAAATGGCCAACTTCAAAATGGCCGCCATGGTCACCACCCATCTTGAAAAGTTTCCCCCCTTACATATACTAATGTGCCACAAACAGGAAGTTAATATCACCAACCATTCCCATTTTATTAAGGTGAATCCATATAAATGGCCCACCCTGTAAAGTGATTGGAGCTTTAGTGCGATATTAAGTATACACAATCCTTTTCAATACATAAACTCAAAGTCTATTGGAAAAAAGTGACATGGGCTCCTCAATTATGTATGCCTTTGTGCTGGTGCTTCTTATGGGTGCTCCCCTATAGGTAATGCACTCAGCAGAAATATTCACCCCTTGAAGGGGTATTTCGCATTCAGTGTATGCCACTGTGCAGCAGATCCCAGGTCGACACCTTTCAATGCCTCTCCTTTCCGTGTTCCTTTTAAAATCATCCCCTCCATCTCATCCACATGCAGAGAAAAGATGCTTCCATAGCATAATTCAGTTTTCAAAGGTTTTATTGAATGTACATGGTTGCAAACATACTCACATCTTCTCTATGTATTTAAAACATTTAAAACGAGGAAGTCTAGGGCGATTCACGTTCCATGGCTTCAAACGGGAAGTGAAGCAAAGATGCTAGAAGCTCCCCCTACGCGTTTCGTCATCAAGATGCGGCCACTCCAGATGACATATTGATGACGAAACGCGCAGGGTGGCGTCTTTGCGTCACTTCCGGTTTGAAGCCGTGGAGCGCGAATCGTCCCAGAATTCTTGGTTTTAACTGTTTTACACACATACTGGAGATGTGAGTATGTTTGCAACCATGTACATTCAGTAAAACCTTTGAAAATGGAATTATGCTATGGGAGCATCTTTTCTCTGCATGTGGATGAGACGGAGGGGGTGATTTTGAAAGGAGCAAGGAAAGGTGAGGCATTGAAAGGTGTGGATCTGGGATCTGCTGCACAGTGGCATACACTGTGAATGCGAAATACCCCTGTGAGGGGTGAATATTTCTGGTGCATGCATTATCTATAGGGGAGTCACTTTATATATATTGCACATACCCTGTTTCAATGAAGGTGTATTTATCCATTCATATGCTAAGCAATTTCTGATTTTAAGTCGCTGGTTAAGAGGGGGGTATTAGGAACACTCTGACTCCTAACAGAGGATTGCTTCACCTATAAGAACCGCCTCACACCTACCATTTTTACTTATCATGTTATCTAGTAGGGACAGGACTAACAACAGGGAATGGTTCCAAACAAGGAGGGAAAGTGTAGGGCTCGCAACTTCTCTGGACACCTGCCTGTTGGGCACAAGACGGCCAGGCCACATTTTTCCCCTCTCTACAGATGCTGACAGTTCAGCCTTATTTTGCTCTCTACCCGCTGTTGGAACCATGAGTGTTCCTGGTTTGGCTGCCTTCCCACCTGGTTATTTGTGAACTGTTTCTGCATTATTTCAATAGAAGTTCTTTCATTGCACTGGGACCGTGCTGCACCCCACCTACAGGTTGATTGCCCTAACAGGTTCTTATATGTCTTGTAGGCCACAGTGGTGAGATTTCCCTACAGTTGGTAGTGCCTCTGCCCCCCCCACACTGTCTAAACAAAGGGGAATCTATTTGGAGTTGAGGGAAGGGTGACACTAATACTTAACTTTGGGCATGTTGCTGTATTTGAGTGGGCTGTCATCATGGAAATCCCTGAGAAACATAAGTTGCCCCATGTGACTTGCTTTGCCAACATCTACCACAATTTAAGTTTACCTTTGTTTGGTGGGGGGGGGGGGGGCATGGGAAACCGCATGCCACCAATTTCATGTAGTTACTTTCACCAAGTGTTAGCTTAACCACTCCAGATCCGCGCTATTGCCATAGTACGGCTCCAGCGCGGATCTGGAATGCCGGGACGACGTCCATGGACGTCGTCCCCCTGTGCACGCTCCTCGCGCGCCCCCTAGTGGCAGCAGTGGCGCGCGCACGCTCGGGCGGATTCGATGTCCGCCCGAGACCCGCCGATCTCTTTTAAGAGCCTCAGAACGGGGAACCGCCTATGTAAACACGGCGGTTCCCCGTTCTGTGACAGGGGGCATGACAGATCTACTGATCCCTGTCACTGGGATCAGTTAGATCTGTTTTGTCCCGGCCAGCCCTGCCCCCCCACAGTTAGAACACACCCAGGGAACATTGTTAACCCCTTCACTGCCCCCTGCAGGTTAACCCCTTCACTGCCAATGACATTTACACAGTAATCAGTGGACATTTACATTTCTGATCGCTGTATAAATGTCATTGGTCCCAAAAATATGTAAAAAATGTCCAACATTTCTGCGGCAATATCGCAATCCCGATAAAAATCGCAGATCGCCGCCATTACTAGTAAAAAAAAAAAAAATAATAAAAACGCCATAAATCAATTACCAGTTTGTAGATGCGATAACTTTTGCGC
This sequence comes from Glandirana rugosa, assembly GCA_018402905.1. Lineage (NCBI taxonomy): Eukaryota > Metazoa > Chordata > Amphibia > Anura > Ranidae > Glandirana > Glandirana rugosa. Next base: position 43,935 of record BLSH010457796.1, on the reverse strand, counting down.
AAACCAATCAATATACGGCGATTGCGATTTTTTTTTAACCAAAAATATGTAGAAGAATATATATCGGCCAAAACTGATGAATCATTTTTTTTAATGGATTTGTACTTTAGTAAAAAGTAAAAAATATTGTTCTTTTTTGCAAAATTGTCGCTCATTTTTTGTTTCTAGCGGCGATCATAAATGACGCAGAGGTGATCAAATACCACCAAAAGAAAGCTCTATTTGTGGGAAAAAAGGACGCAAATTTTGTTTGGGTACAACGTCGCACGACCATGCAATTGTCATTCAAAATGCGACAGCGCTGAAAGCCAAAAATTGGTCTGGGCAGGAGGGGGTTTAAGTGCCCGGTAAGGAAGGGGTTAATAATATTGATCTCTTTTATGTGAGGTATGCCCTTTTTTTGGCTGGAGGCCTTAATATCGCACCTGAATGATAATGTCCTTTAACCTGTTCCAGCACTAACTACAAAGTAATTTGGGGGAACATAGCATGAAACCCTTGTAGGCAGGTGCAGTCTACTTTCTCCATTGCAGGTGGCACTGTCCACAGTGGCACTGCAGTTGGAGAGGAAGTCAGGAGGAACATGTTTCCTCTATGGTTTCCTTGGTCACTGAGGAAAGGATCTAATTGGATGCTTCTACCCCATGTGACTCTGGCAACCATCTTGGGTCAGGCACAGCCCTTTTAAGGCCCTGGCTCCCATGTTTGGCGTGCATTTGGTGAATTGGAAGAGTAGGGACAGGTACCCAGCCTGTGATGGACAGTAGTAGTGCTAGGGAAAGCTTCCTGATGAGGAGGGAAAGCGCAGAATCGCATCTCTTCTGGACACCTTCCCGATTGGGCACGAGATGGCCAGGCCACACTCTGTCCCCTCTCAACAAACGCTGTCAGTCTGGCTGGAATCTGCTTCTTCATGTTGTTGAAATCTATGAGTGCACCCGACTGGGTATTTGTCCCACCAGGTTTGTTGTGAACTATTGCTAACTTTCTATTTCATGCATCTGTGTGAATCATTGTCGCTGCACACGCTGGATTCCCCATCTACATACTGATTTGCCTCCACCAGTTCTTTTTCATGCTTTGCACTTTACTTTTCAACCCAAAGGCATGGAGGAAGAAGCTGTATACTTCCCGAGGTCTTGCCCACTCATGGTACAAGCCCAGTCCATAGGAGAGTTCTACTACACAGCGGGCCCTAACAGGATCCCTAATGCTTACTCAGGTAGACCATACAGCAACCAATCCACTCCTCTGACAGAACCTTAGTCACATTTAGGTACATTTTTTTAAGTGTAGCTTCAGCCAAAAAAACTATTTTTAAGCTTTTTGGATAGCATAGGGAAGGGGTAACCCCCCTGTAATGTTTGTTTTGCTGTCTAGGTTTCTTTTCAGAAGATTTCATCTCACTTCCTGTCCCAATGATAATTGGATTTTGAAATGTTTGAGTTGTAGAAACAAGGATTGGTGATAAAGCTTCAATGGAGACATCTTTTTCCCATAATAACTCTTACAGGAGTGAATTTCCCTTCCTAGGGGGAGATTTCCTCCCACTTCCTGTTGTCTCCCTCCGTTTGTAAGTAGGAGTCATTTGCAGGTCGGATGTTTCTAACTAGGGAACCACCTGTATATGGTTTTGGTAAATCTAAACAACTGTACATGAGAATTGTATAATGCAGGGATATGCAATTAGCGGACCTCCAGCTGTTGCAAAACTACAAGTCCCATCATGCCTCTGCCTCTGGGTGTCATGCTTGTGGCTGTCAGAGTCTTGCTATGCATCATGGGACTTGTAGTTCTGCAACATCTGGAGGTCCGCTAATTGCATATCCCTGGTAATGTATGGCCAGCCTTACTCCCATTAAATCCGACCAAATGATTCACTTAACCAGCAACTCTATTTACTTAAAGTGGTTGTAAACCCTTTACAACCACTTTTACCTACAGGTAAGCCTATAATAAAGCTTACCTGTAGGTACCGAGAATATCTCCTAAACTTGCATAGTTTAGGAGATATTCGCTGTATACGCTTGCACTGACGTCATCGGACCTGTGTTGTAAAGAGTGCTGAATATGCCCACCTTTTCCACCCCCCATATTGCATATATGTCTGTGATTGTTTTCCAGGAGACACCATAAGAAATATTCCCAGTACAACTAACCTCACCCTTCCATCTACTGCCATGCTGAGTGCTGCAGTCCTGTTCTGCGTCTGTCTCTACTGTTGTAAGTATATTATGTAATGCATATGCTAAAGGGCCAATATTTGTGGATTTTCCAGCAATGCTTATAAGCAAAAAAGGAATTCTGGTTTGCCTTACAAGCAAGATGGTGACACCAGGGACATGGGACATTGGGGAAGGGGCCTTTACACCAAACATGCTGATAGCTTGACCTAAACTATATTGTCATAATTTTGGGACACCTACCTTTACACTCGCATTAAGCTTAAGGGCATCCAAGTCTTAGTCCATAGGGTTCAATATTGAGTTGGCCCACCCTTTGCAACTATAACAGCTTCACCTCTTCTGGGAAGGCTGTCCACAAGGTTTGACCATTCTTCCAGAAGAGCATTTGTGAGGTCAGGCACTGATGTTGGACGAAAAGATCTGGCTCTCAGTCTCCGCTCTTATTCATCCCAAAGGTGTTCTATCAGGGCTCTGAGCAGGCAAGTCAAGTTCCTCCACCCCAAACTCGCTCATCCATGTCTTTATGGACCTTGCTTTGTTCCCTAGTCCAAATCATTTGGTGGAGGGGGGATTATGGTGTGGGGTTCTTTTTTGGGGATTGGGCTTGGCCCCTTAGTTCCAGTGAAGGGAACTCTTAAGGCGTCAGCATACCAAGATATTTTGGACAATTTCATGCTCCCAACTTTGTGGAAACAGTTTGGGGATGGCTCCTTCCTGTTCCAACATGACTGCGCACCAGTGCACAAAGCAAGGTCCATAAAGACATGGATGAGTGAGTTTGGGGTGGAGGAACTTGACTGGCCTGCACAGAGTCCTGACCTCAACCCGATAGAATACCTTTGGGATGAATTAGAGCGGAGACTGCAAGCCAGGCCTTCTCATCCAACATCAGTGCCTGACCTCACAAATGCGCTTCTGGAAGAATGGTCAAACATTCCCATAGACACTCCTAAACCTTGTGGTCCTAATCCTAAACCTAGAGAAGCTGAAGCTGTTATAGCTGCAAAGGGTGGGCCAACTCAATATTGAACCCTACGGACGAAGACTTGGTTGCCATTAAACACAATGTGCGTGTAAAGGTAGGTGTCCCAATACTTTTGACAATAAAGTGTATGAGAATGGCTTTCCATCAGCAAAAACATTGTCATGTGGGCTAACCAGCAACCCAAGGAGCAACAGAATATCGGGGCACTCTGCTTATAGGCCGTTGTGAGTGTATGGGATTTTACCATGTAATTACCTATAGCGCCAGTTGATAAGCCAGTTCCTACTCTAGGGGGCTACTGTAGAACATGCTACACAAGAGGTTGGGCTACCACTACTCATGTGTTGCTGGGGGATTCGTTCCTATATCGTGACCACAGGGCCTACCGGGCTGTGCTCGACCACATGGCCCATAGGGAATGCAACCTCTTAATCCAAGGGTGGCTGAAATGGCAGCACAGAGACTTAAAGGACATATCACTTCCTGAACAAATCTTACATTTCAAAAAAGCAGTGGAATCCTATTCTTGAGGCCCACAGGAAACACACTGGACACCTCCTTTCACTGTGTAGTAGACTACTCTGACAGTCCAAAACCCAAACATGAACCAGGCCCGAGCTGAGGTAAGTATGTGGCTATCTTACCACCACCACCTTGAATGAGTTTCATTCAGGAGCTGTACTTTCTGTTGAGAACTACAGGGTGTATCATTATTTCTGTGCCCACTGAGCAAAGCATTGCGCCCATGACATGTTTACACCCCCATTTGGCTGCCTACGCAGCTTAAGGAAGGGTCAGTTGAAGGATGGTAAAAGCATGGCTCAACTGCCTGTATTTACTCAACCATAAGTGTAAATGTAAATCCTTATGGTTAGCTTTTTCTTTGCACCACTCTACCTAGCACCACTCCCCACTCTCAACACCCTTGAGACAAAGTGTAGACCACCCCAAAAGGGACACTAACTCCTTCTTGCAACCAAACTTAGGAAAGACTCCTCTCGCTTCCTCAGTGGCGTCACTAGGGTTGGTGTCACCTGGTATGGTAAAACATTGTGTCACCCACCCCCCATTGGGTTCTCTCCTGTCCACCCTGCCCAGCGCCCTGGTTCAGGATGGATGGGGATGACACCATCATGGATGGATATCACTTCCTGCTTGATGGTGTCACTCCTCAGGAGTGTGTCACCCGGGTGCGGTCCACACCCCCATAGCGTCGCCACTGCACTTCCTGTCTTGTCTGTGGTACAGAAAGTGGAAGAAGATATTTCCATTGGGGAAAGCACCAGTCATAGAACCCTGCAGAGATGATTAAAGTGGAGATCCACCCAAAAGTGGAACTTCTGCTTTACGAGAAGGGGACCCCCTGACATGCCACAAATGGCATGTCATTTTTTTGGGGGGGGGGGGGGGACCGGGGACCCTGTTTTCACAGGGTCCCAGGTCCACTTTTTCTCCAGACGCCACAGAGCTGGAAGGAAGTTCATCTCCCCCCCCTCTCACCCGGCGATCTTCTGGGACACATCACAGGTCCCAGAAGATAGGCGCATGCGCAGTGCAAGCCTGGCTTTGAAGCCAAAGCTGGGCGCCCACACTTGTGATGCTGGCACCGCACGGAGGACGGGGAAAAGAACGACGCTGCGGGTGGCTGCTTTGCTGGACTGTGGGACAGGTGAGTGTCCGATTTTTAAAAGTCAGCAGCTACACTTTTTGTAGCTGCTGACTTTTAATAGGGTGGAACTCCGCTTTAAGGTTCGTGGTTCGGGGGCAGCTGGCACTGTGACCAAATCATATTATATTGTGCTGTACCCTGCTGTCATATTAACATTTTTCGGGTGCTTAGGGCTGATAAGATAGGTGTTCAGACACTGCAAACTGCTGGTGTTTGGGCAACTTGCAGCAAGAGGAGAATACAGAGAACATGCCCATTCAACCTCCAGATGGTTGTCACAAGACTTACGGAGATGCAATAGGGAATAATATGTCAGGGACTACTCAATCATATTCTGCAAGCTGAAGTGGGCCAGTGACCAAACTGTATTATTTGAGTGCAATCAAGAAAATTAAGGTCACTTACCTATCTTTGCTGTCTGGTGGGGGGGAAGCCTGTATCATAATGTGCATAAAGTAGAATTCTGCAGGCCCATGTAACATCTGCTGATTTTAATTCTTTGTAGGACATAAAGCCGATCTGGAAGAAGGTAAATTGGCTTCACAATCATGACTGAATAATTTCCCTTCAACTCTGCAGAAGCTCTATGAAGAATACTGAAATATTATGCACACTCGGGGGCAAGGAGAAGGTCTGCCATTTTTTTTTTGTAAAGCTCAGATATTGTCCAAGCTGGAAATCCTTACAAAGACAGAGGGAACGTGTAGCTATAATAGCATGGAGGAGGATAAAAGAGCTTTCAACTTATTCTTGAACTTAAAGCAGAACTTCATGTTGTTATTCCCCGACTCCTCTTTGGCATCACCTCCTTTAGTTTTGTTGCCCATGTGCAGAGAACTACTGCACATTAGGGATGGGCCCGCGGTTCGAGACGCCCGTTCGTCAAATTTAGAACATTATGGGGCGTTCGCAGCGACTTCACCGCCACGGAGCGCCCCATAATGCTTTTTGCTTAGACAGTTGATTTATATGGCAGGGTGGGGCCACCCGGCGATGTAAGCGAGCGACCCCGTCCCTTCTGAAGTCATGTGATGTCAGAGGGTCACGCGCTTACATCACTGGGTGGCCCCGTCCTGCCATATAAATAAACTGTCTAAGCAAAGAGCATGCAGATGGGGGGAGCCCTCCCATGGAGGAGGAGCTGTTGCAGCTTTTCTTTTTTTCTGGGTCCGTCGAGCGCCGTGATTGACGATGGATTACAACAGGGGACACTTTTTTTTCTTTTTTAATAAAGGACTTGTCCCTAATTGTCTGCTGTGTTTTTTTTTCTTTTTTGACACTTTTTGGTGAATTAGTAGGGGTACAATGTACCCGATACTAATCCACATGGGGGGGCGGAATCTGCGGGCTCCCTTATTAAAGGGGCTTCCAGATTCCGTTAAGCCCCCCGCCTGCAGACCCCCACAACCACAGCCCAGGGTTGTGGGGAAGAGGCTCTTGTCCCCATTAACATGGGGACAAGGTGCTTTGGGGCGTGGGCGCAGAGCTCCCCACCCCAAAGCACCCATACTCCCTATGTTGAGGGCATGTAGCCTGGTATGGTTCAGGAGGGAGGGGGCCGCTCGCCCCCCCCCATCTTGGCTGGCCAGGTTGCATGCTCGGATAAGGGTCTGGTCTGGGTTTTAGGGGGAACACCACATCAAATTTTTTAAATATTTTGGCGCGTGTTGCCCTAAAATCCATACCAGACCTGAAGGTCCTGGTATGGACTGGGGGGATCCTACGCAAATTTTTTATCTATATTGCTGGGAGCCAGCAATACATTACAGCCGCGATAATAAATGACAACTTTTCCTTTACAAATGTCATTTTGCTCTGGCTATGTTCTAAACATCACAGAGGTGCGCCCTTTTACAGGCAGACTAAGGGACCCTCCTCCCCCCAGGCACAATATTTAAAGGAATATTTAATTTTTATTGTTTCACTTTAAGCATTATGAAAATCACTGCTCCTGAAAAAACAATTGATTTAAAAACTTTTTTTTTTCATTCATACATGTCCCCTAGGGCAGGACCCGGGTCCCCATACACTGTTTTATGGCAATAACATTGCATATAAGCCTTTAAAATTAGCACTTTTGATTTTTCATGTTCGCGTCCTATAGACTTTAACGGTGTTTGAATGTTCGCACCATTTTTTTGCCTGTTCGCATGTTCTGGTGCAAACACAGCCGGGGGGGGGGGGGGGTGTTCGGCCCATCCCTACCCAACATGTGCGCACACGCGCTGGTTTCTGGCAATTGACCTTCTGGGTTATTGTGGCTTGTTTGCACATTTGCAAATGTGCAAATATTGTGGGGCTCTTGCACCCCACACCAAACCATGGATATCCCAGGAGGGAGCAGAGGCTCAACGTCATTCTGGCCTAGGCCAATTATTTTCAATGGATGGGGGAAGCAAGAAATGCAAAAGATGTGTTTATGGTTTAAGTTTTATAACTTTTGCTCACCTTTTTTTTTTGCTAAGATCCAGCTCCCCTATGTACCAATATAGCATTAATGTACTTCTGTTGCAAAAATACCAAAGCGTTGCATTAAATCTATGCTTAATTCACTGTCCTCATATCTTAAGCCACACTTTGCTAGTATTGGATGGAGTGTGGAAGGGATAGTGCCTCTGTCAGGTTTTTATTGTTGTCCCCCCATCCCCCACTGAGGAGATTTACCCTTTCCATTTGTCCTGGGCAGTTGTCTCCAGGGCAGGAATGGGGGAGGGATCCTCCAGAAACACTTGTTTTCTTACTTCCTGTTGTATCTCCAGGACAGGAAGTAAAGGGAAATCTCCAGAATATGGACACAGACAGGGAAAAAAAAAAAACCTCACATGTGATTTACTAATTTCCTATTTCATCCGAAACGAACATGTTTGGGCTTTAGATACACTTCAAAGGTGAACTCAGGCCAGGAAAAAAAACACTAGACTTTACCCCTTCATCCACCCCACACAATCTATTGCTTTTTTAAAAGAGTTTCTATGACCTACTTATACTAATGGAGCACCCTGCTCCAGACAGGTTAAATTAAATTTTTGGCTCTGCTGTACTCAGTGAACCAGCAAGCTGTTTTCTAGGTCTGGATAGGTTTCTGTAAGCTTGGTGGTAGATTGTTCTTGTCTGCTTCTGGAAGAAGCTATAGGAAATAGAGTGGGGGGAGGGTCGGTCAATCCCTGGGTGGGGTGTCCAGAAGGTGGCTGGGGGAAAGATAAATGTTTAGGAGGTTTGTTCAGAGGGGGATTTTTCTTCTCCTGGGGCTGCTACCCTGGGAGGCAGCATGTGTACTGAAGAGCTGTTGCTGGGCCGCAGCATGTGATTGGTTGATGGCCTGGAGGAACTTGCTATGGGGACATTTAACAGGAGGGAAAGGCCAGTAGCAGCGAAGAGGGACCCGAGCTGGTTGGCGACAGCTGTCCTTGGACATTGTGAGTAAGACCATGCCTAGGACTCCATGTGCTTTGGGGGTTAATGTCAGAAGTTTCTGTAAGGACTTGGACTGCTCATACAGAATCTCAGACTAGCTGGCTAACCCCTTTACCTCCAGCAACATTCAGGAAAGCTGTTAAATGATTCTTTGCTCAAGAATCTGTCTTCCTGTTCCTGTTTTGCATCTTTGGAGTATCCTGCATCCTCGTCTTTCTGAGCCTGTATTTGTCAGTATGGTTGGAACTGTGTCTGAGCTGGGCAGCTTATGACGAGGTAAGGGAGACCTAGGTCATTTCCAGCGGCCCCTCCGGCGTTGAGCACTGCAATTACCTTAATCCATACACCAGCATCCCAGTCCTCTGTTCTTTAGCATTACCGAATAGTAGGGTACTTCTGGAAGCATCCACAGCCCTTCCTGATCATGTGGATGCAACTCATTTGTTTGGCCAGAATTGATTCATATGATCCTCTACCGAAGTCAGCACGAGGTGAGCTTCAGTTGATCGGTCACTTTTACCAGATCCAGCATGGCAGAAGACCACAGGACCATAGGTTTTGGTAAGCATAAGTGGATCACAGAAAGTTTATTTTTAAAAAATGCCTGAAAGTGAGAGGAGGGTTTTTAACTTTGAGTTCAGCTTTAAAGAGACTGTTGTCATCAGTTTAAAAAATACATACTTGAAGTATTTTTTGCTTCCATAAATTATTTTTGTGTACTTGCCTCTGAATAGAAAAATTCACAATTCCAGCAAGGCCAAGTCTCTTGCACACTCCCTTCTTCTTGGATTTTATAGCTCTCTTCTCTTCTCGGGGTTTCAAATTAGAGTCTGCTGATTTAGCTCCTCCACCCCTCCCTTCACCTCACTACATTACCTTTTCTGTAGCTCCATGGGGAGTAGTGAAGGGGGGATACTATAGAGCAGCATTTCCCAAAGGTTTTACCCCCGAGGAACCCTTGAAATAATTTTCAAGCCTTGGGGATTCTCTGCTAGAACCAATTCATTGGGACTGAGTTGGAAAATTTCTAGGCAATTGTTTATTAAGCATTTTAATTTTCTTATGCTTTGGTAATGTTTCTTTATTTAAGATGTAATGCTTTTTAAAATATTTTGGCTGGTTGCTGCAAGGGTCGGGTCATGTGTGACTTCTTTCTCTGCAGATGTGTCATATCTTGTGTTATGGGTATAATTACCTCTGCAGAGGACCGGCCAGTGTTGCCAACCTCCCACAGCGTTTTTTACTGGCAAAACCTGGAAAATTTACTGGCGGAGCACATTTTTTACTGGCAACCTGAAAAATAACTGAACTCCTATTAAAAACTAAGACAATTGATATTTAGACACAACATGGAAACACTGACAATACCCATATCAAGTAGTTTCCCTGGTTTACACTTAAAAAGTCATCACACCATGACAAATTATCAGACCCTGATATTTATAGACAGTTGTAAAAATCACTGATTTTTACAAACTGTCAGTAAATTTACTGGCTGTTGGCAATTCTGGGACCGGCCTAGGGTCTGTTGCTGTTGACCCATTGAAGTTCTTTTGTCTGGGCAGACTGCTGCAATGTTAATCCTCCTTTTGCTGCTGCTACATCTTAAAAGGATTCTCAGGGACTCCAGTTGTTATGGAAAATATCCATCAAAGGTATGGGTCGCACTATGTCTTATTCATCTTATCCTATGTGAAACCACTAAGTACAGGGTTATGTTACAGAATCACAGACAGTTCTATACCAGCCAAATTATGTCAACCGATTGTACATGTATGGGAATATTGTTGCGAGATGTGCCTTTAATGCTCAAGTTTGTAAGCAGGTTGAAAAAGCTAGATGGGTTCTGTCTCAGCCAGGAGGGTAGGAGTTAATGCCTTTCACGGTTCTTTGGTCTTTTGGCGGGTTGTTCTCTGGGTCCAGATATAAATATGGGACTGTGATCCGGTGAGAGAGTTCCATCCTGGGGACAAAGAGTTTGTAGATTTTCCCCTGCAGAGAGCCTAGGAGAACGGGATAGCTGTATCCAGGGCCCATAAGGGAGAGACAAGGAAAATTAGATCTGTGAGGAGCAGATGGAAGTTAACTATCAATATCGGGATGTAAAGTTATCTGAACCTGGGGTTCGCCCCTAAGACACCAGCACTGGAGCAAGCCTCTGAGGGACTTACATCTGCATGAGAGTGCCTTTGGACTTCTGTAATTGATTGGACTCCACCTTTGCAGGAAAGTTGGGGCAGCACAAGCCTGTAGTTAGGAGCAGGGACATAGGAATAACCTTGCACTTGTATGTTAAACTTTGGAATTTTCATATTGCATTTTTTCGAAGTAAAATATTGAAACGTTGTCCTTGCCTGGTCTGAAGTTACTTAAGAGGTGTATCACAAGAAACTGTCACGCATAGTTCACTGAGTGCGTCTTAACACCTTGGGGTATTAAGTTATCTGTGTGTAGTGGAGTAATGTGAAGGCATAAGTGGTTGCCAAGAGTAACAGAAGTTTAACAAGCAGCCTGTCAATGGCATGTACCTGGTTTAGCAATGAGGGAGATGTTATTGGCACCTCTTCTGCCAGCGGTCTGTTCTCATAGCAATAGGAGCAGATTTGTGCCGCAGAGGCTCCCATCCTGGTCCAGAAGAACCCACGCTGGGTAGGCCTCTCATGTGACCCTTGCTTGGCGCCCAATGAGGCATAAAACATGGAGGATGTGACAACCACCCTGCCACCCTAATCTGCCCACAAGTTTATCAGTAAAAAGAACTTTATTCAAGTGAGAAGTTGCCAGTGTCTTTGGCTAACAGAAGTGTCTACACCCTCGATCAGTGTAACATTGATGTATCTGAAAAACCTTAGATTGAGAGTTAAAGCCATGTAACACTCTACCAGATAATCCCTGTGGTTGAATGCATTTGAAGAACACACAATTTAACCTTCCAGGTTGGGATAGAGTTTCAAGTGATGGTGGCCAGTCTGAAGAGGAATCAGGTGACTCTGGCCATAGATGGTGTCCCTGCTTGGTGGGAGGACAGATGTGCTTTATGTCCTTCACCTCGTGACATGGTACTCATAATGGTACCTGCTGTGGTGCAGGATCAGCCCAGGGACCAGGCCTGGGTAGTTACAACAGCAAGACCTTGTGTTAATCATAAAGTGGTGGCTTAGTATGGTAGAGCCTTTATGACAAAGAGAATCTGTACTATAAGGTAGCAGTATGTGTCAAGTGTTTATGTCCCGGGTGGAACACAGGAGACTGCCTAGGTATGGAACGTGTTCTGCAGCCCCATCCTGCAATGGTTAATCATCTTGAAAATAAGAGAGAAAAAAATTGGTGTCTGTTGGTTCTAGGTGTGAAACGGTTACGTGATTAGGAACCGAAGTGTGGAACTACTGTACTTTAATGGTTTGTAGTTTCTAACCTACCCTCTAGAAAGTGAATCCCTGCCCCAGTTGTGCTGGCCAAAAAATGCCCCTCACATTGGTGACCAGTGGGAAGATTGCTCCTTACATTGGTGGTCAGTGGGAAGAATGCTCCTTACATTGGTGACCGGTGGGAAGAATATCCCATACATTGGAGGTCAGTGAGAAAAAATCCTGTTACATTGATGATCAGTGAGAAGAAGGCCCCTTTCAGTGATGGTAAGAATGCTTCTTACATTGGTGGTCAGTGGGAAAAATGCTCCTTACAGTAGTGGTCAGAATGCCACCCTTACAGATGGCTAAAAAGATTATTGATGATATGCCATTGGCCTTTCCATGTGGCATTGCTCCAGGAACTTTGCAAGTATCATCAAATGGAAATTCAGTTGGCCATAGCTCAAGAAACCCATAGCAACCTCTGGAAGAACTCTAGGGCTCTATGGAACCCTGTTTGAGAATGGCTGCTATAAGGCATCACTCGAGAGAAAACTCTGAGTCTGCCTGAGCTGCTGTCATTACATTCCAAATGGCGGGATTAAGCAGCAGTCTCAGGGCTTTTGGAAGCTTCTAGAGGTGACTAACATGCATAAACACATTAAATATATATATAATCTTATGGGTAGATTTTGCTAAAATGAATGGTATGGTCTCTTTAGGCACAATATTTTGTGGTATACAAAGGGAAAACGTTCTCTCTGTCTTCTCTAATTGCAGCATGAAGCAGAGGTTATTGACCTTTTTGATTTCTAAAGGGTGTATGCCAACCCATGTACATGGATTCAAACTCACTATTGCTTCAGGAAGGGGTTTTATTAGAGTTTTGGGTACCGCAAACACGTTCTACATCTTATATTCTATGAAGGAGTCAGAGCACCAACCTTTATAGCCTGTTTGGAATTCCCACCAACATAGCTGGCATCTCTGTTCGACCAGGATCTGGTGGTCAGGCAATCACAGACCAGCCTAATGTAATGATCAGTAGCCGGAGTTCCTGTGAAGATTGTGGTTTTCCCAAGACCTCCTATGGAGTAGTACAGTATTTGAGAAGATGTGGGGGTGAATTTGCCAGCAAATTATTTTGGAACTTAGGTTGTATATGAGATCTATGAGAAATATGTGTGATCAACAACTTTTACCCATGGTGAAAAGTTTCACAGTTTATTTAGAAAAGAAATATTGCAAAGAATTAAAGTTAGAAAGAAAAAGTAACAAGAGCAGACATTTCTCAGAGATAAGGCAAGTATCAAGCTAAGGAGTCTTTTAATCCTCAATCCTAGTAAGTATGGGCTCGGGCTTGTTCGGAACCGAACGTGCCCGGGCCCTCCAGGAAGGGAACCCTAACATTCCCCGACCACTGCAGCCGTGCATCGGCGAAATGTCTCACTGCCTGTGATTAGCGCAGTGCAGGGTTCACTTCCTGGCAGGCTCGGGCACGTTCGGTTCTGAACAAGCCGGAGCCCATCCTTGAATCCTAAACAGTTGCCATAAAGGACCTCCCAAACATAAACATTTTACGTGTATTTACTTGGGAATTTGCACAGACAGCACATTAACAATTGCAAGAGACATTCATTTCTGTTATTTTGAAACACCTTATCAGCTTGACCGTAACCCAGAGACTCTCCAATACATTTCTGTAGAAAAGTTTGACTTTCTGTCTTTCAACATTGCACAACAAGATATTCCAAAGGTCCGAGTGAACAATAATTTGTTCCCAAACAGTTGTGGCTAGTGCTCCATTTTTTGGGGGGGTGGCAAACAAAACCCCAAAGCCCCCGCCCGCCCGCAAACCCGCCAGCCCCGCACAACCCATCCAGGTCGTGGACGGCCTCCCTTAGCTTCCCCGGCTTCTCCTCCCGGCCAATCTGACGGCTTCTCCTCCAGGTCAATACGGTCTTAGGACCCGCTTCCTGTTCTGATTGTCCGGAAGGGGAAGCAGAAAGACAATAGGGAATGTTGATTCGCTAATGTCACAAGTGGCTGGTCTCAACCTTTTTGAAGCCATTTAGAGCCTCGGGCTCTAATCATGTGCTTCAAAAAAAAAAAAAAACCTAGTAGAAATCTATGTGTCTGGCTCCCCGCATGGAGATTAGGGGGCGGCGCATGAAGATTAGATGGGCGGCGCCGCTGTTGCCAAACCGTTTTTTTGCAGTGATTTAATCAGGTAAACCTAAAATTATATAAAGAGCCTCATATTAACACTGCATAAGCAAATCATTTATTGATTTAGTCATTAGAAAAACATAATAATTTTTCAATATCAAGAAAAAAACATATGCAGTACATTTCAGAAATAAACACATTTCTTCATGTTATGCCTGTTTAACACTCTTTATACTGCAAGCAAAAAATACCAGTCAATCTGCCAGAAATCCAGTGAGCTCCTAACTTCTTGTACTGTGCTGATAACTGTAGTTCAGTGGAAGAGGGCTGACTGGTCTGACAACACTGCTTGGGATTTCAGTGCCACAGAGACAGCGTTGTCAACCTAGTACAAGTAGTTAGGGGCACACTAGATTTCTAGCAGCATCACCAGATTTAAAGGGAACCTTGGGACCTTCAAGTAGTTGTAAAGGATCAAGGTTTTTTAACTTCATGCAAGGAGAAGGTAAATCTTGCAAGGAGCACCTGGTCGTGTGGTTTATGGTGAAATTATGTAGTTTCCACTTCCGGATTATGGCCCCAACAGTGCTCACCGGAACATTCAGAAGTTTAGAAATCCTTCTGTAACCAATGACATCAGCTCTTTGCTTTTACTCACCATGAGATGTTTCTTGTGTGACACCTTGATAATGAGACACCTTTTTATAGGCCATCAATTGAGACTGAACCAGCTGATATTAATTTGCACTGATAAGGGGCAGGATTGCTTTCTAATTACTGATAGATTTCAGCTGGTGTCTTGGCTTTCTGTGCCTTTTTGCACCCCCCCTTTCTTCATGCGTTCAATATTTTTTCCCTGTGTCATTCCATTTTATTACAGATAGCTTCATTTCTGAACTTATATGTGTTGGTGTCTTTGTACAGTATGTATGGATTGCATGGACTGTTACCGGCATGTGGGGACAATTTCATGTCAATAGCTCCTTTAACCACTTGACCACTGGGCACTTAAACCCCCTTCCTAACCAGACCAATTTTCAGCTTTCAGCGCTCTCACATTTTGAATGACAATTACTCAGTCATGCAACATTGTACCCATATGAAATTTGCGTCCTTTTTTTCACACAAATAGAGCTTTCTTTTGGTGGTATTTAATCATCGATGGGTTTTTATTTTTTGCGCTATAATTAAAAGAAGACCGAAAATTTGGTAAAAAAAAAAATTTTCTTTGTTTCGGTTATAAAATTTTGCAAATTAGTAATTTTTCTTCATTAATTTTGGCCAAAATTTATACTGCTACCTATCTTTGGTAAAAAAAAAACAAATTTGTGTATATTATTTGGTCTTTGTGAAAGTTATAGAGTCTACAAGCTATGGTACCAATCACTGATATATTGACGGCCTATCTCATTTCTTGAGACCCTAACAAGCCAGGAAAGTACAAATACCCCCCAAATGACCCCTTTTTGGAAAGTAGACATTCCAAGGTATTTAGTAAGAGGCATGGTGAATTTTTTTAAGTTGTAATTTTTTCCCACAATTCTTTGCAAAATGAAGTTTTTTTTTTTGGTTTTTTTTTTCCACAAAATTGTCATATGTTAACAGGTTATTTCTCACACCCAGCATATGCATACCACAAATGACACCCCAAAATACATTCTACTACTCCTCCCGAGTATGGCGATACCACATGTGTGACACTTTTACACAGCCTGGCCACATACAGAGGCCTAACATGCAGGGAGCACCATCAGGCGTTCTAAGGACATAAATTACACATATAATTTCCTGACTACCTCTTGCACTTTTGAAGGTCCTGGAGCACCAGGACAATAGAAATGCCCAAAAAATGACCCCATTTTGGAAAGTAAACACCCCAACGTATATTCTAGGAGGCATAATGAGTCTTTTGAACATGTCATTTTTTCCACAAGTTTTTGGAAAATGTGGAAAGAAAATGAAAACGCTAATTTTTTTTACACAAAGTTGTCCGTTTATACAATATTTCTAACACAAAGCATGTAAATAGCAAAAATGTCACCCCAAAATATATTCTGCTACTCCTCCCGAGTATGGTGATACCACATGAGTGACACTTTTACACAGCCTGACCACATACAGAGGCCCAACATGCAGGGAGCACCGTCAGGTTTTCTAGGGGCCTACATTTCAAATCTAATTTGACCATCTTTTACACTATTGTGAGGCACAGTGGTGGCATGGATGAGCAGTGTAGTGGCACGGGTGGGCAGTGTAGTGGCATGGATGAGCAGTGTAGTGGCACGGGTGGGCAGTGTAGTGGCACGGATGAGCAGTGTAGTGGCACGGGTGGGCACTGTAGTGGCACGGATGAGCAGTGTAGTGGCACGGGTGGGCAATGTAGTGGCACGGGTGGGCAGTGTAGTGGCACGGGTGGGCAGTGTAGTGGCAAGTTTGGGCACTGTAGTGGCATGGATGTGTCAGGGATGAGAACTGATGTGGTATGGATGAGTAGGTACGGTGATGTGACGGGTGGGCACGGTGATGTGACGAGTAGGTACGGTGGTGACACGGAGTGTTATCACATTTTCTACCAGTTTAATCTAAACTTTACATCCGGGGATCTTTTGGACTGCCACGAGGGACGTACA
>BLSH010457794.1:40457-55553 GCA_018402905.1 Glandirana rugosa | reverse complement strand
AGAGTATCTATCTAGGATTATAATATTGCACCTCCCAGAATAGGGGATGGTTTTAGAAATTGGTTTTAAATTGGTTGATTTTATGGATTAAATAAAATAGTATTTTTTACGGTATCACACTATCTGGGTTTTATTTTTACCCACACCCCAATACCGGAGGATCTGTATACTGGAATCGAGGAACAACGGAGGACAGGAGCAACTAGGACGCCCAGGCTGTGCAAGACCCGAGCTGACCGGGGTAAGGATACAGCAAAGGCGGGCCACCCCTGCAGGGGTACTTCTATCCGGTGAGTGGGGACACATGTGGGGAGCACGGAATTGGAATCACAGAATATCGAATAGGAGTGTGTGAAGTCACTGGATCACGTTGTGGATTTTATGTACTAAATAACAAGTGTCACAAAGAATTTTTTCAGCACATAACCATTTTCAGCAAGGATTCTTACAACTTGGATTGCTACTGGGATGAAAATTCCCCCAATACACTATTATCTGTATATGGACACATAATTGGGTATAGCCCATAAGCATCAAAAGAGCAGCAGAGGGGAAAAGTGCTGGGACTCTGATTTATGCTATTTTTATTCATCACCTTTTTATTCATCACTTTATATTTATCACCTTTTTATGTATTTCATACGGATACAGGGCGGACTGCATTTTATGGTTTTATGTGTTTAACGGATGTGGTTTTACGCTTGTTTATATTTATCACCATTTTTGCACAACTGAATTACTATTAAGCACAAAAATACATTTATTTATATACATTTATAATTTTAGCTTAAACACATTTTATGTATTCACACAATACGTTTTTCTAAAGGAAGGGGTTATAATTATTCACTGGTAGCACATTTCAGTGGTTATTAATACTTTAGGGAATAGCGCCATCTTCCTGTTATTGCTAAACATTTTAGTTAAAGGCTCCATTGATGGGACTATATACACATTCGTATCAATTAATATCATACTAATATTGCCCTTGACCAGGGGCTTGATAAATCTAAACCACTGGGGCACCAGTTAACACGCCCAACTAGAGCGAGCTTAAAACTAGCCAAATTGCTTCACCTTTTCAATCTTTCGGATGTATGGAGGGAATTGAACCCAACCAGGAGAGACTACACTCACTTTTCGCACCCCCACAATTCATACGCTCGAATAGATCATCTGCTAATGGAGGCCCACGAGACCCCCTTGGTAACGAAATCACAGATAATTGCCACCTCACTCTCGGATCATTCCCTTGTCCACATGCAAATTCGCTCCGACCCACTTTATGCAAAACGTCAACAGTGGAGATTAAATGAATCACTGCTAGCTGATCCTATCAGAGTCTCTGAAATCAATAACTCTCTCAAGGAATACTTTCTCCTTAATGACATCCAAGGGACCTCAGTAGAAGTACTATGGGCAGCTCATAAAGTTTTTATTAGGGGAAAACTGATACAGATAGCTTCGCAAATAAAAAAAGAGAAAACAGCAGACCTGATCAAGCTTGAAAAATCGTTTGCGTTGTTACAGGTGGCGCATAAGACCAACCCCTCCAAAACTCTTACTGCCCAACTTGACAAAGCTAGGTTAGAGCTTAATATGGCACTAACAACCAAAGCAGAGAAATCAATCCGTTGGGGCGGCCAAAAGTTCTACACACAAAATGACAAACCAGGCTCAATGTTAGCAACTAGACTCTCTCCGCGATGCCGTCTACCTCAACTCCCCAAAATTAGAGTGACCGGTCATGGCCTTACCTCTAATCCGAAGAAAATCTTGGAGTCCTTCCATAAGTTCTATTCGGAGCTTTACGGCAAACCTAAGCAAAACCACCCAGACTCCCTCTCGGCATTCCTGGGGGATACCCCCCTCCCTGTCATCCGAACACAAACAGATTTTGGAAGCACAACTTTCTGAGGCAGAGGTCGGGGAGACCATCAGGAACCTGAGAAAGGGATCGGCCCCAGGTCTGGATGGACTACCCATACCCTATTATAAGGCTTTTGCCGAGACACTCACACCCCATATGACTAAATTTTTCAATTCCAAAACTCAGGGCACTCCCTTGGACCCACAGCTTAACATGGCCTATATAACGGTTATCCCAAAACCTGATAAGAACCCTGAAGAGGTTGGTAATTATAGAACCATATCGCTGATTAACAACGACATAAACATTTTAACTAAGATCCTGGCAAATAGGTTACCCTCATTCATCAACTCATACATACATAAAGACCAGGCAGGGTTTATTCCGGGTAGACAGGGCCCAGATCATACAAGCAGAGCCATCGACCTGATCTCCATTCTCAATCCAATTGAGAAGGTGGTAATAAAGAGCAAGGCATGATCCTATCCCTAGACCTCCAGAAGGCCTTTGATTCCGTTTCCTGGAACTATATACTTAAGATTCTGGAGATATGGGGATTTGGCCAACATTTCCTGGGGTCATTAGAGCACTGTACTCCCTCCCATCAGCCCAAATAAGGTTACAGGGATACCTTTCCGACCCGATAGTCATAGCCAGAGGAACAAGACAGGGATGTTCTCTATCCCCACTTATCTT
Organism: Glandirana rugosa; assembly: GCA_018402905.1. Lineage (NCBI taxonomy): Eukaryota > Metazoa > Chordata > Amphibia > Anura > Ranidae > Glandirana > Glandirana rugosa. The sequence continues at coordinate 52,987 of BLSH010457794.1, read as the reverse complement.
CGCCATAGCGATTGAAACCCTGGCCATCGCTATTCGCCAAAATCAGAACATCAAGGGGGTCTCCTGCGGACCCCAGATTCATAAATGTGGCCTCTTTGCAGACGACATACTTTTATTTTTAACCTCCCCTCATACATCCCTCCCCAACCTAAGTAGATTATTAGACGCATTTGCTGAACACTCTGGCTTAGCAGTCAACTATTCCAAATCCCACGTGATGAATATCTCCCTCGCGCAGGACGTAGTCATCTCGCTGCAACAATCATTTCCTTTTAAATGGAGCAGATCTTCCATCCAATACTTGGGCATTAACCTGATGGCCAAGATAGAGAATTTATATGTTAACAAGTTTCCCTCCATTTACCGAAAATTAGAGAACGACCTTAAAACATGGTCCAACAGTAATCTCTCCTGGTTGGGTAGAATTAATGCAGTCAAAATTACGCTCCTCCCACAAATTCTATACTTATTTAGAGCCTTACAGATACCCATTAGGAGAAACCATCTTAGATCCCTTCAATGTAACATTTTCAAGTTTATTTGGGGCCTCTCTGCCTTCCGGTTTCCCCAAAGCACGCTACTCCGCCATAAGAAGAAGGGTGGTCTGGGTGTACCCTCGCTCCTCAAATACTTTCAAGCAGCTAGATTGGCCCAACTTTCCCGAGTCTACTCGAGCTCTGAAAAGCAAGACTGGATCCAGATCGAACGGCAGGCGGTACCGCAGAACACACTATAGACTTCCTCCTATGGACCCATCCGAAAAAAAGACCTCCCATTTAATCCCCGACCCTCTCTCACTCATTTGCCCTCTGGGATTCACTACGCTACCACACTGAGTTAGTATCTACACTGACCCCCCTGGCGCACATATTCCGTAACCCAGATTTCCCTCCCGGACTAGATATTAAGGCATTTCAATGGTGTTTTGACAAGGGGCTGTACCGTATAGGACATTATTTCACCCCCTCGGGCCCCATCTCTATGGGCTACTGCGTAAGTAAACTGGACATCCCAGCCTCTGAAAAATTTAGATTCCGACAAATTTATCATTTCCTGCAACATATCTGGAAAGAGAAGCCTCTTCCCCCTAGAATCTCAGCCTACGAAACATGGTGTGGCCAAGCCACGGAGCAGAGGGGAGGCATCTCAGTGGTCTATGCAGCCCTCATTCAGACAATGGAAAAGGCCCCATACATGAAGCAGTAGGAGGAGGATCTCCAGATCTCATGGGACCTAGAATTATGGCACCGGGCTCTCGCCGACTCCTACCAGGGCATCTTAAACACTGTACTCATGGAGGCAAGCATCAAGGTCATCACTAGGTGGTATCTCACTCCATCCAAACTAGCCCGCATATATCCCTTGGCCAACCCACAGTGCTTCAGGAGCTGTGCCCTTCTTGGCTCAATGCCGCATATTTGGTGGGAATGCCCAAGGATTAGACCCTTTTGGAGGAGAATCTTTTACCTCATTGAGAAATTGACAAAGACCCAGGTTCCTAGGTCCCCTGAGATCGCCCTCCTTAACGCCCACATCCCGAACCTGTCCAAGCCCAACAGGAAATTGGTTCATTTCATCTTAACCGGAGCTAAACTCTCCATCGATAAATCCTGGAAAAAACCAAAGGTGTCCTTTGCGGCAGCGATACAGAAAATCTCCTGGATTATGTCCCAGGAGAAGTTGGCCAGTATCCTCTCGGACACCATCAAAAAGTTCGAGGGGATTTGGGAACCCTGGGCCGAATACATAGGAGTCTCATTCATTCCAGGACCCAGCATACAACCAGATAGAACTATTCGTGACTGACTCAAGGTGCTTCCTCCACTCTTCCACCTCCTTCCCCCACCTCATCTCTTCCCCCTCATTTCTTTCTCAGTACTTTAGACTTTTACTGGTTTGTGATTCTGTTGGTTTTTTAATTATCTTGTTACCTTTATGAGTTTGACGCCCCTGACTAGGGAACACTATCTTGCCCTACCTTTCCAGGGGCCTCCATTTGTATCAGGAGGCATGCTATTATCTCAAAGGGCCTTAATTAAGTATAACCCCCTCTCCACGCACAGTGCAATCCCGTTATGGGGTGCCTGGAGGTTAGGGGTAAACCAGCATGCCATCATTGTTCCTTAGGCCATATGCCGCTGAGCGTCCCTAGGCCATAGAATATTGAGATACTCCTGGAATAAGTGTAGAGTTAGCCAAGTTAGGTAATGATAACGGTATAATACTTATCTGTTTGTTACTCTGACTCTCACACTATTGTACTGTAACCTACTTGCTTTGTACTATCATAAAGTAAAAATCTTAGAAAGTAAGAAAAGGGGAGACGGCAAGCCTGCTAAATGAGGAGATTCTGGCAGTGAAGTGGAGGGACAGAAGGGATGTCTACCTACTGTCATCAATTTATAACAATACCTTTGTGGAGATCTCCAGAAGGAATGGCCCAATCCAGAAGCCGCAATGTGTACATGAGTACAATTTATTCATGGGGGGAGTCGACTACAACGACCAAATGATGGAACCATATCTTGTCACAAGACGGACATATCACTGGTACAAAAAAGTAGCGATTTATTTTTTCCAACTGGCCATATATAATTCCTACGTATGTTACCGAAAGTCCACTGAAAGCCCCCAACCTTTCCTTATGTACCAGAAGATAATCATCACTGCCCTACTATTCCTGAATGGCCCGCCAGAAAATATTTGATCCGATTCCCTTAGTCGACTCTCTGAACGCCATTTTATTGATAAGATCCCTCCCAGACCAACAGGCCAAAGACACCAGAAAAAATGTAAGGTGTGTACCAGTAGAGGAACCAGAAGAGACACCACGTATTATTGCTCCCAGTGCCCTTCCCAACCAAGCCTATGCATAGGTGACTGCTTCCGCCGCTATCATACTCTAACACGATTTTAGTGATTATTAATCCCCAGTTCCTGCCATGTACATTCACACCCCTTATGCCACTGCTTGCTCTTGAACTGACCCTGGCTAGTTATACGACCATGACTTTGCCTGCCGATTTTGTACATATCTCTGCCTGCTCCGGAACTGACCCTGGCTTGTTATTCAACCATGCTTCTGCCTGCCTATTCTGTGCATACCTCTGCCGGATCTGGAACTGACCCTGGACTGTTAATCGACCACGCTTCTGCCTACCGATTCTGTATATACCTCTGCCTGATCTGGAACTGACCCTGGACTGTTTGACCATGTTTTTTGCCTGCCTCTTGGACTGATCTTGTACCCTGCTGCTGGAGTAGTGGGATTCACAACACAGGGGTCTCACATATGTGAGGGGCTCCAGAATGTTATTTCTGTAAGAAGAAAACATTGTTTTTGTTTTCTCTCTCACAGATTAGGGTCTGGAGACTCGGAGGCTTCATAGAGATTGGGTGGGAGAAGCCTCTACCTCTGTCTCCATTCTGTCCTGACCGAGGCCCTACTTCTGCCTGCTGCCTGTAGGACTTACTGCCATCATGCCTCTGCCTGTTGCATGAACTGACCACACCTCTACTGCTACCTGTACTATGGGCCATGTTCCTACCTACTACCAGGACCAATCATTTGGCACTGTTGATAATATCTCTGCCTGCACTAACCCTGGACTGTATATGGACAGTATCCCTGCATGCCGCCTGTACTGACTATGGACAGTATTCCTGCCTGTTGCCTGGACAATTGCATTCGCTGTCGGTTGCCTGAACAACTGTGTTCGCTGTCGCTGACCAAGTTCCTGCCTGCTGCCTGGACCAGTGCTATCCTGTGGAAAACTGTGCTACTAAACCCACAGGTAATCTTTTGTTTACCATTTGCTCAGCAGAATGTATTTTGGTATGTGCATGCTGTGTGTCCCTAGAACACCAGATGGTGTTCCTTGCATAATGTGCCTCTGTATGTGTCCAGGCTGTGTAAGAGTCTCACACATGTGGTATCGCCATACTGTATTTTGGGGTGTCATTTTTGCTATGTACATGCTATGTGTTGGAAGTATCTTATAAATGGACAACTTTGTGTAAAAAAAATGCGTTTTCATTTTTTTCCACGTTTTCCAAAAACTTCTGGAAAAAAATAAACCATTCAAAAGACTCATTATGCCTCATAGATTATATGTTGGGGTGTTAGCTTTCCAAAATGGGGTCATTTTGTGGTCATTTCCATTGTCCTGGTGCTCCAGGGCCTTCAAAAGTGTAATAGGTCGTTGAGAAATTAGATGTGTAATTTATGCTTCTAAAACGCCTGAAGATGCTACTTCAATGTTGGGCCTCTGTATGTGGACAGGCTGTGTAAAAGTCTCACACATGTGGTATTGCCATACTCAGGAGGAGTAGCAGAATGTATTTTGGGGTGTAATTTTTGCTATGTACATGCTATGTGTTGGAAATATCTTATAAATGGACAACTTTGTGTAAAAAAAATGCGTTTTCATTTTTTTCCACGTTTTCCAAAAACTTCTGGAAAAAATGAACTGTTCAAAAGACTCATTATGCCTCATAGATTATACGTTGGGGTGTTAGCTTTCCAAAATGGGGTCATTTTGTGGGTATTTCCATTGTCCTGGTGCTCCAGGGCCTTCAAAAGTGTAATAGGTGGTTGAGAAATGAGATGTGTAATTTATGCTCGTAGAACCCCTAAAGGTGCTACTTCAATGTTTAGCCTCGGTATGTGGCCAGGCTGTGTAAACGTCTCACACATTTGGTATCACCATACTCAGGAGGAGTAGCAGAATGTAATTTGGGGTGTCATTTTTGAAAAAAAAAAATCTTAACTTTGCAAAGAATTATGAAATGTCTATTTTCCAAAAAGGGGTCATTTGGGGGGTATTTGTACTTTTCTGGCCTGTTAGGGTCCCAAGAAATGAGGCTGTCGGTACATCGGGTGTGATCAATTTTCAATGATTAGCACCATAGCTTGTAGACTCTATAACTTTCACAAAGACCAAATAATATCCACTAATTTGGGTTATTTTTTACCAAAGATATGCAACAGTATAAATTGTGGCCAAAATTTATGAAGAAAAATTACTAATTTGCAAAATTTTATAACAAAAACTAAGAAAAATTTGTTTTTTTTTTCCAAATTTTCAGTCTTTTTTCATTTATAGCGCAAACATAAAAAATCCCAGCAGTGATTAAATACCACCAAAAGAAAGCTCTATTTGTGTGAAAAAAAATGCAAATTTCATATGGGTACAGTGTTGCATGACCCAGTAATTGTCATTCAAAGTGTGAGAGCACTGAAAGCTGAAAACTGGTCAGGCAGGAGGGGGGGTTTAAGTGCCCAGTAAGCAAGTGGTTAAAGTGACAATCCACAATGGTGAGTGAGTGAACTTACCAGATGCTGGTAAAGTACCAGCATGTGCAATAAAATTCCATGCGGGTGAATTCCAGAGATCCAGAAGGATGGTGGATGGTTAAAGTGACCAGTGCTCAAGTGAAGTGATCATAAGTGACAATCCCCACTATTAGGGACTGTGCTTACCAGAAGCTAAAGGAATGACAGCAGAAATGTTGTGATCCACTGGAGTATGTTCTGGTCATGGACAGCTCCTCTCCAAGGTTCTAGGTGGTCCTAGCACTCATACAGAAGGATGTTGGGCATCTTGGCCGGACGGATGGTGCCACTCAGAAATGGATTTATGTTGAGGTAGAAAGAAAAAGGTGCCCCAATAGCGTAATCCAGTATAACACATGAATTTATTAAAAGTGTGGATTAAAAACACTTACATTAATCAAGATAAAAGGAGCTCATCAAAAGAAGTCCAAAGGCAGTGAATCGGGGGGACAGGATCCAACGCGTTTTGTTTCATAAAATGTCTTCAGGGGTGAATTTTTTTTCAGCACCTGTTTGACAATTCACAATTTTTAACCACTTAACGCGAATCACCGTTTATAAACAGTGGCAGCTTTAAGTGGATGTATCGGGGAATAGCCTGCAGCTACAGGCTATAACCCAGTACCATTTTTTAGAGCAAGCGAATGGCTATCCAGTGATAATAGAGGTAACCCCAACCATGTCACATAGGTCTGCCAACATCCCAATCAGTTTGAGACACAGGGTACTCCCCCAGTACATGTAGCGGGACTTTCAAGGCAGTATATACAACAAAAATTATATAAAATTGACACCATTTATTACAATGTAAACAAAGTTTACAAACATACAAGGGATAACATACATAATTAAAAACACATCCAGGCATGGACTGTTACAATCCGAAATGTATACATGAAGAGATGTGATTCATGTGGGGATGTAATATCTTCATGGGCGGAGGCCCGACATGTTTTGGGATGAAATACCCTTCTTCAGGGGCAACATATCATACCCATATACATTTTCTGAAAAACATCATATCATTACAAACTGGAATAGTATAAACTGGAATTACATATAACAGGGTCAGAGTATGGAAACAAATCACAGAAGGCAACTCACCACATGCCAGGAAGTAGGAGTCATGCCACAATGACCAAAACCACCGCTGGGGAAGAATGACAGGTAGAAAGGACTTGAAATCCCCCAGGAGGAAAAGGACAGCCGGGACACAGGAGCCCCCCCTGTCACCACACGAGGAGCACCGTGATGGGCCACAAGGACCCCCTGCAACACGGCGGAGCCGTAAAAGCAAGAGGGAGCCCTCACATGGAAGGCGCCACAAAGCCTAGGAAGGGAAAAGAAAGCCCACGGTAAAAAAAGGCAAGCCAATATTAAATGTGAGGTAGAGGGAAAGAGGGGATGACCCACCACCCCCAGCCCAGGTGAAAAGAGGGGAAACTCCCTCAACTTGAGTATATTGATAAAGTAAAAATCAGGCGTACCACAAAGTGGGCCACAGAGCGGACCCCCATTAATATGAGGACAATGGTCCTCACAAGAAAAGTAACATATTCATATATCCCTCCAATAGAGTACCCATGGTTCTGACTACCATCTAGGGGTAGCCAAAAAGGGGGCATAAAATTACCCACAGATATTGTTCAAGGCAAGGGTGAATGGTCAAAGTATTACCTTCAGGTGGGTGTACACTGAAGTGTCCAGGTATCCTATGGAGGCGGTGGCTGCCATATTGGCCGCCATCCCCTCGTTTAAATAGCGTGAAAGGGCGCCAAACGCCCGATCACATGGCATCAACGCGTCTGGTGATGACGCAATAACGTCGGCGCTCCCGCAGCGGCGTCACGGCGCAGCGTCGCTGTGTAAGCAAGTGGAGGCGCGCCAACCAAGCAAACAATCAAAACAGGAGCCAGCAAAAACCAGCGGCACACGCCACCCAGTGACCAAGGAGCGAACCGCCGTGCAAAAAACAAGCCAAAAAAGGGGCTAAAGGGCAAAAACAAAAAAAAGAAAAAAGGGAGAAAAACAGAGAGACGCACAAAACACAAGGTGGCGCCCCCCCAAAAATACCAAATGGACACCCAGATTTCACCCCACCCCCACAGCCGAGCACAACCAACCATGCAAGGGTCCCAGAATGGGTCCCCCGGGACCCCTCTGCATGGCGCCGCCTCGGAGAAGGCTGGGGGGGGCGTCATGCAGAAGGGTCCCACCGGCGCAGACAGGGGGACCTGGACGAGTCCAGTCCCCCTGATATGAACCCAGCCCCCAGCCCAGGGGGGGCATGGGGGCCTGGGTGCGCCGGGCAGCACATCAGAGTCCCCAATCCCATCCGGACAAGGAGATCCTGTTTACTTTGTAATAAATGGTGTCAATTTTATATAATTTTTGTTGTATGTACTGCCTTGAAAGTCCTGCAACATGTACTGGGGGAGTACCCTGTGTCTCTATCCAGTGATAATGGCCGATCCGGCTCGGAAGCCACTCTGTCGTTATCCCAGGGAGCGGGAGGGGTCACCCCCCTCCTGCCACCATCCGCTGCTCTTCTCCGGTCTCTCGTCCCACCCGGAGACCAGAGCTTCGATCCGACGCTTCTGGCCGCTGTGTGGAGTCCCTGTGGAAGCTGGAATCGACTTCAATCAGGACAGCTTCGTACATTTCCGGAAGCAACGTCACAACATCACTTCCGGTTTCTTCGGCAGCCAACGGTGCCCGTTTTAAAAAAATTATAGTATTCAGAATCACCGCTTTTGGCGATCTGAAAACTGAGAAGTGCAAAGGAGGGATGGGGGGTCTAAAAGATTCCTTGTGATAGCAATAAAAGTGATCAGATTTTTTTTAAAGGAACAGGGTTAAAAGAAAAAATAAAATAAATAAATAAATTAAATAAATAATAATAATAAATTAAATAAATAAAATAAATTTTCAACCGTAACATGTATGGTATCTATTTACTCGGCACAACATCTCCTTTCACAATATACAAAAAAAATGAGCTAACTTAACTCAAAAAAAGTGATTTTTTTCCCCAAAAATTGTGATTGAAAAGCCTCTGCGCAAATAATGTGTGAAAAAAAGTATTGCAGCAATCGCCATTTTATTCTCTAGGGTGTTTGAAAAAAAAAAAATAAGGTTTGGGGGTTCTAATTAATTTTCCAGCAAAAAAAAATAATTTTAACTTGTAAACAACAAGTGTAAAAAAGGGCTCCAGACCTTCAGTGGTTAAACTAATTTACAACAGCAAGACCCATTCCTGCGCTTAACAAGAGTTACTGCAACACCCAAGGCCCAATTTTTCAGCACCTATTTGACTGGGGTATGTCATCGCAATTTTTAAACTAATTTTCAACAGCAGGGCCCGTTCCTGCACCCAACAAGAGTAACTGCAAGGGGTTACAGTGTTCTGGCACCGTCAACACCCAAGACCCTATTTTTCAGCATCTTTTTGACTGGGGCATGTCATCACAATTTTTAAACTAATTTACAACAGCAGTGGCCGCACCAAAATTTAAAAAAAAAGATTGCGTAGGGTTCCCCCCAAAGTCCGTACCACGCCCTTCATGTATTTAAAGGGGAACCACACCCAAAATAAAAAAAAATTGCGTAGGGGTCTCCCCAAAGTCCGTACCACGCCCTTCAGGTCTGGTATGGATTTTAAGGGGAACCCCGTGCCAAAATTTTAAAAAAAATTATGTGGGGGTCCCCCCAAAGTCCTTACCAGGCCCTTCAGGTCTGGTGTGGATTTTAGGGGAAACCCCGTGCCAATTTTTTTTTAAAAAAATTGCGTAGGGGTCCCCCCAAAGTTCGTACCATGCCCTTCAGGTCTGGTATACATTTTAAGGGGAACCCCGTGCCAAAATTAAAAAAAAAAAGATGTGGGGGTCCCCCCAAAGTCCTTAACATGCCCTTCAGGTCTGGTATGGATTTTAAGGGGAACCCCGTGCCAAAATAAAAAAAAATGACGTGGGGCCCCCCAAAGTCCATACTAGGCCCTTCAGGTCTGGTATGGATTTTAAGGGGAACCCCACGCCAAAATTAAAAAATAAATGGGGTAATGGGGTGGGGACCACTTTAAAATCCAAGCCAGACCCTTATCTGAGCATGCAGCCCTGGCATGGCAGGAGGGGGTGGGGACAAGCGAGTGCCCCCCCTCTGAACCATACCAGGTCACATGCCCTCAACATGGGGAGGATGCTTTGAGGTCCCCCAAAGCACCTTGTCCCCATGTTTATGGGGAGAAGGGCCTCTTCCCCACAACCCTTGCCAGTGGTTGTGGGGGTCTGCGGGCAGGGGCCTTATCGGAATCTGGAAGCCCCCTTTAATAAGGGGGCCCCCCGATCCCGACCCCCCTATGTGAATAGGTATGGGGTACATTGTACCCCTACCCATTCACCAAAAAAGGAGTAAGTGTTAAAAAAAACAAGAGGCAGTTTTTGACAAGTCCTTTATTGTATAAAATAGCTCTTACTCTAGGAAGTAAGAAGACCGAAAGAAGAAGCAGAAGACCAGAAGAAGGACCGGGGCAGAAGAAGATGGAGGAAGAAAGTTATTTGGGACTTTTTACATGGAATTATGTTTGATACATTTATGTCACTCATTTAATATGAATTATAAAGTATTACAAATATTTATTTTGAAATATTTATTTATGTCATCATTTACATTGATACATTATTGATTTTTTGGTATTTTATTGAAGCACTGAGTGTCAATTAATTTTTTTAGGAGGTATGTGCACTTTTTTTTTTAATAAAAAAACTGCTCTGTTCTTCTAATTAACATGACAAACTGCACAGCAGCAGCTTTCCTATGAGACACACACAACACCAGATCACTTTTCCTATAAAGCTGAGCTTGTGACATAAATGAAAAAAAAAAAAATTATATTATGGGAAAAATGAAGAAGAAAGTCAGTGAAGAGATCAAGTCCTTCCACTGATATGTGTACCTTCCATCACCAAAATTAATGTGAACCTGAGTGCAATCCTCCACCATACAAAGTACTTGCTTACCGGAACACATTGACCTCCTACTACGGAAGGACAATCTAGCCTTTGGCTTGAAACCCAGCCAAGGTCTTTGTCCCTCTGGAAAACAGATAGGAATCCACCTCTTATGGGTACTCGATGTTATAAGTTCCCGATGCAAGAATAATAAAAGCTTGCCAAGGCATAAAATCCTTTATAAATTTATTGCATAAATAATGGTTTCATCAAATCGTAGAAAACTCGCATGTATAGTAAAAAGCCGGCCGGCTTCAAACAGCTGCCCATCCTTCCGGGACTAGGCCCCAGCTGGGTTACAAGCCACAGGTGAGATTGACCTTCCTTAATAGGAAGTCACTGTTTTCCAGTAAGCAGGCACTTTGTATGGTGGAGGATTGCACTCAGGTTCACATTCATTTTGGTGACGGAAGGTGCACATATCAGTGGATGGACTTGATCTCTTCACAGACTTATTTTTCCTTTTCTCATAGCACTTTTGTTTAACCACTTGCCACTGGGAGGACATCCATGGATGCCCTTAGGTTTCAGTGGTTATACTGGGATGATGCCTGCACCTACAAGCATCATCCCAGTCTGTAGGTTTCCAGTAGACTATTCTCTTTCAGGCAAAAGTGATATGAGTTGCTAATTAGCTACTCAATCACTTCTGTGGCTGGCGCCACAGAGCCTGGGAGGGAGCAATAGCTGCCCTGAACAGATAAAGAGGAACTAATGTCGTTCCTCTGTAACCCCGGAAACCGGGAGCAACGAGTTATGTCATCCCTTCTAGTTCTACCTCTTTTTTTACCTGACCGCCAGTGGCCAGAAAAGCAGCCGTTCAGACCAAGCTGTGACTGATCAGCTGCATGGGAGACTAATGGAGAGATTTGGGTTCTAATAGACCCCAGATCTCTCCAAAAAGCAGACCTATCACGGCCCATGCTGTCACAAGGGAAGTTGTTCATTCCTGGTGATAGCAATAAAGTTAATCCAAAAAAAGTATAAAACAAAATTGTACAAAATAAAAAATAATGCGCCCCATCCCACCGTGCTTACGCGCAAATACCAATGCATCTGTTACTCACGCAGGCATATGTAAACAGTGGCTGTCAGGTTTACAGGGGTTGTGCGGCTCTGCAGGACGTTTTACATACAGTGCCTTGAAAAAGTATTTATACCCCTTGAAATTTTCCACATTTTGTCACGTTACAACCAATAACGTAAATAAGAAGGCCAGTATGGTGGCTTGAATTTATGGGAGGAGCCTGGAGGGTATTTAAGCAGGCCACTCACCTGTAGTCTTTGTCGGTTCCGGTGCACAATACCACTTGTCACTAGGCTGGCTCTTCCCAGCTCACTTTGTGTTCGTTAGTCATTGCGTTCGATTACCAGTGTGTTGCGGCCTCTAAGTTTGTGGCCTTTGTCGGCGGTTATCGCTCGCTGTTGCAGGTAAGATTTGAACCTTTTCAGTTCATATGTAATGTTACAATTCTTTATGTTTCCTATCCTGCATCTCTTTCGTACTTTGCTGCCTCCGAGTTGTTGTCGCCCGTGTCCAGACATCATTCGACACAGGCGCAGGAGATTTCTAGGTTCCCTCTGCCTTGTTTGTTATCCCATCCACAACATACGATTGGTTCTTAGATCCAAGTCACTGAGTCACTGTCGGTCATTGTCCGAAATCACTTGACTTCGTTGCTCATAGGATTCACTGTCTATGGGGCTGCCATCTCATCCATTTGGAGATTAGCATGTATTGTTTGCACGGGTTCTGTGGCTGATTGAGGTGGTAATTAGGCCTACCTGGTGCCTTGTCTGCACTTTGATTAGCCTAGGGGGTTGGGTGGTTGGCAGGTGTTCATTTTTCAAGGAGGGGTGGCCCCCTTACACTCTTCGACGCCCTATGCGAACCCTGGTCGCATTGGCGGCAATGCTTCGACCTCATAACACACACAAACTCATCCACGTTTGTATACTTACCAGACTCATTGCTGACTAACGAACACCGTCTTCGGGGTGCTTCCTCTGGTTCGACGTCCTGCGAACACTACACACACTGTCGACCGTTGAACGCAGCGGGACTTCTATGCTTTGTGACGGCGGTTACGCTGGTCCCAAGCGTATCCCGCAGCTTCTCACATTCCCCCGGTGGGGAGGAACTTTTTACTTGTGGACGGTTGGTGGGTTGGGGGATCCGATTAGTTTCA
>BLSH010457794.1:22841-36134 GCA_018402905.1 Glandirana rugosa | reverse complement strand
ACTGGCTACTGTCTCACCTGCCCAGCCAATCAGACTCTAGCCTGTTGTTGCCATTTTCGACCAGCCCCTGAATGGTAGCCAACTATTATACACGTTAGGATCCTACTGGTCATCTTGGGCCTTGACCCCAGTCGGTACTCCAGACATTTCTTCCGGATCAGAGCAGCATTAGCCGCATCTCAGCTCAGAGTACCAGACCACGTGATCAAGGAATTAGGTGGATGGAAATCCGCCCACTTCGCTAGATACATTCCAGATCCTCGGATAAAAATGGTACAAGCCTTTACCAAACTTGCACAATAATGACAGAATCAATAAAGAACTACATACCAACCCAGAGATTTTTGCCCCCTTTTCTTGGCATACCGACCAGACCACCAAGGCACACCTCAGGTCTATGTTATGTTGTAAGTCTTGTCTCATGTTTATGTGATCCATATCTCATATTTTTTTACAAATAAATATGTGAAAAGTGGGGCATGCATTTGTATTCTCATATATATTGTATACTCAGCCCCCCTGAGTCAATACTTTGTATAACGACCTTTCACTGCAATTACAGCTGCATGTCTTTTTGGGTATGTCTCTACCAGATTTGCACATGTAGAGAGTGACATTTTTGCCCATATTCTTTGCAAAATAACCCAGGCTCTGTCAGATTGGATGGAGAGCATCTGTGAACAGCAATTTTCAAGTTTTGCCATCGATTCTCAATTGGATTTAGGTCTGGACCTTGACTGGGCCATTCTAACACATGCATATGCTTTGATCTAAACCATTCCATTGTAGCTCTTGCTATGTATTTAGGGTCGTTGTCCTGCTGGAAGGTGAACCTCCGTCCCAGTCTCAAGTCTGTTGCAGACTCTAACAGGTTTTCTTCTAAGATTGCCCTGTATTTGGCTCCATCCATCTTCCCATAAACTCTGACCAGCTTCCCTGTCCCTGCTGAGGAAAAGCATCCCCACAACATGATGCTATCACCACCATTTTTCACAGTGGGGATGGTGTGTTCAGGGTGATGTGCAGTGTTCATTTTCCGCCACACATAGCATTTAGCTTTTAGGCCAAAAAGTTAAATTTTGGTCTCTGGTGTCCAGAGCACCTTCATCCACATGTTTGCTGTGTCCCCCACATGGTTTCTTGCAAACTGCAAACGGACTTCTTATGGGTTTCTTCTTGCCACTCTTCCATAAATGCCAGATTTGTGGAGCGCACGACTAATAATTGTCCTGTGGACAGATTCTCCCACCTGAGCTGTGAATTTCTGCCGCTCTTCCAGAGTTACCATGGGCCTCTTGGCTGCTTCTCTAATTAATGCTCTTATTGCCCGGCCTAGCAGTTTAGGTGCATGGCCATGTCTTGGTAGGTTTGCAGTTGTGCCATACTCTTTCCATTTTTGGATGATGGATTGAACAGCGCTCTGTGAGATGTTCAAAGCTTGGCATATTTTTTTTATAACCTAACCCTGCTTTAATCTTCTCCACAACTTTATCCCTGACCTGTCTGATGTGTTCATTGGCCTTCATGATGCTTTTTATTCACTAAGGATCTCTAACAAACCTATGAGGGCTTCACAGAACAGCTGTATTTATACTGAGATTAAATTACACACAGGTGGACTCTATTTACTAATTAGGTGACTTCTGAAGGCAATTGGCTCCACTAGATTTTAGTTAGGGGTATCAGAGTAAAGGGGGCTGAATACAAATGCATGCCACAGTTTTCAGATATTTATTTGTAAAAAATGTTAAAAAACATTTAGCATTTTCCTTCCACTTCACAATTATCTGCCACTTTGGATTGGTCTATCAAATCCCAATAAAATACATTTACGTTTATGGTTCTAACATGACAACATTTGGAAAATTTCAAAGGGTATGAATACATTTTCAAGGCACTGTATGTATGTCAGTTGTGCTCTGGAGCACTGGAGGCAGCGGCAACATGTGTGTACCCTGTTTTTTAACCACTTCCTGACCACACACTGCCTTCTTACGGCGGCAATGTGAATGCATTCCGCGATTCGCTGCAAATAAATGACAATTCGCGGACACGCAGCTGGGGGCGAGAATCCGGCGCACTCTGTGTGAGCGTGCCCGCGGCTCGGGCGGACCCGATGTCCACCGGCGAGCCGCGATGAGCTACCAGAGGGAAAGAACAGGGAACCGCCGATGTAAACACGGCTGGCTGGTCACCAGTAGATAGGTTAAAGCCATTCTGACTCCCTTACAATTGATGTTGGGGAAGCCTATTTCTGGGTCTATGTTTTTGCCCTTGTTAATATAAAGCGATGGGTGCACCTTTGTGGTGTATCTTTCCCCTGCATTAATAATTTAGTTTTTTGGTTACATGCCTAGCTTCTGTTCCCCACAGTGGAATCAGTTCAACTTCCGATCCCAATGGTTCTGGGAGGGGAATGGCTTGAATGGGATCGAACTGGGGAAACCCTTGTCGGCTGACCATATACTGCTACCAATCACTGTGTTTTTCCTTTTGGAGCATCTTTGGCCCATTTATGACTAACCAGACAGGTATGACTTGGCTTATTCCCTATCCCGTTCCATATCCCATTTGAGTGTCCTCGGGTGATGTCCTTGGGTTCACCATCCCCCCCCCCTTACTTGAAAATGTATTTATGTCCTCATACGTGCTGTTTATATGTGCTGTTTATAGATTTGGAGGGATAAATGGGACCCCAATTTTGTGGTTCCTTACACTCATACTCCTTCAATGACAGGTAGTTGGATCTGTCTTTTTATTTTTCATCTTTATAAATAGATTTTCTGCAACAACCTATATCAAATCAAGGGGCTAAAAATTTCATGTATGGTTGTTCCACTCTGCAGTCTGCATGTAGGCCTGGCCTCTCCGCTGGTTGGGTTCAATTCACCCCTCTTTGACTTCCAAGTGGGATGCTTACATCCTGATTTATATCAGGTAATTATTAAAAATATTAAAAGTAAAAGATTTTTTCATCAGCTTTTATATATATGTATATGTAAAATTAGGAGTAGAGTTGAGCGGACACCTGGATGTTCGGGTTCGGCGGGTTCGGCCCAACTTCGCGAAAAAAGTTCGAGTTCAGCCCCGAACTTGACCCCGAACCCCATTAAAGTCAATGGTGACCCGAACTTTTGGGCACTAAAATGGCTCTAAAAAAGTCCTGAAAAGGGCTAGAGGGCTGCAAAAGGAAGCAAAATGGGGGTAAGAGTAGGACAAGTGCCCTGCAAACAAATGTGGATAGGGATAACTTAAAATCACATTAAAAAAAAAAAAATGGAGGAGGAGGTGGATGTGGAGTAGGAGGTTGAGGAGGCGGTGACCACGGCGGTGTAGGTGGAAGTGGCGGTGGAGGAGGAGGAGGTAGCCAACACATACATAATATAGCGCTCAACAGGACTGTGCAAAACAGCAAACATGAATAAAATTGTAGTGAATCATAAGTTTTGTCTAAAGTGCAAAAACATGCAATATGTGAAAATTGCAATAACCCAAAATCATTATCCAAAATAAAAGTGATTAAAAGTTTGTATTAGTGCAAACAGTAGAATAAGGGGAAAAGATTATGAGAGTCTATATCCCAATATATAATGGAAATCAAAGATTTACATCAAAGGTGGTGCCAAGCTATGAGGCTAAGGAAGTTGAAACATGTGCCCTCAGGAGAAATCCAATCCCTTATAGATGAAAGGCTTACCAGAGGTAAGATATATTAACGCCAAAATATATCTACAAGGTTCCGGACATCTAGGAACAGGAAAATGTCACACAATCCTCAGACGACAACCCGCATGGACAGTGGTTTGTCTTGCTTGTAAGACCAGCGATTGCAGATTGGTTCCTTGGTTTAACGACCAGATGTCACTCCATATTCGAATAAGGCCAAAGGTTGATAGGTAAACCTCCTTTGGGGCTCCCTGACCACAGGTATGCAGGGCACGTATAGGTGTAGATCCAAAAGAGGAGAAAAACTCTAATAATGTAAAACCTCCTTTAAGAGGTACATTTATTGAAACGAAAAAAGTAAAAGGGCCAGCCAGTATAAAAACAAAAACAAACGCAGCAATTTGGGGTCAGCAGCTCCCAACGTGTTTCGTCTCATCAGACGTCATCTGGGGGTTACCGACCCCCCAAACAGCTGCGTATATATAGCAACATGCACCCTCAATATGAAGAGAAGCACTTCCGCCCAGAAACCACCCGGCGTGCGTTTCAATGACGCACTTCCGTTGAATACCGGAAACGTTAGCTTGTCCACGTTGGCTGTGGACAGGCGGCTGTGCTTGTCTGTGATAATGCCCCCTGCCGTGCTAAACACACATTCAGACAATACACTGGCTGCAGGGCAGGCCAGCATCTCCAAGGCAGAAAGGGCAAGCTCAGGCAATGTGGCCAATTTGTAGACCCAGAAATTGAATGGGGCAGACCCATCAGTCAGTACGTGTAGGCGTGTGCACACATACTGTTCCACCATGTTGCTGAAATGCTGCCTCCTGCTAAGACGTTGCCTATCAGCTGGGGGTGCTGTTTGTTGTGGCGTGCTGCTGACAAAGCTTTTCCATATCTCGGTCATGCTAACCCTGCGTTCTGAGGTGCTGGCGGTGCCACAGCTGCATTGGCGACCTCTTCCTCCTCCTCTGCCTTCGCCTTGTGCTTCCACTGAGCCCTCGGTGTCATTTGGGAATGCCCTCAGCAGCGCGTCTACCAGTGTGCGCTTGTAGTCGCGCATCTTCCGATCACGCTCCAGTGAGGGAGTTAAGGACGGCACGTTGTCCTTGTAATGGGGATCCAGCAGGGTGGCCACCCATTAATCAGCACAAGTTACAATGTGGGCAACTCGGCTGTCATTAAGCAGGCGCTGCAGCATGTAGTCGCTCATGTGTGCCAGGTTGCCCAGAGTCAAAGACAAGCTGTCCTTTGTGAAAGGTGCGTCACCTGTGTCCTCCGTATCCCCCCAGCCATGCTCCAGTGATGCCCACAAGCTGCGTTGGGTGCCACCCTGCTGTGAACACAGTTCCTCCTCCTCCTCTTCCTCCTCATCATCCTCGTCCTCCTCATCCTCCAGAACTGTGCCCTGGCTTGAAATTTTTTTACCTGGCCTATGCTGGTGCAGGAACCCACCCTCCGAGCCACTTGTGAATGACTGGCCTGATAACCATGGAAATGACCCCTCTTCCTCCTCCTCCTCCTCTTCCTCCTGTGCCACATCCTCTTCCATCATCGCCCAAAGTGTTTTTTCAAGGAGACATAGAAGTGGGATAGTAACGCTGAGAACAGCGTCATCGGCACTGGCCATGTTGGCGGAGTACTCGAAACACCGCAATACGCTACACAGGTCTCGCATGGAGGCCCACTCGTTGGTAGTGAAGTGGTGCTGTTCCACAGAGCGACTGACCCGTGCATGCTGCAGCTGAAACTCCACTATTATAAGTGAACAGAGAAAATCAGTGCAAAAAAGAAACACCTGCTAAACCAAGCTGCTACCTAAAATCAGTGATTCACTTTCACCAAAAACTATTTCAAATATTCACAGAGTAGCGCTAGTGATAATATAAATGATCAAAAAAAAAAAAACACAAATAATAAAGTAATCAAACACTCATTACAGTGCAAATAAAACAGTGCTCCAAAAATTCATATAATAATATTGTGCATCAATGTGTATAAACATAAATACTAAATGTCCATAAAAATCCATGCATTGACCATCAAATATAGTAAATACAATGAATGTGTAAAAAGCAAAATCATGAATAGTTCAACAAATCCACATGAGCATAGGAGTGAAAAAGGTGGAGCACTGTTTTATTTGCACTGTATTGAGTGTTTGATTATTTTATTATTTGTGTTTTTTTTATCATTTATATTATCACTAGGGCTACACTGTGAATATTTGAAACTCCACCATTGCCTGCTGCTGCTCGCACAGTCTCTCCGGCATGTGCAAGGTGGAGTTCCACCTTGTGGCACGTCGCATAGGAGGCGGTGAGCGGGAAGGCCGAAGTTCCGCTGCAGCGCAGACAGGCGAGCAGCAGCAGGGTGAGAACGCCGAAAGAGCGCACAGACGGCCCGCACTTTCTGCAGCAGCTCTGACATATCCGGGTAGTTCTTTAGAAACTTCTGCACCACCAAATTCAGCACATGCGCCAGGCAAGGGATGTGCGTCAAACCGGCTAGGCCCAGAGCTGCTACGAGATTTCACCCATTATCGCACACCACCAGGCCAGGCTTGAGGCTCAGTGGCAACAACCACTCATCAGTCTGTTGTTCAATGCCCATCCTCAGTTCCTGCCCAGTGTGGGGGTTATCCCCCAAACATATCAGTTTTAAAACAGCCTTCTGTTGTTTCCCCCTGGATGTGCTGAAGTTGGTGGTGAAGGTGTTACGCTGACCGGATGAGGAGGTGGTAGAGGAGGAGGAAGTGGAGTAGGAGGAGGAGGCAACAGGAGGCAAAGAAAATTTGCCCTGCAATCCTTGGTGGCAGAAGGACATGCGCCAAACTGCTATCCGCCTCAGGCCCACCCACCACTACATTTTCCCAGTGTGCAGTTTGCGAGATATAGCATCCCTGCCCATGCTTACTGGTCCACGTATCAGTGGTTATGTGGACCTTGCCACAGATGGCGTTGCGCAGTGCACACTTGATCTTGTCCCCGAATTGTTTGAGCAGGGAAGGGATGGCCCGCCTTGAAAAGTAGTGGCGGCTTGGAACCACATACTGTGGGACAGACACCGCCATCAGGTTTTTAAAACTGTCAGTGTCCACCAGACGGAATGACAGCATTTCAAAGGCCAGGAATTTTGAAATGCTGGCATTCAGGGCCAGGGATTGCGAGTGGGTAGGGGGGTACTTCCTCTTTCTCTCCAGTGTTTGGGAGATGGACAGCTGCAAGCTTCCATGGTACCATGCGGAAATGCTTGGGGACGGTGGTGGACATGGTGGCGTTGCTGTCACATTGTCTGTTGACACTGGCACTGTAGAGGTGGAGGAAGAGGCCGAGGCAGCAGCAGAAGAGGAAGCAGGAGGAGGCCGAGACCTTTCTTGGATTTTGAGGTGCTTATTCCACTGCAGCTCGTGCTTTGCATGTAGATGCCTGGTAATGCAGGTTGTGCTCAGGTTTAGAACATTTATGCCTCGCTTCAGGCTCTGATTGCACAGCGTGCAAACCACTCGTTTCTTGTCGTCAGCACATTGTCTGAAGAACTGCCACGCCAGGGAACTACTTTGAGCTGCCTTTGGTGTGCTAGGTCCCTGGGTGCGGTGGGTAGTAGCAGGCGTGCTGTCTAGGGGACGGTCGCTCCGCTTTTGCAACCTGCTTCCTCTTTTGCTGTGCTGGTGCCTCTGTACGACCACCACCTCTTCCTCCAAACTGCACACGTCACTCACATGACCTTCATTCCATGTGGGGTCTAGGACCTCATCATCCTCCACATCATCTTCCACCCACTCTTCACCACTGCCCTCCTTGTCAGTCTGCACACTGTAGAAAGCTGCAGCAGTTGGCACCTGTGTTTCGTTATCATCAGAGACATGCTGCGGTGGTGTTTCCATGTCCTCATCCTGAAACAGAAGTGGTTGGGCATCGGTGCACTCAATGTCTTCCACTTCTGGGGCAGAGCTATGTGGATGGCCCATGGAAAGCACACCAGCAGAGTCATCAAAAAGCATAAGAGACTGCTGCATGACTTGGGGCTCAGAAGGCTTGGCTGATTTACAAGGGGCTGAGGTGAAAGATAGATGGCCATGGTATTCATTTGCCAACTCTGAGCTTTCAGCAAGGGACCGGGTGTGAGACAATGTGAAGGAACTGGAGGCATTGTCAGCCACCCAATCTACTATCGCCTGTACTTGTTCTGGCCTCACCATTCGTTGAGCGGCATTTGGGCCTACCATATAACGTTGAAGGTTCTGTTGGCTACTCGCACCTGAGGAAGGTGTTTCACTTGTGCATGTTGCTGGCACAGATCGACCATGTCCTATCCTTGCAACAGGAGCTTCACCAACACCACCAACACCAGCAGCACCACGACCACATCCCTTGTTTGGCGCTCTCCTCATTCTGGACGCAAATGTACTATTTAGCACAAATTTATATTATTTTTTAAACTGTCAATGTAGACGCACTTTTTAACCAGTTCAGCCCCGGAAGGATTTCCCACTTTAGGACCAGAGCACATTTTGCGATTCTTTTGTTTTGGGAACTTTGTACCCAAACAAAATTTGTACCCTTTTTTTCCCACAAATAGAGTTTTCTTTTGGTGGTATTTGATCACCGCTGCGTCATTTCTGATCACCGCTTTAAACAAAAGAAGAGCGACAATTTTGCAAAAAAAAAAAAAAAAATTCTTACTTTTTGCTAAAATACAAATCCAAAAAAAAATATAAAAGAACATTTTTTTCAACGGTTTTGGCCGATTTATATTCTTCCTCATATCTGTGATAAAAAAAATCGCAATCTGCATTTATTGATTGGTTTGCGCAAAAGTTGCAGCGTTTACGGATGATGAAAATTAATTTCTGTGGTTTTTATTTTTTTATAGTTTTACTAGTAATGGGGGCGATCTGCGATTTTTTTTTTGCTGTACTGCGATATTGCGGCGGACATGTTGGACCATTTTGACACTTTTTTAGGACCATTGGCATTTATACAGCGATCAGTGCTATAAAAATGCACTGATTACTGTGTAAATGCCATTGGCAGTGAAGGGGTTAACCTGGGGGGGCGCTCTCAGGGTTAACTGGGTTCCCTGGGCATGTTCTAACTGTATTGGTGTTTAACTGGCAGGGGAAGGGGAGTGATCACAGCTTCCATATAGAGGAAGGCTGTGATCACAGCCCTTCCCCATCTCACAGAACGGAGATCCGTGTTTACATGCACAGACCTCCGTTTTTTCACTGCGGGGGGGCATCGCGGGTAGCTGGCGGAGATCGAGTCCACCCTACCCACACCCTGATCCCCCCGGACACAGTGAGCACTCACAGTGCACAATCTGGCAGCCACCGTCATATGGCGGCGATTTGCCTAGCAGAGCCATCTTGTCGCCGTCAACCTGCGGTTGGCGGTCGGCAAGTGGTTAATTTTGTGCAAGAAACGCACAGCAAGGTGCAAATTTACTATGTAGCACTATTTTTTATTTTTTTTAAACCAGCAATGTCGAGTCACTTTTTAATTTTGTGCAAGAAATGCACAGCAAGGTGCAAATGTACTATGTAGCACTATTTATTATTCTTTTTTTTTAAACCAGCAATGTAAACGCACTTTTTATTTTTGTGCAAGAAATGCACTGCTGGCTGCAAATGTAGTATTTAGAATATATATATATATATATATATATATATTTATATTTTAAGCCAGCAATGTAGACAAACTTTTTATTCTTGTGCAAGAAATGCACTGCTGGCCGCAAATGTAGTATTTAGCACAAAAAAAAAATGTTATTTGTCTAACTGCAATGTAAAAGCAGTATTCAAATATGCCAAAATGTTGGCAACTGAACTAACAGAACACAATTAAAGTAGTGTCCCTGACACACAAGCAGTTGCAAGTGCACTGCACTTGCAAAAATGGCTGCAAACGCCCACCTAACAAACAGAAAAATTGTTTAGGTTTTATATGAGACTTTGCTTAGCAAACAAAATGTACTCTAGCAAACAAAAATCTCCTCTAGCACCCACCCACCAATAAATTGCTGTTTTTAACATATTTTCTAAAGCTAATCTGTCCCTCACAGCAGAAGCAGCATCCTCTCCCTACATCAGTATGAGATGATTCTCTAAAGCTAATCTGTCCCTCACAGCAGCAGCAGGATCCTCTCCCTACACTAGTATGAGATGATGTGACAAACAGCACTACATGACTTCAGCTTATATAAAGGCTGGGTCACATGATGCACTGGCCAATCACAGCCATGCCATTAGTAGGCATGGCTGTGATGGCTTCTAAGGGCAAACAAGTGAAATGCTTGTTGATTGGCTGCCCTGTGGCTATTCAAAAGGCGCAAAGAAAACCCGAACCCGGACTTTTTCTCAAATGTCCAGGTTCGGGACACGGACACCCTAAAGTCCGGTACGAACCCGAACTTTACAGTTCAGGTTCGCTCAACTCTAACTGGGAGGATACACCTCCAAAATTGTAAAGGTTGTTATTGGTTCTTGCATGTTTCTAGGTATTGTGTACTATTTGAATTCTCATTAATTGTGTTTATATTTATCTAGACTCTTTGTATGCCTAAAAAATTTCCGATGAAGCTAAGATTTGTGAAACATGTCGAACATACAGGCAATCTGACAAAGTTCTGGTTTCTTAAAATAACTGTATTTTGTGGTAACTTCTTTGTATGTACCATCACTTATGGATGAATTGTTATTCTTTTGACAATTTCGTAACCTAAATACTTTTGGTAAAAATAAAGATTTAAGGATCTTATTTAATCCAGTTTGTTCAATTTCTTGACACCATAAAAATCCCATTCCTTTACATTTTTGCATACGCATTATCACAAGGGTGTTTACATTCCTTGTGATAGCAATAAAAGTGATCAGAAATCTTTTTTTTTTTCAAAGGAACAGTGCTAAAAAAAAAAAATTAAAAAAATATATATTTTTTTAAATAAAGCGCCACCGTCCCTGTGAGCTCGCATAGGAAAGAAAACGCATATGAAAGTTGAGCCCGCAAATGAAAACGGTGTTCAAACCACACATATGAGGTATCGCCACAATCGCCAGAGTGTGAGCAATAATTCTAGCAAAATACCTCCTCTGCACCTCTAACCTGGTAACCGTTAACATTTTTTAAAGCGTCGTCTATGGAGATTTTTTTATTTCAATTGTTTTTTTTTTTTATTGAGAGATTCAACATTACATCATGAAAAGGTAAAACACATGAACCAGACATGTTAAATCCCATCACATTTTTCTTATACGAGTACAGTTACCATTGTGACGTATCAAACTCCTATATTAACTATTACAATATTTATGAGCGTAGTTTCAATTTATAGTTATTGTCCTCTTGGTCTGCCACACCCCCATAGGGAACTTGCTGTGCAGCAGGACAAGTGGACGGCTTAGGGTTATTGTACATTCCAAGGAGGATTTAAACATCCTACTTGGGAGTGCTCGATATGGGTCTTTGTTTTGGACGTCCTAATATTTAATTCGTCTATGAAGCAAGGTAACATAAACTCTTGTATATATTTCTAAGCGGTTGTGCTATAGCAGCACAAAAAGAAAAAAAAGAAAAATTAGAGAGAAGTGAGGACAGTAGGAAAGGAGAAAAGAGAAAGATAGAGGGGGGGGAGGGATCATAGGGCGGGGGGTATAAGTCTCGGTTGTCATATTATCGGATGGTTATGGTTATCAGACCTATTTTCCATAGATCAGTGGTTCCTGCATGGAAACATGGGGAGCAGTTGATATGATATCTGCAAGCTGTTGTAGGTTATATCTCATTTGTAGTAGTTTTGGCGTGATTAAGGGTATTATGTTCGTAGAGTGCATAGAGAGCTTTTAATCCAGGGGTCCCATTGGCGATTAAATTTGTGGGTCGTCAAGTGGTCCATAGCTTAGGCATATTCGTTGGCTGCATTTTCATTAAGGATTGTTATAGTGTTGTTGTATTCTGGGGGGTTAGGCGATTTCCAACTCCTTGTAATAGTAAGACGAGCAACTATGAAAATGTGTGAGAGTATGTGGGTAAAGGAGTTCGGCCAGTTGTCCATATCAAGGTTTAGTAGCGTTCCTTTCGGATTAGGCGGATGATTGTACCCAGTGAGTTGGCTGATGAGCTTGAAGATAAGTTGCCAAAAGGATTGTAGTTTGGGGCATTGCCAGCATATATGTATGGATGTAGCGTTTGCTCCGCACAGTCTCCAGCATAGTGGTGATTGGTCGCGATAAATTTTAGCTAGCCTATAGGGCATATAGTACCAGTTGTGTAAGATTTTTTGGGAGGATTCCCAATGAGTGATGCAACGTGAGTATTTGAGTGGGATGATTGCTGCTCGTTGCCAAAGTTCAATGGGGTAATTGAAGTTTAGGGTACGTTCCCATTGCTGGTTTGTAGTCAGTTTAGCAGCAGAGATGGGCCTCTCTAGAAGTTTGTAAAAAGGTGGGAGTCCAGTGTTTACGTTCTTGGGGTGTCCAAAAGTTCCAAGAGTCGATCCAGATATGGAGAATTTCCAATATGTACTTGTTGCATCGCGTGTCGTAGTTGGAGATATTGGAAGAAGAATGTCTTAGGTAAATGAAATGTTTGTTGTATCTCCTGGAAAGATTTAAAGATTGAGTTTGAGTATAAATGGGCAATGTGGGTAACACCTGCAATTATCCAGCTGGATAGGTTTAGGTCCGGTATGATGAGTTCCAATGATATTATAGGTATTTTCTGTAGGGATTCCATGGAAATTGCCTGCGTTGAATTTATTGTGGAAGTGAAGGTCTTTATGGTTGCTTTGGTAGTGTCCAGGAAAGGTGATACTGAGTGGGGTTTCAGAATAGTTGTGCCGATGGCGGATCTGATATCTGTTTTGCATGCCGCTTTTTCTATTTGTGACCAGGGGCAGGTTTGTGGCTGAGTCCATCCACTTTTGATTTGAGAGAGGATAGTTGCTTTATAATATGAAGATATGTTTGGGGTTCCTAGGCCCAGAAGGGTGGTGGGTATGGTTAGGGTATTATCTTTTATTCGCGGTTTCCTACCACACCAGATAAACTTGTTAAGAATAGATTGGAGTTTCTTAAGGTGTGCTGTTGAAAATGGAACTGGTAAGGTTCTGAAAACATAAAGTATCTGTGGGAGCAAAAACATTTTTACCAAAGCTATTTGTCCCTCCCAGGAGGGTGTAAGGTTTTGCATATTTGTGGCAGACTGTGTAAGTTTAGTTATGAGTAGAGTTGAGCGAACCTCTGGAAGTTCGGGTTCTGCTGGTCCGTCCGAACTTCGGGACAAAGTCCGGGTCCGGGTCCGGACAGAACCCGAACGATCGCACGGACAGAATGTGTCAGACGGTGTTTATACGTTTTGGAATGTGGGAGGACCCTCCCTGTTTATCGAAACCATTTTTACAAAAACGAGGGTGTCTATGAAATACAAAAGTCTTGGAATGGTCAAGGTAAAAGTTGTCGTGTGGAATTCTTTGAGGTTAGATAAGAATTGTTCAAATAGACCACACCATCCTTTGGCGCTTATTTTCTATTATGGGATTGGTATGGGTGGTGGGAAGACCCGGATCCTTGGGGTTTGTATAGAAGTATAATATTTCGTTGATAGGAGAGAGTTTAGTTTTCACCTA
>BLSH010457794.1:0-17898 GCA_018402905.1 Glandirana rugosa | reverse complement strand
CTTCTTTTTATTCTGTCGCTTTTCATATTGCCGTTAATGCTTGCACATCTGCTATTCACACACATGTGTTCCGCAATGTGTGTGAATAGCAGATGTGCAAGCATTAGCGGCAATATGAAAAGCGACAGACTAAAAAGAAGTGTTCTTCTTTGAAGAACACTTCTTTTTATTCTGTCGCTTTTCATATTGCCGTTAATGCTTGCACATCTGCTATTCACACACATGTGTTCTGCAATGTGTGTGAATAGCAGATGTGCAAGCATTAGCGGCAATATGAAAAGCGACAGAATAAAAAGAAGTGTTCTTCAAAGAAGAACACTTCTTTTTAGTCTGTCACTTTTCATATTGCCGCTAATGCTTGCACATCTGCTATTCACACACAGGAAACTAGGGAGCCTAATAATAGCCTTCATATGGGTGAGAGCACCCCCCAGAGTCTCGCAGCGCATACTATATCTCCCTCTCTCAGGAGGAGGACTAGCGCTACCGAACTTTCAGCTGTACTACTGGGCAGCGGTTCTGGTTACAGTGCAATGGTGGTTTTCTCAGGCCCAAAAAAACACAGCGGTGATACTTGAGGCGGCTATTGTGGGTTCCTACGCTGCTCTGAGTAATTAAGTACTCAGGGGACTGATGGCACACCACTCCTTGACCACTGCAATGAAAACCACCATCAGCTTGTGGCAGGACGCCAGGGCTATCTATGGGAAACCCCTCCATGTGTCACCACAAATGCCCTTATGGGGAAACCCTATGCTGCCCCAGTTGCAAATGGTCCCAGACCCTTCGGGATGGGCCTCTAGGGGGATAGTGACACTGAGGCAGGTCATGCTAGATGGCAAAATCCTTCCATTCAGAGAACTCAGAAATAAATTCTCCCTACTGAACTCTTTTATTTTTTGATATTGGCAGCTGTGACATGCTCTGGGTGCCCAGTTCCCTCAGAGGATAACATTGGAATCTGACTCAGCTGAGTACCTCCTTACATCCGGCGTGATGGGAAAACCTCTCTTCACCCTCTACCTATATCTCAAAGTGACACATGACACCAAGTCTGCAGCTTCTAGGGACAAATGGCAGGTGGATATACTGAACCTTGGGGAGGAAGAATGGACTGATTGTGTCTCGACCTATATAAAAAGACCATTTTATTCAACTAAAATTCTTACATAGGGCATACTACACCCCTCAGAGACTGTCTCATATGTACCCTGACAGGGAGGGAACCTGCCCTAGATGCAGGACCGAACTGGGCACTTTTTGGCATATGGTATGGGCCTGCCCTAAACTTAGGTCATACTGGGAAGGAGTGGCTGATACATTGAGTAATTTATGTGACACACGGGTGCCCACAAACCCCATGGTGCTCTTACTTAGTTACCTAGAAGATGTAGAGGGAGATAGATACACTAAGCTCTGTATAACCTTCTCCCTTTTTTATGTGAGAAGGGAAATAATGTTGAGATAGAGATCAGCTGAGCCCCCCTACCTGCAGTACCTGGACGAAAGCAATCACCTCAGTTTTGCCACTGTACAAGCTCACATACGAGAGCTGACAATGTCCTAAAAATATGATAAAATATGGTTCAGATGGTCTAGTAACTGAGATTACTTTTTAGAGCAATGTTGCTGGTGGACTGATTACCCCGAAGGCTGGTCCTCTTTTGGAGTGGCTCAGTGCTGAGAACTGTGGGCTTTGTGTGTGGGGGAATACACCCTCTCTCTCTCCGACTTCTATTTGACCCCCTCCTTTTCAGCAGCCACCAGTTTGGCCAATAGGAAGCAGGAGGAGGGCACAGCCGCAGCATGACACATGCAGCCTCATGGGAAACCTACTGCAATGAGTGAATGGCCAGAGAAAAACTACAGATCCCAATTGGGGAGAGGACTGAGGAGGAGCTAAAGAGAGAGTTTTTCTGAACTGGCAAGAAAATCTCGAGGTCTTGACGCCAAGGAAATAAAGGAGAAAGAACCTGCTGTCTGCTGGCAGATTAGCAAGGCCAGACTGTGATGATATCACATGTGAGACCCACACGAAGTAATGATACCAGGCCCGAAGCAAGACTGACTCCATATTGGAAGGGGAGCTACTTAAATGGCTGTTACATTTTTTGTTTCTCTCCTTATAACATGGCAATTTGAACAAGCTTCTCATTTACACTCCCTCCCTCTCTGGCCAGATCAACATCAAAGGAGCCATCTGATTATGGTTCATGGCTGGTCAGGAAGAAGTGCTGTTCGCTTATCTTGATCAAACATACAGCAAACTGATGTTTGCCCATAAATTTTCCTGGTAGCTCTAACCTTGGGACAACCCTCTTTCTCTACCTTAAAACTTACATGAAAGCTACATTAACCCATAATTAGGAATATGCCATAGTGATAAAACATACATATTTGAATGTAGAATTTTGGCCCGGATAATTCAAGTATAAACATTCACCCCTTGTTACTCAAGCAGGGATAGAACTAGTCTATTCCCTCCCCAGGGTCCCAGAAGGTCTCAGAACTCTAATGTTTGGAGTCATTTGAAAACTTTATGCAAGCTGAAATGAAATTTCTTACTGGAACATGTGCCAGGCGACCCAATCTTGAAATATGCTATGCATGAATTATGCAGCATTTCTTTTTTTTTTTCCAAATCGTTTTTATTAGGTTTTATAAAGGAGATACAAAACAGAGCCTCTGGGCATTCCCCGGCTCGAGGGTATACAATTATAATGAGAATGCAAGACTCAAGTATTAACAGTTTAACTTGAGATCATTAGCTAATTGAAGTTTAGATAAACAAACGTTCTTTCAACAGAAATTGAATATATAGAACAGGGGGGATTCCCCCTCTGTAGTAATAGGAGGGAGGGAAGAAAGTAAAGGTGCAGTTGGGTCATAGTAGGGATAAAGGAGGAGGAGTGAGGTAGAGAAGGATTGCCAAATCTACATTGCCATAGAAATCTATTATGGAAATCTAAAATAAATGTTGTCACGATATAGTAATATACTTGTTGTAACATGTGTTCCAGGGGTCCCATTCGGTGGTAATTTTGTGTTGTGTGGATTTGCCGTATGCCATTATTATTTTGTAGGTGTGGTGGGTTTGAACCAATGAAATCACCTCGGCAATCGTTGGAGCTTTGTAGGATTTCCAGTTTCTACCTATCAGGAGTCTACAAGCCAGAAGAATGTGTGTGATTACTGATCTGTATTGAGGTGGAATTAGTTTGATGGTCAGGTTGAGGATAGCTAGGTGAGGTGTTAGGGAGATGTTAGTTTTGGTGATTTTGTTGATCAAAGTAGAGATTTCTGCCCACATGTTGGACAGCAAGGGGCAGGCCCAAAATATGTGAGGTAGAGTGCCGGTGAGGCCGCAGCCTCTCCAGCATGTGGAAGGAACGTTGGCAAACATAGAATTTAGCCTATGAGGGGTCAGGTACCATCTAATGGTTAATTTTTGTGTAACCTCCCAAAGCGCAGTGCAGCATGTGGATTTGTAAATGGATCTAAGCGCCGACTGCCATTGGGTATCTGTGAATACCATGTGGAAGTGCGATTCCCATTCTTTAAAGGGCTTGGATTTCTCTAAGGATTTTTTCTCTTGAAGGGTTGAATAGATTAGAGAGGTCCCTTTGCGGGTAGTGTGGTTGGAGAAGAGGTAGTTCCATAGTTCTATGGGTATAGAGCTTTCAAATTCCGGGTAAGATGCTAAGCAATGTTGTATTCTATGGAACGCATTGAAATCTTTGTTAGGGGCTGTAGTCACATTTTGAATTCGTTGAAATGTTTTGTGAAGGATTTGTGGTCTGAGGTCTTTAGTATTGTGGGCTAAGGCTGCCAGTCAGTCAGGTATGTGCATGTCGGGGGACAGTAGTGATAGCACATGTATAGGAATTGGGACTGGTTTAGTAAGTACATTAGTCCATTTAGAGTGATGTAGAATATTCCATGCTTTAATAGTTGCCTGGATAGTTGGTGAGTATAGTTTGGTGAGAGGTGGTTTAACTGTTGTACTATAGAGCCAATCTCTAAGGTTAGGACTTGGTGTTGTTTCATTTTCGATATCCCCCATAATGTATTCGGTTTTGGGGACATCCAGTCTCTCAGTTGTGAGAGAATGGTGGCCAGGTAGTAGTCTCGGATGTTTTATGTGTTTTGATGTGTTTTATTAGTCGTTGGTGGCTACATTTGGGTTTTTCCCCTGCCAGATATATTGATGGAGGACTGATTGGAGAGATTTAATGTAGGAAACTGTAAGTGGTAGGTATAGTAGTCTGGGGAGGACCATCATTTTAAAGGCGGTCAGGCGACCTGCCCATGAGAGTTAAAATTTGGACAATTTTGAAGTTTCTTGTGTAAGCATAGATCTGGCTGTAGAGTAATTGTGGGTAAATAGAGATTTTGTTGATTTGGTGAGCGTAATTCCTAGATATGTGATACCGGTATCTGCCCATGCATATGGGTATGTATTGCGTAATAAGTTGTGGGGCGTGGCCTGGCATCACTCGAAGATGGCCGCTTGAATCAAGCTCTCCTGCACACCGGAGCCAACAATCACTCTCCAGGAGCAAAAACAAGCACAGAACAGACAGCAGTTATGGGGATGAGCGACCGCAACTCCTCGGGTAACCGTAGCCAGAAAGATACGCTCTCCAGCCA
Source organism: Glandirana rugosa (assembly GCA_018402905.1). Classification (NCBI taxonomy): domain Eukaryota; kingdom Metazoa; phylum Chordata; class Amphibia; order Anura; family Ranidae; genus Glandirana; species Glandirana rugosa. The sequence continues at coordinate 13,248 of BLSH010457794.1, read as the reverse complement.
GCAGGGAACATCCCAGCGATGTTCCGCATGGCGTCTGGTGAAGGCCCTGCAGCCTCCGACATGGAAGTAGCCAGCCCAGCTGGCAGCCAAGCGAGCGCTGCGCGGGCATCGGCACCCGCACTGAACGTACTCTCCCGCACTTTGAACCTAGCGGATCTCCAGGCCGTGGCCGCCGATATTAAGGCTACTTTATCAGCTGCCATAACGGACCTAAAGACAGATGTGGGTGCCATAGCTGCACGCATGGGAGCCATAGAGCAGACAACAGAGAGACACGCCAAAGCCATCAGGCAGGTACAAAGAGCCTCTAACACCAATCTTTCACACATCATAGAAATCCACAGACATCTGGAAGATGTTGATAATCGTGGCAGACGCCATAACATCAGGCTCAGGGGGATTCCGGAGACTGTGGAACAGCATAGCATTGAACAAACGGTAACTGGTATCTTTAATGATTTGCTGGACAGACCTCCAGATTCTCCCATTGAAATGGAGAGAATACACAGAGCCCTGAGGCCTAGGGGCCGGGAATCAGATCCTCCATGAGACATTATCTGCTGTCTCATCAACTTTCCACTAAAAGAAGCTATCCTTAGAAAGGCTAGAGAATGCAATCGGGTCCTATTTAATGGAGTAGAAGTTAAATTAATCCAAGACCTATCCAACATAGCGCTTCAGCATAGACGGGCCTTGCGCCCCCTCCTGGATCAACTACGCACCAGAGCTATCCCTTATAAATGGAAGTTCCCTTTCTGCTTATCAGCTACCTGGAGAGGTCACACTGCCAACCTGAAAACACCAGATGATTTGCAGTCCTTCTGTGAGACCCTACAAATCCCTTTAACAGAAGTCCCAGACTGGTACAGCTCCTTCTCCATTTCTGAAGCTTGGATCGAGGTTTCCAACAATTGCACCCCAAGAGCACAGAGGCATCGTGACCGCAGAGGAAGAAATGCTTCTCCCCCATCAATGCCAAACCTGAACCGAAGAGAAAACGCACCGAGAAGCCCTGGTGCATCTCCACCTCGCAGAAGAGATCGCACGGACTCCTAGTCACTACCTTGGGCACAATCCTCCTTGCCACACACTTTTCTTTTCAGCCCCCCCCAATCTCTTTTCTTTTTCCTACAGGACCTGTTTCCAGGACAATCTCTGACACTCCAAGAAGATCCTGCCTGCTCAGGGTAGGCCGTCTTCTCCCCCACCAATAAGCAGCCAGGAACATTTGGACTACGCAAGTATTATGTCTCTCATTCACCAACAAAATGTAATACAGAACTTTATGTTCCAGATAAAGCTTTCTCTTCAGGCTTGCTTAGTCCGCAACTCTTACTTAATTAGACTGGTACTCCCTTCACTATTCTCTTATTAGCCCTCAAAACAGTTTTCCCTTTTAATACACTAGTCTTAACAGAACTTTGGAAATAGGAGTCCTGCAACTCTCTATTCGAACGGTCTATACTTAATAGCTAGTTACATAACCATATGAAAGACTCAGCCCCTATGTTCATATGTTTAATTAATCGAGATATTCAAGTACTGACTTACTCCTGTACCAAATTCTTGTGGGTATCAACCTGTTTTAAAATACTCTGGTCATCCTCGCACTATCATTATAGCGCTCAATGTGGTTAAGTTAAGTGTAATTTTATGTTTTACACCATAATTGTTTCTGGTTTTGGTTGCAGGCCTCGACTGTGGAGCTGCGGGCTCGCCCCAACTAATTACCCATCTAGTTTGATCTATTAACATGTTATATAGCAAAATCTCTGTGGCCTTGTTTTCAATCCATGATTGAGTTACAGTTATATACTCAACATAATTCGAAACAGTCTCTAAAAGCACTCTAGTAGTCTATATACAACATCCCACCCTCTCTTCCAAAAACAAATCTACATACCTCTCCACCTGCCCACGCTCTCTCTCTTTATCTCCTTCTAATTTTGCGTGCTTATACATCATGACCCCTCTGTCTCTTTTCACATGATTATATGTCACTTTTGCCCACATCAAAGAAAAATAGTCCCTCCCATTCACGATCAACTAAGCTCATTTCCACCATGGGCTTTACATTTGCTCCCACGCTCTTCCTCTACCTACCCCTCCACCCTTTATAAGACTACAGCTCCTTGTCCGCAGGTTTCCCCCCTCGATGAGAGTCCCAATCCACGTCCTCACACAGAGTGAGTAAATCATTTACTCTACCCTGACCCCACTGGAACGCTTGGCCCCCACAACCAAGCAACAGGAAATATAGCAAGCCTATCAATTCCTCCGGTCTTTTCTGCTCCCCTCCCACTCGCTTTTTTTTAGTGCGTTTTTTTTTTTCTCTTTTCTCCCTTACTCCACATTACTTCCCCCCATCTATTGTTTTCCAATTTGATTTCCAACCGACCAGTGCACCAAGATGTCTGGAACCAGACACTGTGCCACTCCTCTCTCACTGAAAATCATCTCCATTAATTCCAAAGGATTAAATATTCCTGAAAAACGTTCTCAATTACTACTCGAGTGTCGTAAGCTTCAAGCCCAAATTATATTCCTCCAAGAGACCCATTTCCAGACTGGGAAGATTCCAAAATTAACGGACCAAGACTATTCCACCATCTATCATGCCACCAATCCAGAAAACCAGTCCAAGGGAGTCTCAATCCTCCTTTCAAAACACCTCCCCTTCCAATTGCTCGACAGTCTCTCAGACCCAGCAGGCAGATTTCTATTTATTAAGGGGAAATTGTACAACCGCCCCATCACATTTGCCAACATTTATGCCCCCAATACCAAGCAAGTTTCTGTCTTTCGCCAGATAGGCGATCTGCTAACTTCCTTCTCTGAAGCCATCCTTGTCCTGGGGGGGGATCTCAATGTCCCTCTGGAACCCGGTGTGGATACCTCCTCAGGTACTACCACCATTCCATATAGAGCCCTGAAACAAATTCGTAAACAATTTCAAAATCTCATGATACATGACACATGGAGGACGCTTAATCCCCAGGTCAAAGATTTTACTTTCTACTCCAACATACTCCAGAAATTTTACAGAATCGACTACTTCTTCCTTTCCCAACAAGACCTTCCCCTTCTCAAAAAAGCCTCAATAGAACCCATGACCATCTCTGACCACCATCCCATATCCATTCTTTTGACTTTCCCTGAAACACAAACAAGGACAAAAACCTGGAGACTTAATACGACTCTGTTTAAAGATCCGATCGCAACCAAAAACTTTCAGGAGACCTTTCAGGAATATTTCCTCATAAACAACAATGACTCCACATCCCCTCTCAATGTATGGGAGGCCCATAAGTGTGTAATGCGAGGAGACTCTGGCCAGACGGAAGAAAGAGAGACAGGCTAGGCTAACCACTCTTCTTGCCAAGATCCGTGCACTAGAAACCACACATAAACAAACCCTAACTCTCTCTACCTTCCAGGAACTTTCGCAAGCTAGAACCCTTCTGAAAGAGGAACTGGGTATGGTCACCAAAAGACAATATATTATTAGGCACAGAATTTATTATTAACAAGGCGATAAAAGTGGTAGATTATTGGCCAGAGCAATTCAGGAGAAAAAAAAGTAGCACCACCATACACCACATCAGGGATAAACATAACAAATCATACTCATCTAACGAAGAGATCGCTTCTCAATTTGAAAAATACTATCAAGATTTATATAACATCCACCCTAACCAATCACGCCCATACAACAATAATTCTCGCTCTGTCTTAATCCAAGACTTTCTCGCCCAATACGGGGGTCCCAAAATAACACTTGAAACCTCTCACAAATTAAATAAACCCTTATCAGAAGAGGAATTTGAAATTGCCATAAAATACATGAAAGTAGGGAAAGCCCCAGGCCCTGATGGTCTCCCATTAAAATATCCTAAAATCTCAATTTACTTTTGCATTCAGATCTATGACCAACAACGTCCAAATTCCCCCCCAACTCCTTGAAGCCCATATTACCGTGATACCCAAGGAATCGAAAGATCCTGAACTAGAGACCAATTACCGCCCAATCTCCTTAATAAACATAGACGTAAAAATATATGCAAAAATCCTGGCCAACCGTATCCTACCTCTACTGCCCTCCTTGATCTCTCTCGACCAAGTAGGCTTCATACCGGGCAGGGAAGGGAGAGATAATACAATTAAAGTGCTTAATATTCACCATTGGCTTACAAAAAATAATACTCCAGGCTTCCTCCTCTCTCTAGATGCCGAGAAGGCGTTCGACAGGGTTGCCTGGGACTATATGTCCAATGTCCTGACAGCAATAGGACTTCCGGATATAATGCTCTCTTATATTGGAGCACTCTATTCTTCACCAACAGCGAGAGTCAGAGTAAACGGACACCTGTTGAACACCTTCACCTTACATAATGGCACCAGGCAGGGCTGCCCCTTATCCCCCCTCCTTTTTGTCCTCACTCTTGAGCCCCTGTTAAATCACATACGTCACAACGAGGATGTTAGAGGAATCACTATTAAGGACTGATCCTACAAAATCGCTGCGTTTGCAGATGATCTGCTAATGTTCCTCTCTGATCCCCACACCTCAATCCCCAACCTTTTAAGGGTATTAAAGGAGTTTCAGAATATTTTTAATCTAAAAATAAATCATTCAAAATCTAATGCCTTAAATATCACCTTACCCCCAGACGCCGTCAAACAATGTCAAGCGAATTTCCCTTTCAAATGGGCCGATGACAAAATCACATATCTAGGCATCAAAATTCCGAAATCGCTATCCAAACTGTATCACGTTAACTTTGAACCTACCCTGAAAGCGGCAAAGGAAGATTTAATTAGATGGAATGCCCTAAACATTTCTTGGTTTGGTAGGGCATATTTAGTTAAAATGACAATTCTACCACAATTTTTATATCTCTTCCAAACCATACCAATAACAATACCAATACAATTCTTCAAATCTCTCCGCCAAGCTTGCACCTCTTTTCTCTGGAGACATAAAGCACCTAGAATAAAATATGATCGACTAATTCTTCCTAAACTTAAGGGTGGAATTGCCCTCCTGGACTTGCGTTCCTACTACTGGGCCACCCAGATAGCACGAATTGTAGATTGGAATATACACCATGACTTAAAGGACTGGGTATCCCTCGAACACCTCTCCTCCCCCCAAATTTTGAGAACACTCCCCTGGATTAATCCGAGCCTCATATCCCCACACACAAAATCTCACCCTAGGGCCCACCCTAGCAATACACCAGGCCTCTACTAACAAGTTCAATTTAAAAAACTGGACAGGCCCACTTACCCCTCTATGCACCAATCCTGATTCCCCCCCCCCCCCCCGGCAACTTTGAAATGTTTCTTTCATCAGTCTGGCCACACAGAGATCTCCTTGTGAGGCAGCTATTACACAATGGGAAACTCCTTACTCAATGCCAAAATATCCCCACTCAGGATCCCAAGATGGACCTACATACAAATCAAATACTTTCTCTCTAAAACAGATTCCCCTGATCAATGGACAAGGGAACTTTCTACTCTTGAGCACCTATGTGTTCAAAACTCTCCCCAGAGACATCTGATCTCCACCCTATATTCGGCACTCTACGGGAACATACCTGCATTCCTAGACAGTAGCTACCTTGCCTGGCAGAGAGATCTGGATCTCAACCTCTCAAACCATGACTGGGAAAAAATCTGTCTACACACACACAGGGGATCCCTCAATGTAGCCACACAGGAATGTGGATATAACATTTTATCCAGATGGTACAGGACCTCCGTATTACTCAATACATTTTCCGCACAGATCCCCAATAGATGCTGGCGTTGTGATGAGGAAGGAGGATTGATGATTCATATTTGGTGGTCATGCCCCCTTATCCAACCATTCTGGAGATTGGTCCATGACACAATAGCCTTGATCACATCAGATCAACTGGAATTCTCCCCAGCTACTTGAGACCCAGCCCAACAGGAGGTCTCACTTACCCCCCCCCCCCTTGAAATACTGAAAATGCTGATCAATACAATAATATTCACGCCCCCAAGGGGAATGTATTTTATCTTTTTTCGTTTTTCTCTCTTCTTTTTCTCCCCCCCCCCTCCTTTCTCCCGGATCTTTTCCTTTCCTTCTCTCTCCTCCTCAATCAATAACTACCCCCCCCCCCACGGCCCACTTAAAGACACATTACACTTCCTGATACTCCCTGGTTGGGCTAAAAACATCATCTCTCTAATCACTCCCCCCTATAGCTCACACAACTCTTTGTTGAACACTAGCCCCATTATTGGGTTTGAAATACCGATTTTGCCATGTGAAAGTATCACTATACATTTTGCTACCATACCCTTTTATGCTGTGATTAGTTTTACCATTCTTTATTCTGTATTTCTTTTCTTCTGTTGTTATGAATGGGCTATGTAACACATACCGGGAAAGTGTTTTTCCCTACAATCTTGTAACCGTTGGCTGTTTTTTCAACTGCAACCTTTCTTCAATAAAAATTTACGTAAAAAAAAAAATAAGTTGCTAGTTACTCCATTCATGCCCAAGTCTAGAATGGAGGATTTGGTCTCATTAACATTATAGTATGATACATTGCTAAAGCATTGGAGGACAGATTGTATCGAAGCCAGGGAAGAATGTGGGTTAGTAAGCATCAAGATTATGTCATCTGCAAGTAGGCTCACTTTATGTTCCTTGGTGCCTATCCGAAAACCTGTAATTTTATTGTGTGACCTAATGTGTTCTGCTAGAGGTTCCATTACCAGATTGAAAATAAGAGGTGATAAAGGGCAGCCTTATCTGGTGCCATTGCTAATGCTAAATGATTTGGAGAGCATTTCTGAGGTGTAGACTTGGGCAGAGGGTGAAGAATATAAGGCCATAATTGCTGAGAAAATGTAGCCTTGCAAGCCAAACTTAGATAGAGCTGCTCTAAGGTAGTCCCAATGGACCCTATCGAACGCCCTCTCTGCATCCAAGGATAGGAGCAGAGAATGCGTTCTGATGGATTCAGCATAATATATGATGTTAATCATTCTACGAGTGGCATCATACGTTTGCCTCCCTTTCGTGAATCCTGATTGGTCTTGACGGATAAGTAGGGGCATCAATTTAACCAGTCTAGTGGCTATCAGTTTTGCATACATTTTTGTATCAATGTTGAAAAGAGATATGGGTCTAAAGTTTTGTGGTAATGTTGGTTCCTTCCCTGGCTTTGGCAGAGTTATAATAAGAGCCTTGAGCATTTCTGGAGGGAGAGAGGAGGAGGAGGCAGCATCATCACATACTAGTGCAAAAAAATGGAGCTAAAGTGGTTTTAAATTGTTTACAATACTCGGCTGTAAAGCCATCAGGGCCTGGTGATTTGTTGGAGGGTAGAGAGGATATTGTATCCGTTATTTCTTGTGGAGTAAAAGGTTCATTCAGTTTAGTCAGATGTTCAGGAGAAATTTTTGGTAAATTGACGCTTTGTAAGAAAGAATCAATTTCTGCTGAGCTTGGCTGGAAGGTGGAAGAATCATCTTTTAACCACTCCAGATCCGCGCTATTGCTGAAGTACGGCTCTGAAATGCCGGGACGATGTCCATGGACGTCATCCCCTGTGCACGCTCCTCGCGTGCCCCCTGGCGGCAGCGGCGGCGCGCGTGCGCCGCACGCTGCGCGAGCGTGCCCGTAGCTCGGGCGGACTCGATGTCTGCCCGAGACCCGCCGATCTCTTTTAGCAGCCTCAGAACGGGGAACCGCCGATGTAAACACGGCGGTTCCCCGTTCTGTGACGGGGACATACCAGATCTACTGATCCCTGCCACTGGGATCAGTTAGATCTGTTATGTCCCGGCCAGCCCTGCCCCCCCACAGTTAGAACACACCCAGGGAACATATTTAACCCCTTCACTGCCCCCTGCAAGTTAACCCCTTCACTGCCAATGACATTTACACAGTAATCAGTGGATATTTAAATTTCTGATCGCTGTATAAATGTCATTGGTCCCAAAAATGTGTAAAAAATGTTCGTCATTTCTGCGGCAATATCAAACTCCCGATAAAAATCGCAGATCGCCGCCATTACTAGTAAAAAAAATAAAAATAATAAAAACGCCATAAATCAATTCCCAGTTTGTAGGCGCAATAACTTTTGTGCAAACCAATCAATATACGCCGATTGCGATTTTTTTTTTTTTACCAAAAATATGTAGAAGAATATATATCGGCCAAAACTGATGAATCATTTTTTTTAATGGATTTGTACTTTAGCAAAAAGTAAAAAATATTGTTCTTTTTTGCAAAATTGTCGCTCATTTTTTGTTTATAGCGGCAATCAGAAATGACGCAGAGGTGATCAAATACCACCAAAAGAAAGCTCTATTTGTGGGGAAAAAAGGACGCAAATTTTATTTGGGTACAACGTCGCACGACCGCGCAATTGTCATTCAAAATGCGACAGCGCTGAAAGCCAAAAATTGGTCTGGGCAGGAGGGGGGTTTAAGTGCCCAGTAAGGAAGTGGTTAAGTTATATAATGAACTATAGTAGCTACTGAAGGCGTCTGCTATTTTCTGTGGGTCAAGAATATTTTCTTTAGTGGAAGGGTGATATAGATTAGGGATTTTCATTTTCTTATAGTGGCCTTTTAATCTTAGGGCCATGGCTTTCCCTGCTCTGTTGCCTGTAGAATAGTGCTCTAAATTTGTTTTGGACTTTTTTAAAGTTATCCAGTAGATTCATTCTCAACTCTAATCTAAGGTGAAGTAGTTGATCTTGTAGATTTGTGCTGGGGTTCGATTGGTTTTGGATCTCTAAGTTTCTTATAGAGGATATAATGGTGTCTAGATGCTGTGATCTCCTCCTCCTCTCCTTGGCTGCCAGCTGGATAATGATCCCCCTGATGAACGCTTTGTGAGCGCCCCAGAGGGTGAAGTGGTCCGCCACAGATCCTGAATTCATATCAAAGTATTCTTACAATTTCTCTCGCAGAGTTGCTGAGTATGTGGGGGATTGTAAGATGTGAACATAGACTCTCCAGATCCTAGTTGGGAGAGACGGTGTTGCATTATCAATGCTCATAGTAATGGCTGCGTGATCGGACCAGGTAATAGTGTAGATAGAGGATTCCGATACCTGGGGTAATGTCCATTTGTCCACCAAAAAGTAGTCAATACGTAAATAGGTATTGTGTGGATGGGAGGAAAAAGTATAGTCACGTTCAGAAGAGTGGTGACATCTCCAGACATCAAATAAGTTGTTAGCCCTGATAGAGTTGAGCGAACCCGAACTGTAAAGTTCGGGTCCGTACCGAACTTTGGGGTGTCTGTGACCCGGACCCGAACCTGGACATTTGAAAAAAGTTTGGGTTCTGGGTTCGGGTATTTGATCCCGCCTGTTGAATAGCTGCAGGGCAGCCAATCAACGTGTTTCACTGGTTTGACCTTAGAAGCCATCACAGCCATGCCTACTAATGGCATGGCTGTGATTGGCCAGTGCATCATGTGACCCAGCCTCTGTATAAGCTAGAGTCACGTAGTGCTGCATGTCACATGCTCTCAGGCTATTTTAGGGAGAGGATGCTGCCGGTGCTGTGAGGGACAGATTGCAGATATAATAACATCTCATCCTGCATTACAGAACGATCTGATTGTGGACTAGGTAGAGATTACTACTACTACTGCTTTTAGGGACAGATTGCAGATCTAATAACAACTCATCCTGCATTACAGAATAATGTAACTAGACTAGGTAGAGTCTACTGCTTAGAGGGACAGATTATTGTTCTAAAATCATCTTCTAGTTCTATAGGGAGAGGTTCCTGCTGTTGCTGTAAGGGACAGATTATTGTTCTAAAATCATCTCCTAGTTCTATAGGGTCAGGTTCCTGCTGTTGCTGTAAGGGACAGATTATTGTTCTAAAATCATTGCCTACTCCTATTGGGTCAGGTTCCAGCTGTTGCTGTAAGGGACAGATTATTGTTTTAAAATCATTTTACTTCCTTTTGCAGCCCTCTAGCACTTTCCAGGACTTTTTTACAGTCATTTTTGTGCCGAAAAGTTTGGGTCCCCATTGACTTCAAAGGGGTTCGGGGTCAAGTTCGGTATCGAACCCGAACTTTTTCGCAAAGTTCGGCCGAACCCACCGAACCCGAACATCCAGGTGTTCGCTCAACTCTAATCCCTGATGAAGTTTCCCATTGGGAAGGGAAGTCTGGCTGCTTTTGAGGAGGTATTCATTTGGCTGTCTGGGATCATGTTAAAGTCTCCACACATAATGAGGTGACCCGACCGAACATTGTTGATTTTTTTCATGAGTTTGTTCATAAATCTGATTTGTCTATTATTAAGTGCATAAACATTCACAATGGTGTATTTGGAGTTGTTTAAGGTGCATACAATGGCCAGATATCTGCCCTCTGGATCCACCAAGGAATTGTGTAAGGTTACCGAAACTGTATCTTTGATAGCTATAAGGATGCCATTTTTCTTGCTAGGACCAGATGCTTTGTAGATGTGTGGAAAGTGTCTATTTGTAAATTTTGGCTCTTCTCCAGTTTTGAAATGCGTTTCCTGTATGCATACAATGTCACTATGTGAGTCTTAGGCTGTACGCCATAATGAAGCCCTTTTAGCTGGGTGGTTCAGACCTTTTGAATTTAGACATAGGATTTTCGGCATTGTAAGTGAGAGTGGAGCAGTGTGGAAGGTATATAGTTTAGTTACTCACGGTAGGAGGTTTTCTTGGTCGAGGCAGATGGCAGGAGATGTAGGTAAGAGAAATTACCCTGTTCTGGACAGCTGGAGCTTAAATGGTACAATACACGTTCTGGTGGTCCAGGTGAAGATTTTCTAGATGATGGGGGAAGAAGTAGTAGGTTAAAAAGAAAGTAATACAAAAAACAGTTGTCAAACTTTCTTATGGTGCAGTAATTGTGATATAGCTTAAATGCAGAGGGGAAGTTTAGCAGTAGGGTTTAGCAGCATTCAAGGCAATACCAAGCTGCCTAAGGTTTGGGGGGTAAAGTTTGTGGACGATGCAGAAATTGCTGAACACCGGTTCGGAAAGTATAAATACAAGTAAGCTGAACTGTAGTAATGCCTAACTGGAAGAAGACTGTAGAATGACTGCGTTATCTCACATTGGATGAGGTCATATGCTCATTTCCTCTTTGGTTGTGTGGTGGCTGTTTGGGTATTTCTGGCAGGATTCCTCATTGTCGGAGTGCTTTGATGCCATCTTCGATGTTGGTGATATGATGTTTGATTCCATTTTTGGTTGCCATCAATTTTGTGGGAAAGCCCCATTGATAGGGTATTTTATGGTTGTTGAAGGCTTTGGTGATGGTGCTCAGTTGTCATCTTAGTTGGCGAGCATATTGTGAGAGATCTGCGTATAATTGGATTTGGTCATATGGCATTGGTAATTGACCCGGGTTCCTCGCCTTTGCTAGGAGTTGATCTTTCATATGGAAAAAATGAATCTTCATTAATACGTCTCTTGGGACTTCTGCTGGGAGGTACAGAGGTTTAGGTAGGCGATGTATACGATCAATGGTGACCTCTATGGGATTAAGGTCAGGGAGAAGTGTAGTTATAAGCTTCCTTGCATATGCATTGAGGTCGTTGGGGAGAACACCTTCAGGGACGCCCCTCAGTTTAACATTGTTGCGCCGGGACCTATCCTCGAGGTCAGCTATTTTGGCTTTCATCCAAAGTTGTTCATCACGGTGTTCTCGTGGGCGTCCACTAGGTCGTTTACTGTTTCCGTCATGGACCCCATTTGGTGTTCAATGGTGGGAACTCTTCTACCTATGGTCTGCATCTCCGTGGCGAATTTGCAAAACATAGTTAGTATGTCATTATGCATAGATGATTGACAAAAGCATTTCTTTTAGAGTGGTGTCAAGAACTGGTTGACCATTTGTGGGAAAGTCGGCAATTGGGGAGTGATGGGCTATGGGAGTCAAGGTAAGGTCTTGGTCACCAGCCAGTTCACTGTTGTGTGATTCCGCTTCCAAGTGCATCCTAGATTTGGCTGGGCTGCTGCTGGTTGAGGATGCTGGGGATTGATGCTGGTGTTGTAAAGCATCTTGGGATCCAGATAGGTCTGTGTCTCCTGCATCAGGGAGATTAGTGTAGGATCTGTTCGATGTCAAGTCGCATTTATCGTTTTGGGACTCATTTCTCATGGGTGGGGAGAAAAACTCTGTACGTTTTTTTGGAGGGCGGTATTCTTTCCTTTTGTGAGAGGAGGTTGACATTGCATGTGCTTGTTACAGTCAGTATATATATTATCAGGATAAAGTATTTGTAGTACGCGTTAGGCTAAATAATCTCAGAACGGTGCAGAGCAGGAGTATTATAGATCCATTGCCCTTGTAGGTTGGTTAGCTATGAAAACAGGGACGGAGTGGAGATTCAAGCTGAGAAAGAAGTACCTCAGGGAGAGGTCGGGTGTGGCAAAATGGCCGCTATGCGTCCACTTTAACAGGATAGGGTAATTGTAGTACACTGGCGTTAAGTGATATGACCTCCAACCGGTGTAAAGCAAGGTTGTTATCTATCTAATGCCTTGGTAGGTTGGCCTGCCCTGGAGTGAGAGATCAAGCAGAGTAAGAGTTCCACAGGGAGAGGTCGGGTGTGCCAAGATGGCCGCTGTATGTAGGCCTCAACATGGCTGACAGAAATTGTGGGTTATATTAGGCACTTCAGAAGTTTTATCTTGTAGTCAGTGTTGTCTGTACTCCTGATAGACTCGTTACAGATGACTTGAGGATCTGTTTTTTCCGTAGAGGAGTACCAATATGGCGGCCGTGTAGGCCTCACTGAAGCCTCAAGCTCAATTACGGGATGTGTCCGCTCTGAGTATCGGTAAGATCGTCAAGCGATGAAGGTAGGGGCAGATTGGAGCAGATTGTAGCTCTTTTGAGGTGATGTCGATTGGGAGGGCAGGATGGGTGGTGTAGGAAGGCTATTTGTTAGGTTGCACCGGGAGTGCCGGGCGCACCTTTGTGATAGGCCGGAGCGGCGGAAAGTACTACCGCTGCTCAATTTTCTTCCAGGGAGGTAGCAAGGGCTATGAGGGTCAGTGCTGGGTAGTTGGATGGACTCACCGGACCTCTATAACGAAGGATTCTTTTGGATTTTCAGTAGAGTGTCCGGAGCTCTCTGAGAAGCATCCACCTTGGTCCGTGTCAGGCCACGCCCCCCTATGCAGCATGCGTTGCAACTGCCCGCCCTGGACATTGTCTAAGAACACGCCCTCTCATGC
>BLSH010457686.1:88127-102837 GCA_018402905.1 Glandirana rugosa | reverse complement strand
GTCGAGATTGAAATTGCAAATGAAAGGAAAAGAAAAAATAATAATATTCCTCAACACATTATATGGGGTGCACACAACCACGATGTGCATAACCCCTACCACCTTCCCAGAATATCACAAGGTCAGGTGTCAGTCGGGGCCAACTAATCTTAAATTATATCAATGCATGGCTTTCCAAGGTATCCCGACCCGAACATAGATAATCACTAATGGGCCTAACTGGGGCCACCAAGTAACTTTAACCAAAGTCTCCAATAGAGGGCTACATGCATAACCAAGCAGTCAACAAGTGTTCTGGCAAGGAAAAAAAGGGGAAGCAGAAACGTTACCTTAAAAGTGGAGAAACAAGGATTTGACCTTCCCAGGCTACCGCATTGTCCGCCGTCTCTGTGCTTATATGGGGCCGGATGGTGCCAAATTCCCCACTCGGCGCGCAACGCGCACCGCAATGACGTCATGACGCCGTCGCGCCCAATGGCGCAATGCGTGTGCGCGAGCGTCCGATTCCATACACGGTTGGACGAACCAACCAAGCAGTGACACCCCGTTGCAAGGTGACTGAGACGCTGCACACAAAGGATCCAAAACAACTCTTGTTGATCCAGAAGTACATCCCCTCTCATGAAGGGAAAGAGACGTTCCTCCACCTACAGATCACAGACTCAAACAGCGCAAGGTCCCAGAACGGATCCCCAGAGGCCCGTCTGCACAGCACCGCCCTGCGGGACATCACAGGGGGGCATCATGAAAAACTAGGAAAACGGAAAAAAAAAAAACCACCCAAGGAAGGTGACTAGAAAATTGGACAATGGACCCCCGACCGAGCCACGTTGCCCAACTCCACAGATGTGGGCCGGAGGCTGAAACAAAAGAGAATGCGGTTACATACATGAAGGTAAAATGACTGCAATGACCAATTCTCACATAGATACAACAAGCATATGAAAATCAAAATATGCATACCATCAAAGTTCACAGTGGCAAAGGGCCCACCCCCATCAATGTCCTAAACATTGTCCCTGTCCCAGCCACCCGAAGCAAATACCTCCAAAAAATAGTCTAAAGCTTAGGTGCTCATTAATTCCAGGGGGATGTGGCCTGAAGGCCGCTATCCAGCGTGATTCGCGCTGTAATAGGACCTTGTCCAAATCTCCCCCTTTGGTATTAGGGTGTACACAATCTAAAATAAGAAAAGAGAACCTGGGACACCGGCCCTGATGGCATCTTAGGACATGATGTCCCAAAGGTGCCTCAGGGTTTGCAGTTTTTAAGTTTGCAATATGTCTCAGCGCACCTTTAGAAAATTCTTGTATAGTTTTGCCAAAGTAGAACTGTGAGGGGGCTGGGCTGTCAGGGGCATAAGAGATCTAACTGACCCCACTGACAGAGAGGGGAACCGCCGTGTTAACTTCTGCGGTTCTCCGTTCTTTCCCTCTGGCAGCTCATCGCGGCTTGCCAGTTGACATCGGGTCCGCCTGAGCCGCGGGCACACTCCTCTGGAGTGCTGGATGGAGACACAAGCGCGTGCCACAAATCGCCACCTGTTTACGGCGATTTGCGGAATAGAGCCGCGCTGTCGTCGTAAATAGGCAGCGCGTGGTCGGGAAGTGGTTAAACCTAACCATCCTCACCTGTGAGCTTGTAATTAGTGTGTGTGTATAAAAGGTCAATGAGTTTCTGGACTCCTGACAGACCCGTGCATCTTTCATCCAGTGCTGCACTGACGTTTCTGGATTCTGAGTCATGGGGATAGCAAAAGAAAACAGAAAAGGGATATAAAAAGATACCCAAGGAATTGAGAATGCCAATCAGCAGTGTTCAAACTCTAATCAAGAAGTGGAAAATGAGGGGTTCTTTTGAAACCAAACCACAGTCAGGTAGACCAACTACAATTTCAGCTACAACTGCCAAGAAAATTGTTCGGGATGCAAAGAAAAACCCACAGATAACTTCAGGGAAAATCCAGGACTCTATGAAAACATGTGGTGTGGCTGTTTAAAGATGGACAATAAGGAGGCATTCGAAGAAAGATGGGCTGCATGGTCGGGTCGCCAGAAGAAAACCATCACTAGGCAAATGCCACAAAGTATCACGTTTACAATACGCCAAACAGCACAGAGACAAGCCTCAAACCTTCTGGCACAAAGTCATTTAGAGTGACGAGACCAAAATTGAGCTTTTTGGCCACAACCATAAACCCTACATTTAGAGAGGAGTCAACAAGGCCTATGATAAAAGGTACACCATTCCTACTGTGAAACACGGAGGTGGATCGCTGATGTTTTGGGGATGTGTGAGCTACAAAGGCACAGGAAATTTGGTCAAAATTGATGGCAAGATGAATGCAGTATGTTATCAAAAAATACTGGAGGAACATTTGCATTAATCAGCCAGGAAGCTGCACATGGGACGTACTTGGACATTCCAACGATCCAAAACACAAGGCCAAGTCGACCTGTCATTGGCTACAGCAGAGTAAATTGAAGGTTCTGGAGTGGCCATCTCAGTCTCCTGACCTCAATATCATTGAGTTACTCTGGGGAGATCTCAAACGTGCAGTTCATGCAAGACAGCCCAAGAATTTCCAGGAACTGGAGGCTTTTTGCCAAAAGGAATGGGCAGCTTTACCAACTGACATCAAGTCCTGGAGAGCGTGGCGGGCACACGCTTGTGAACACTCGAACCGCCGTACAGCTAAGGCAATTTGCGCAGGAGAGCCGACCTGCCGCTGTCAAAAAGACGGTGGCTGGTCGGCAAGTCGTTAATGTCCCTAGATTGCCTTGTGGGAGAGCAAATCCCATGAAACTTCCAGGATAGGTTTGGGAAGTTGGGAACTTAGGTTGTGCAAAGTTTCAGGGCAATTGATTGAGGTGTAGGCACTTTATGGTACGTTAAGCACTCTTCATATTAAAGCAGTTGTCTACCCATCGATTTGATAGTGTCAAAGAAGAGTTAATATTCCCGGCATGCCGGAAATGCTAGCTGTCTCCTTAATTGTGCTCTCAACCAAACTAGCAAACCATCCAATGGGTGGTGTCATAATGGATCACATGTGCAGCATCATGGCAGTTGCAGATTAAACAGAGGCTAAGATGTCAGCTTCCTTAGCTGAAAGCGATAGGAGAGTATACAACCACAGATCACATTAAGGCTCCATGCACACTGGATGCTATCTGGGCTCTCTCGGCATCGGGCAGGAGACGCTGCTTACAAAACGTTCTTTTGCAGCGTTTTGTAAGCAACGTTTACCAGCTTTTATTGGCGTCTGCGTTTTTGTGCATTTTTTTTTCTTCATTAGATTCCATTGACTGCAAAAAACACCAGACGCCAATAAAGAGCCGTTTACTGGCGTTTTTGAGCGTTTAGCTGCGTTTATCGGCGTCCGGCGTTTTTTGTGGTCAAAATAACGACTTTTGAACGCCAATTCAGGGCGTTCAGATAACAGCCCAAAAACGCCACTGCTGATAAACGACAATTAACGTCCATGTGTGCATGGACACATAGGATAAAATAAAGTGGCGTTTTTGGGCTGTTAAAAAAAATGCCAAAACTACCAAAAACGGTTGTTTATCAGATACAGTGTGCATGGAGCCTAAACGTTTTAGGATTGTGAAATATTGCTTAATATGAATAACTTTTGGTGCGATTTACCAAATGATCAGAAATTTTCAGAATATGTTGTCATAGACAGAATCTTGTATTGTGTGAAGTTTGGGGGAAATTGGTTAACATCTAAGGTCTTTTTGGTACATTAATCAACAATAAGCTCCCCAAAAATCAAGCTTAACCACTTCAGCCCCGGAAGGATTTCCAGCTTTAGGACCGGAGCCCTTTTTGTGATTCGGCGCTGCGTCGCTTTAACTGACAATTGCGCGGTCGTGCGACGTTGTACCCAAACTAAATTTGCCTCCTTTTTTTCCCACAAATAGAGCTTTCTTTTGGTGGTATTTGATCACCGCTGCGTCATTTCTGATCGCCGCTATAAACAAAAGAAGAGCGACAATTTTGCAAAAAAACCCAAATTTCTTACTTTTTCCTAAAATACAAATCCAAAAAAAAAATATAAAAAAACATTTTTTTTCACCGTTTTTGGCCGATTTATATTCTTCCTCATATTTGCGATAAAAAAAATCGCAATCGGCGTTTATTGATTGGTTTGCGCAAAAGTGGTCGCGTTTACGGATGATGAGAATTCATTTTTGGGGTTTTTAATTTTTTTTTATTTTTTACTAAAAATGGCGGCGATCTGCGATTTTTTGCGGTACTGCGATATTTCAGCGGACATGGCGGAACATTTTGACACTTTTTTGGGACCATTGGCATTTATACAGCGATCAGTGCTATAAAAATGCACTGATTACTGTGTAAATGCCATTGGCAGTGAAGGGGTTAACCTGCAGGGGGCGCGCTAAGGGTTAACTATGTTCCCTGGGCGTGTTCTAACTGTATGGGGGATGCCCTAACAGGGGAAGGGAAGTTATCACAGCCTTCACGTAAAGGAAGGCTGTGATCACAGCCCTTCCCCCTCACACAGAGCGGAGGTCCGTGTTTACATACACGGACCTCCGCTCATTCGCTCCGGGGGGGGCATCGCGGGTGGCCGGCGGCAATCGAAGCCGCCGCACCCGCTCCCTGGCCCCCGCTGGACATAGTGAGCGCGCGGGCGCGCCTCCGGCGGTGCGCGCGCGCTCACTATACACGTTCCCGCAGCCGCCGTCGTATGACGGCGATTTGCGGGAACGAGCCACTTTGTCGCCGTCAATCGCCGATCGGCGGTCGGCAAGTGGTTAATGTCCCTAGTTGTGTGGGAAAGCAAATCCTACGAAACTTCTAGGATAGGTTTGGGAAGTGGAGAATTTAGGTTGTGCAAAGTTTCAGGGTAATTTATTGAGGTTTAGGCACATTATGGTACGTTAAGCACTTTTCACATTAACCACTTTAGCCCCGGAAGAATTTCCCATGTTAGGACCAGAACACTTTTTGCGATTCGGCACTGCGTTGCTTTAACTGACAATTGCGCGGTCGTGCGATGTTGTACCCAAACAAAATTTGCGTCCTTTTTTTCCCACAAATAGAGCTTTCTTTTGGTGGTATTTGATCACCGCTGCATAATTTCTGATCACCGCTATAAACAAAGAAAAAGCGACAATTTTGCAAAAAAAAAAATATATATTTCTTACTTTTTGCTAAAATTCAAATCCAAAAAAATATATAAAATATTTTTTTCATCATTTTTGGCCGATTTATATTCTTTCTCATATTTTTGGTAAAAAAAATCATAATCAGCGTTTACTGATTGGTTTGTGTAAAAGTTGACGCGTTTACGGATGATGAGAATTCATTTCTGGGCTTTTTATTTTCTTTTAATTTTTTACTAGCGGTGATCTGTGATTTTTAGCGGTACTGCGATATTGGGGTGGACATGTCGGACATTTTTGACACTTTTTTGGGACCAATGACATTTATACAGCGATCAGAAATTTAAATGTCCACTGATTTACTGTATAAATGTCATTGGCAGTGAAGGGGTTAACCTGCAGGGGGGGATCTAGGGGTTAACTGTGTTCCCTGGGCGTGTTCTAACTGTGGGGGGGGCTGGGCTAACATGGACATAGGAGATCTAACTTATCCCAGTGACAGGGATCAGTAGATCTCCTATGTCCCCATTGAAAGAGCCGGGAACCGCCGTGTTTACATCGGCGGTTCCCCGCTCTTTGGCTGTAGCAGGTCATCGCGGCTCGCCGGCGGACATCAGGTCCACCCGAGCCGTGGGCACACTCCTCCGGAGTGCGTCGGGCACAAGAGCGCGCCATCGGCGGCGCGCGATCGCGCCCTAGCTGCGCCTGCGCGAATCGCCGCATTTTTACGACGATTCCCGCTCAGCGTCCACACCGCTGCAGTAAATATACTGCGCACGGTGTGGAACCGGTTAAGAAGATGACATTAAATGTTATAGGATTGTAAAATATTGCTTAACGTGAATAACTTTTGGTGCGATTTGCCAAATGATCTGAAATTTTCAGAATATGTTGGCATAGACAAAGTCTTGTATTTTGTGAAGTTTGGGGGAAATTGGTTAACATCTAAGGTCTTTTTGGTACGTTAAGCAACATTAAGCGCCCCAAAAATCAAGCTTAATGACCCTAGTTTGACTTCTGGGAAAGCAAATCCTACGAAACTTCTAGGATAGGTTTGGGACATTAAGAACTTAGGTTGTGCAAATTTTCAGGGCAATTGATTGGGGTTTAGGCACTTTATTACACGTTAAGCAACATTAAGCAGTTTTCACATTAAAAGTTTTAGGATTGTAAAATATTG
Source organism: Glandirana rugosa (assembly GCA_018402905.1). Taxonomy (NCBI): domain Eukaryota; kingdom Metazoa; phylum Chordata; class Amphibia; order Anura; family Ranidae; genus Glandirana; species Glandirana rugosa. The sequence goes on along the minus strand of BLSH010457686.1, from coordinate 96,519 downwards.
CTTAATGTGAATAACTTTTGGTGCGATTTCCCAAATGATCTGAAATTTTCAGAATATGTTGGCATAGACAAAGTTTTGTATTGTGTAAAGTTTAGGGGAAAATGGGTAAACATCCAAGGTCTTTTTGGTACGTTAAGCAACATTAAGCGCCTCAAAAATCAAGCTTAATGTCCCTAATTTGCATTCTGGGAAGGGGAATCCTACGAAACTTCCAGGATAGGTTTGGGAAGTTGAGAACTTAGGTTGTGCAAAGTTTCAGGACAATTGATTGAGGTTTAGGCACTTTATGGTACGTTAAGCACTTTTCACATTAAGCAGTTTTCACATTAAACGTTTTAGGATTGTAAAACATAGCGTAATGTGAATAACTTTTGGTGCGATTTACCAAATGATCTGAAATTTTCAGAATATGCTGTCATAGACAGAGTCTTGTATTGTGTGAAGTTTGGAGGAAATTGGTTAACATCTAAGGTCTTTTTGGTACGTTAAGCAACATTAAGCGCCCCAAAAATCAAGCTTAATGTCCCTAGTTTGCCTTCTGGGAAGGTGAATCCTACGAAACTTCCAGGATAGGTTTGGAAAGTTGAGAACTTGGGTTGTGCAAAGTTTCAGGGCAATTGATTGAGGTTTAGGCACTTTATGGTACATTAAAGTGGATGTAAATCCCCCAAAAAATTGAATTAATAATTCTTCCTGGTAGAGTATAGCATGTCATATCATCTGTGCACAGTCTTGCCACAAAGAGTTAATCCAACTGTGAGTAATGAGCTTATCTTTTTTCAGGAAGAGAAAGTCTGACTAACAGGGAAATACACAGTCGATCCGCCCCTTGCTCTGTGAGTGACAAGCAATTTGCTTATCTCCTTCACACAGCAGAGAAAGTTTTACACTCCCCCCCCAATGTCTCAGTATAGAGGTGGGTGGGGAGGCTTGTGACATCACAACTCCACCCACCAAACTCAAGCAAACACAGACACCCTCTGATTTTCAGAGTTTTACAGAGCTGCTAGTGCTTACAGGAAGGACATTTGAAAGGTAGGGATAGATGCAGGAGGCATGCATGTATATATACATTAATACTGTGTCATTAGTTTATACTGGATGGGTGGTGGGTTTACATCCACTTTAAACACTTTTCATATTAAGCAGATCACATTAAACGTTTTAGGATTGTAAAATGTTGCTTAACGTGAATAACTTTTGGTGCGATTTACCAAATGATCTGAAATCTTCAGAATATGTTGGCATAGACAGAATATTGTATTGTGTGAAGTTTGGAGGAAATTGGTTAACATCTAAGGTCTTTTTGGTACGTTAAGCAACATTAAGCACCCCAAAAATCAAGCTTAATGTCTCTAGTTTGCCTTCTGGGAAGGCGAATCCTACGAAACTTCCAGCATAGGTTTGAGAAGTTGAGAACTTAGGTTGTGCAAAGTTTCAGGACAATTGATTGAGGTTTAGGCACTTTATGGTACGTTAAACAACATTAACCACTTACCAACCGGAAGGTTTTCTAGCTTTAGGACCAGAGCACTTTTTGCGATTTGGCACTGTGACGCTTTAACTGACAATTGTGCGGTCATGCGACGTTGTACCCAAACTAAATTTGCGTTCTTTTTTTCCCACAAATAGAGCTTTCTTTTGGTGGTATTTGATTGCCTCTGCGTCATTTCTGATCGCCGCTATAAACAAAAGAAGATCGACCATTTTGCAAAAAAACCCAAATTTCTTACTTTTTGCTAAAATTCAAATCCAAAAAAAATATAAAAAAACATTTTTTTTCACCAGTTTTGGCCGATTTATATTCTTACTCATATTTGTGATAAAAAAAATCGCAATAGCCGTTTATTGATTGGTTTGCGCAAAAGTGGCCGCGTTTACGGATGATGAGAATTCATTTCTGGGGTTTTTATTTATTTTTTACTGGTAATGGCGGCGATCTGCGTTTTTTAGCGGTTCTGCAATATTGGGGCGGACATGTTGGACATTTTTGACACTTTTTTGGGACCAATGACATTTATTCAGCGATCAGAAATTTAAATGTCCACTGATTACTGTGTAAATGTCATTGCCAGTGAAGGGGTTAACCTGGGGCGGGGGGGCTAGAGGTTAACTGTGTTCCCTGGGTGTGTTCTTACTGTGGGGGGTAGGACTACCATGGGCATGAGAGATCTAACTGATCCCAGTGACAGGGATCAGTAGATCTCCCATGCCCGCACTGTCAGAATGGGGAACCGCCGTGTTTACATAGACAGTTCCCCGTTCTTTGCCTGTGGCCGCTCATTGCGGCTCGCCGGCGGACATCGGGTCCGCCCGAGCCCCGGGCACACTCCTCAGGAGTGCGGCGCACATGCGCCCCCTAGCGGCTGTTCGCAGATCGCCGTCTTTTTACGGCGATTCGTGCACAGCAACCCGACTGCCGCCGTGAAAACACGGCAGGCGGTCGGGAAGTGGTTAAGCGCCTCAAAAATCAAGCTTCATGTCCCTAGTTTGCCTTCTGGGAAGGCTAATCCTACAAAACTTTCAGGATAGGTTTGGGAAGTTGAGAACTTAGGTTGTGCAAAGTTTCAGGGCAATTGATTGGGGTTTAGGCACTTTATGGTACATTAAGCAACATTAAGCAGTTTTCACATTAAACGTTTTAGGATTGTAAAATATTGCTTAATGTGAATAACTTTTGGTGCGATTTTCCAAATGATCTGAAATTTTCAGAATATGTTGGCATAGACAGAATCTTGTATTGTGTGAAGTTTTGGGGAAATTGGTTAACATCTAAGGTCTTTTTGGTACGTTAAGCAACATTAAGCGCCCCAAAAATCAAGCTCGGGATTGCATTGCTGGATCCAGGCAGTGGTACTTACCTTGTCCCCTGGATCCAGCGATGTCCTCCCACGGTGTCAGCGTGTCTGTCCCTCCGCCCGATGCCTCTGTGTGCCGGGCTCCGTTCCCTGTGAGCGTCGCGTCGCACAGGGATGGAGACCGGCGGGAAATTCAAATAGTGAAACACACAGTACACATACAGTACACTGTAATCTTACAGATTACATTACTGTATGAAATCATTTCACATCCCCTTTGTCCCTAGTGGTTTGCCCAGAGCCCTGCATGCACTTTTATATTATATATGTCATTCTTTCTGCCTGAAAGCATAAGAATGTCCATAGCAACCAAAAAGTGTCCCTTTACGTCAAAAGTGTTTTTTTATCAGCTAGAAAACACCGATAGTAAATAAGAATGATTTGCGGAATTGAGTGATACTGATTTTTGGGGAAATTTATCATCAGAAACTGAAAGTGACGACAGCGACAATTCTGCAACTGAGCAAATTTCAGTGTTTTTGGTTTGATTACATTATTGAATAAATTTTATTACTATTGCATTATTATTTCTGATAATTATTTATAGTTATTTATTATATTATAATTTATGATTTCATTTTTCAAACTTTTTCATACCCGGGATGTCTACTAGACTCTAGTTTGGACAGATTTAAGTGAGTTATTGCTAAGAATTACAGGCCTACAATATAACACGCCAAATTTCCATGCAAAATAATCGTACCGCTTTCAGCACCAAAAATCTGAAATAATCATACCGCCAGGGAGGTTAAGCGCCTCAAAAATCAAGCTTAATGCCCCTAGTTTGCCTTCTGGGAAGGCGAATTCTATGAAACTTCCAGGATAGGTTTGGGACATTGAGAACTTAGGTTGTACAAAGTTTCAGGGCAATTTATTGAGGTTAAGGCACTTTATGGTACGTTAAGCAACATTAAGCAGTTTTCACATTAAACGTTTTAGGATTGTAAAATATTGCTTAATGTGAATAACTTTTGGTGCGATTTCCCAAATGATCTGAAATTTTCAGAATATGTTGGCATAGACCGAATCTTGTATTGTGTGAAGTTTGGGGGAAATTGGTTAACATCTAAGGTCTTTTTGGTACGTTAAGCAACATTAAGCGCCCCAAAAATCAAGCTTAATGTCCCTAGTTTGCCTTCTGGGAAGGCGAATCCTACGAAACTTCCAGGATAGGTTTGGAAAGTGGAGAACTTAGGTTGTGCAAAGTTTTAGGGCAATTGATTGAGGTTTAGGCACTTTATTACACGTTAAGCAACATTAAGCAGTTTTCACATTAAACGTTTCAGTATGTCCCAGGGCAATCCAGCTTCCAGAGATCCAGGCCAATCAAAAACAGGTGCACCACACATCCTAAAAAAGAAAAAAGAACAAGAAAAGTAAAGATGACTAGAACCCGAAAAATGCACAGGCAGACCCGGACTCGGAATCGCAGAAAGTAACTGAGACCCATACCTCTGACCTTAAAAACGAATCAAGCACTATGCATGATTTGAAGGTGATCAACCTGTCTAACTTTCCCTTAAACGAACATCATGTCAGCCTACTACAAAAGGGACTATCCTTCTCTCCCTCAGCCAGCATGAATGAATTTGAGGTCTTTAAAGACCTCAACTTATTCCTTAGGAAGGTAGTACTTAGCGATCTACATATGAGTAAACAACACTGTCCCAAGAACTCCATTACATTACATTACATATTGGTTATGGAGGAGGAAGAGAGGGAGGCTTTAGAGGCCCTAATAAGCCTCTTAGACGAAATCAGCCTAGTGGTGAGGAGGTACTGACTGATTCGGCACAATACTCGAGGCCCTCAGATATCAGGACTCGATCCACAAAGATGCCCCCCCCTAAAAAAAATTAATGGATTTGTTTATTTTTACAAATGGTAACGGAGGATCTACACAAGATAAACTGGGGATGGAGAGGGATTGACAACCTGACAGAGGAGGAACGTAAGGCCCTTAGAGAGCTAGAGATGGCCCCCAACCTGGTCATTTGTGGGAGTGACAAGGGGGGCAATATCATGTTGATACCTTCGGACCTTTACAAGAAGGAGGTAAAATGCCAGTTAGATGATCCTCGCACATATAGAAAGCTCCCAAAAAAAACCCTTCCCAGTGGTGGTGGAAAAACTGAACCACATCCTTGAATTGGCTTTTGAGGAGAAATTGATCTCCCAGAAGGAATTGAAATATCTAAGGGTGGGGTCTTTCAACATTCCCACATTTTACACAATTCCTAAAATCCACAAAATCCTAACAAATCCACCAGGAAGGCCAATAGTGTCCACCATCAAGGGACCCCTGGAAAGAACAGGCCAGTTTGTAGATGGGCTAATTAAGGAATTAGTAGTAGACCTACCGTCCTTTGTGCAGGACACAAGGGATGTGTTTGTCAGGGTTGATGATATTCATGTACGGCCGAATACCCTACTGGTGGGGATTGATGTTGAGTCGCTCTACACTTCAATTCCCCACCAGTGGGGGCTTCGAGCTGTGGCCCACTTCCTTGCCAGGAAATTTCCAAACCTAGGGGCATACAATGAATTTGTGATGGAACTGCTTGAATTCTTGTTGACTCACAACTTCTTCCAGTTCCTAGGTGGATACTATCACCAGTTAAGGGGAACTGCTATGGGCTCCCCCTGGGCGCCAGCGTACGCCTGCCTTTCACTGGGATTGTGGGAGGAAGAGGTGGCATACAATTTCTTGATGTATTGTGCCCACTGTCATTTGTGGGTACGATACATCGATGATGTATTCATGCCAGATCAACTAACCGAGTCCCTTGAAGAGCTTAATGATAATACTTGAAACATCAGACTTACCTTCTCTTGTGATAAACACACACTCCCCTTCTTGGACATTAGACTTAAGGTCAATGATGGGAAACTGGAAACTCAAACATTCCGGAATACTGCAGCAAACACTTTGCTTCAGGTGGATAGCCATCACCCCCCCCTTGATAAGAGGGATTCCAGTGGGGCAGTTTCTGCGCATTCACAGGAACTGCTCGTCACTACCACAATTTAAGAAGGAGGCGGATGAAATGTACAAACGTTTCCAGGAAAGGGGATACTCCCATAAGAGCCTGCGGAGAGCTAAGAACAAAGCTGTCAAGTGTGAGAGAAATTACCTCCTAACAGGAAAAACACAGACTACAACAACCCCCTCTTTGCCTCCTCCTATTAGAATGATAACCAAGTTTGGGGCCCAATGGGGACAGGTGCGACAAATTATGGCCAAACACTGGCATTTACTAACGAAAGCCCCCCTAATAAGGGAAATTGTGGGACCCCGCCCACTGTTGGTGGCCATAAGGGCTAAAAATTTAAAAGATAGTCTAGTTCATTTGGAGTATCAAAAAATTGGTACTACAAATTGGCTTACTTCTCAAACCAGACTTCAGGGTATGTTTAAATGTGGTGGGTGTAACATCTGTCCACTGGTGGAGAAAACAAATAGCTTCTCAAATGCCAAGGGATCCAGGAGATATAGGATAAAACAATTTATTAATTGTAAAATGCAAAAAAGGCTGCACTAACCTTTATAAAGACATATATCACACAGCTGCAAGATAAAAAGTGAGGATTCACCACTGATGTCAATATATACAAAACTATCTGCGCTTGTGTCCAACACAAATAAGGGAGTGTATCATTAACCCCATAGGTATTTTATGTGGAAAGTGTACGAACACATCAAAAATAGAAAAAAAAACCTTTTGGATATAAAAACCTGAGGCAGGAAAAAAAAAAAAAAACATGCAACATAACTAACTATAGGCAAAAATCAATCCGCATAAAAGATAGAGATGGGAGAAAGAGGGCTACTTCATCTAATGTACAAATCAAGAATTGTCAATAAAACAGTTAACATCGAGCTCAATATTCAGCCCAAAAGGGGAGTGGCTTTTAAGCAGAAAAATACACTTCTTGATTTGTACAGTAGATGAAGTAGCCCTCTTTCTCCCATCTCTATCTTTTATGCGGATTGATTTTTGCCTATAGTTATATTGTATGTTTTTGTTTTTTTTTCCCACCTCAGGTTTTTATATCCAAAAGGTTTTTTATCACTATAAATTGTTGAAGGATTTAGTAATGCTCTATACACTTGTGTTTTTAACCTTACGGTTGTTATTTATTGAGAAATTGTTTGTCCCTATTGAGTCGTTATATGCTTGTAAGCTAGGTCGCCCAGACCGTTTTTCTATTTGAGGATGGGGTAATGTGTTTTCAAAACGAGGCCTGGTGTGAACCGAGCCTCGCTATAAAGGCTTATACTGTTTGATTGGTTGTTTATCTGGAACGCACGTTCTGAGCGTGTGGTTGTTCATTTGAAATGCATGTTTTGAGCGTGTGGAACACAGATAGGAAGAGCCCCACGCTACGTTCGTTAGGCCGATGGGCGGTCTGATGTACGAGCTATTTCGCGTGACTCGTAGTGACGAACGGATTGGGTGACCAGCGGTATAGATGAACCTAAATGAACTAAGGTACTAATATTTATAAGCGGTGATGGGAGTCAGCCTTCATGTCCCGGAAGAAGTCAGTTCGGACGAAATCAATAGGGCGGAAGTGCTGTCTCTGATCTCACCGCGACAACGCGGTAGATAAAGCACCTGGACCAGATGGCATCCATCCACGGACCTTAAAGGAATTGAGCTCTGTCATTTCAAAGCCATTGTATCTCATTTTTAGGGACTCCTTAATGACTGGAATAGTGCCACTGGCGTAGGGCCAATGTGGTGACCATATTTAAAAAGGGATCAAAGTTTTTACCAAGTAATAGACCTGTTAGTTTAACTTCTATAGCTGGGAAGATACTGGAGAGTTTAATAAAAGACCACATAGATGAGTTCTTGTTGGATAAAAAGATTTTTAAGCAACAGACAGCATGGGTTCATGAAAGACAGAAGTTGTCAAACAAACCTGATTTCATTTTTTGAGGAGGTAAGTAAAACCTTAGACAGAGGGGTGGCTGTGGACGTAGTATACTTGGATTTTGCAAAAGTGTTTGACACCGTTCCCCACACACGGCTAATGTGTAAGGTAAAGTCTACAGGCTTGGAAAGATCAATTTGTAAATGGATAGAAAACTGGCATCTGAAATGGAATGTGTAATCGGCACACACCCCTTGCCACAGTTTGTGAAAACGTTTTAGGTTCATATGATGCAGGTGTCGGTGGGGAGACAGATTCCAAAATGAATGGAGGAGTTTTTTACTTTAGTCCAAACAAACTGTTGAAGACAGAAAGTACTTGGGTACGACAGACAACGAATTTTTAGAAAAATAGGTTGTTCTTGAGTAGATACACCAGAAAATAATTTGAGAGGTCATAGAAGGGTCGATATCTTCAATTTGATTGTCCAGATAATGAACCATTTTTGAAACTAGGGAAAAATTTATACCAGTGGTGTAACCGGGATGCGGTCACCGTGATAAGGTCAGTAATTCCTCAGGGATTTTTACTCTATGTTACCGAAACTTTACTGTCTCGAGTTAAGGAAATTCCAGGCACCTACCTACGGTAGA
>BLSH010457686.1:39209-51013 GCA_018402905.1 Glandirana rugosa | reverse complement strand
GGTATTTGATCCCCTCTGCGTCATTTATTATCACCGCTATAAATAAAAAACGAGCCTCAATTTTGCAAAAAAACAATATTTCTTACTTTTTGCTAAAATACAAATCCAAAAAAATATATAAAAAAACATTTTTTTCATCGGTTTGGGCCGATTTATATTCTTTGTTTATTGATTGGTTTGTGTGAAAGTTGCCGTGTTTACGGATGATGAGAATTCATTTCTAGGGTTTTTTTTTTATTTTCTACTAGTAATGGCGGCGATCTGCGATTTTTAGCGGTACTGCAATATTGCGGCGGACATGTCGGACCATTTTGACACTTTTTTGGGACCACTGGCTTTTATACAGCGATCAGTGCTATAAAAATGCACTGATTACTGTGTAAATGCCATTGGCAGTGAAGGGGTTAACCTGGAGGGGGCGCTCTAAGGGTTAACTATGTTCCCTCAGTGTGTTCTAACTGTATGTGGGCTGGCAGGGGGAGGGGAGTAATCACGGCTTCCATGTACAGGAAGCCTGTGATCACAGCCCTTCCCCCTCTGTCAGAACGGAGATCCATGTTTACATACCCACATGCCCCGGAAGAATTTCCCACTTTAGGACCAGAGCACTTTTTGCGATTCGGCGCTGCGTCGCTTTAACTGACAATTGCGCGGTCGTGCGACGTTGTACCCAAACAAAATTTGTGTCCTTTTTTTCCCACAAATAGAGCTTTCTTTTGGTGGTATTTGATCGCCTCTGCGTCATTTCTTATCGCCGCTATAAACAAAAGAAGAGCGACCATTTTGCAAAAAAAAACAAATTTCTTACTTTTTGCTCAAATTCAAACCAAAAAAAAAAATATAAAAAAAATTTTTTTTCACCGTTTTTGGCCGATTTATATAATTCCTCATATTTGCGATAAAAAAATTGCAATCGCCGTTTATTGATTGGTTTGCGCAAAAGTGGCCGCGTTTAGGGATGGTGAGAATTCATTTCTGGGGTTTTTATTTATTTATTTTTTTTTACTAGTAATGGCGGCGATCTGCGATTTTTAGCGGTAATGCGATATAGGGGCAGACATGTCGGAACATTTTTGACACTTTTTTGGGACCAATGACATTTATTCAGCGATCAGAAATTTAAATGTCCACTGATTACTGTATAAATGTCATTGGCAGTGAAGGTGTTAACCTGCAGGGGGAGAGCTAGGGGTTAATCGTGTTCCCTGGGTGTGTTCTTACTGTGGGGGGGTTGGGCTAACATGGGCATAAGAGATCTAACTGATCCCAGTGACAGGGATCAGTAGATCTCTCATGCCCCACTGACAGAGCGGGGAACCGCCGTGTTTACATCGGCGGTTCCCCGTTCTTTCCCTGTAGCCGCTCATCGTGGCTCGCCGGCGGACATCGGGTCCGCCCGAGCAGCGGGCACACTCCCCAGGAGTGCGGCGGGTGCGCGCGCCCCCTGGTGGCCAAATGCGGATCGCCGCTTATTTACGGCGATTCGCGCAGGGCTCCCTGACTGCCGCCGTGAAAAGACGGCGCGCGGTGGGGAACCTGTTACACGGACCTCCGTTCTCTCACTGCGGAGGGGGCCATCTTGGGTAGCCAGCGGCGATCGAGTCCACCCTACCCGCTCCCTGGCCCCCCCAACACAGTGAGTGCATGAGCGTGCCTCCGGCGGCGCGCACTCACAGTGCACGATCTCGCAGCCACCGTCATGTGACGGCGGTTTGCGATAAAGAGCTACCTTGTCGCCATCAGACTGCGGTCTGCAAGTGGTTAAGTATTATTTTTTCCTGGCTAATTGTTCTACTGTAACATTTCTTTTTAATGTAATTGCCTACTTCAAACCTGTAATTTGACTCCAAAAACATAGGCAAGTATTGTTGTTTTCATTATTCTTTATTTTCAAGAATAAAGAACATAAATTAAGTTACAAATGCATTATTGCTGCAAATTAAATAGAACAGAATAAAGTGCTTCACATCAGCAAAATGTGGTGGTAACTAAAAAACAAAATCAAAGATTAACAACAAAAAAACATGAAACTAAAGGAACCCATCAATGGGGTTATCACCCATAATCCCCAGGCCATAGCTGTTGGTGGGGGCCATGGGGAGCATATTGCCACTGGCCAGCATGCTGGTGTGGTGGTTGTGATGGGTGTATAGATGGTCTAGGTGGTGTAAGTGGTGGAGGTGGAGGCACATTCTCGTGGAGCTCAGTGTACTCTGTAATGAGCCCCCTCTCCCCCTTGAAGAGGACTTGAGTCATGAGCTCCTCTGCCCTGCTCCGTTGGTATGGAGTCATGGTCTTTAATTTAGCTGCTGCATAGGCCCCAAAAGTCTCCTCTTGGTCAAGATCCTTTTGAAAGATGGCTATGGCCATCCCAAAGAATGTGGATGCGCCCTCATCCACATTATGACTTTTCCGCTTGCGCTTCATCCCAACATGAAGGGGAGGTATTTGGGACTGGCAAACGCGTGACGGCCCAGCGGCTTCCTCCTCTGTCACACTTTCCTGTGTATAAAAAGTGACATTATTTTAATATATTTGTTTGTGTGGGTCATCAATCCAAACAAATGTACATTTCATGACTGTTGCTAATTGAATAATTAGAAATACAAAACACTAGCATTCTGGCACCAACATTTGGATTTATCCTAAAAAGGACTTTAGGCCACAACTGTGTTTGGATATTGAAACAAATGTGTTAAGGCTCAAATATTTCCCCAATAAGGTTTAGTTATTAGCATTGTATTTTATCTTTACAATATGTTCACCAACACTATACCTGGGTCAAGACGGCCTCCTCCACATCCTCATATTCAGGTCTCTCAGCCATGGCCTCAGCAGAGGTAGAGGGCAGGGTAGATAGTGATGGCCTGGCCGCAGATGGGTTTTTTAGAAAATGGAGGCTGTCAAAATACCATAGTTTTGGTACGTACACAGCAGATGCTGCAGCTCCTGACCTTTGTGACTCTTGTATCTTTTTGACCACACTCCCATATGTTGTCCTGATGTTTGTTCAGACATAATTTATCTGTAGCATCCGGTTTGATCTGCTTACAGAGCTCCACCAATTGCTCGCAAGTTGCCTGCCTTCAGGCCCGATTGAAGTACTCTTTTGTGTGGACATTCCACAGACAGGGGAGTTGCCTGTATAAATCAATAAACTATAGCAGAAATTCATGTGAGAAGAAATTGTCGCTCATTATGCCTGCAAGACACAAGGCAAAGCATCATGCAACTTCACCCGGCATACCCCTAAGCTCCACCAAATCTATGCCCCAAACCAAGCAGTATAAGCCATTCATCCCCATCTAGGGCCCAAGCCAAGCAGTATAAGCCATTCATCCCCATCTAGGCCTCAAGCCAGCGGATCACACCGAAAAGATAAAGCCACCCCCATGACCAAGGCTGAGATGGTGGACATGGTGGGCATTATGGAGGCCCGTGATTATGACTGCAAGAGGGGTAATTATGAAAGGCCTAACAGCCATAAGTATTATATTTTGGAGCTGGTCATCGATGGGCTGTCTTGCAAATATGGGGTCCAGCGGTCAAAGGATCAGCTCCGCAAGCGCTGGTCCGACCTCAAACACCGGGAGCAAGACCAGCTGCACCGGATCCATAGAATCCTGGAACAAAGTAAGCAATATTTTTCTGTAAGCAATATGTATATGTGTAAATTAGGTGTCTGGATCTGTTCTTGGTCAAAGTAGCTAGAGAGAATTATAGCTGATTTTTTTAACTCTTTGTATGTCTTGGGGTTACAAATTTAAATTTCCAACTAAAGCATATATGAAGAATAAAATTTTAGAGTGTTTTAGACATTCTTTTAGCTTTTGCACTTATGTTCTTTTTGTATTTTGCAACAGGGAAACAGAAAAAACAAATGCCCCCCCCCCCCCAAGGGACCAAGGGAGTCTCCCACCCCTGGCCCGTCAGCGAAGGTGGAATCCAGCCCACCTTCACGCCCAGAAGGTAAGTGCAAAATGACAACAATTCAAATTGAGCCACAGACAGGGGTGCTGCTAGGTGGGCAAAAGGGCGGGGAAATTAAAGGATAAGTGTCACTTTGCTGGCTGCTGACTGATTCATCAGTGCCCATTAATACACCTTGCTAGTGCAGACATGGGGAGAGGATAGCCCCCAGTGCTGGAAGGCACACAAATGCTTATGATGGATATCAGACAGCCCACATCCCATAGGAGTGAGGGGAGACAGCTGTAGGAGTTGACCAATGTTGGCACTTGTCAAGTCTTTGGCCCATGGAAAATGGCATCATCGTCCATTTGTTGTTTTTTTTTAGCAGAAAAGTCACCCCAACCCCAGGCGACCAGTCCACCCAAATCGCCCATCCCAGCCCAATTGCAAGGTTGGTCAACTCGAAAAATCTTCAAAAATGTATGTGTTGAACCTGTAGTGACTTTGGGATGCTTAATGAATGTTTTTTTTTTAATTTTTTTAGAAGAACGAGATTCGCAATAGATGCCCCAACATCCTGAGTCCCAAAGGGAAGAAGCTGGTGGTAAGCCTGTTGTTTGCCCTTGTAAGTACAACTGAGTTGTATGAGGGAGATTGTAAATGTGAACCCGATCTGATCCTCAAGTGGCCTGAATTTTTATCATGGTAGAATTTGGTTGAGCTCCTTAAGGTCACTGACATTCTGGCCCGAAGCTCTTATTGACTCTATATAAATTCAAAAATAAAAATCTTTTTTAACATTTTTTCTTCCTTTATAACCATAAGCATGACTGCAAGTAGTTTATCCCAAGGCAAGTCATATGGTGTATTTTAAATAATAAAAAAGATTCCCTTTATTATCCAAATAAAAACGAGAAGTCGGTCTGACCTTAATAAAAGTATATTGGAGTCAGTTTCCGGGTATAGAAGTCCCTTTGGACGGCGCAAGTACATTCTATATCGATTGTTTCAAATTAATCACATGCCTTTTATATGTTTCCATGCCCCTTGGCAAATACATCTAAACTACAGATATTAAATAGTAACAACATGGATAAAATCTTCAAGCGATACAGAATGCTGTTCGCGTCTTAACAGTCGCGATGTTTGGGCAGATGAGATGCAATTTTCCCAGACTAAATATGGCCGTTCGCGCTTCAGATTGGGGGGCGGTCTTTGGTATGTATAGAGGTGGTGATGCAGCGGCGCGTCCTATCCCCGCTGACAACGTCATTTGTGACGAAACGTACGTCCGGGAGGACGCGCTGACGTCACCACTGTTTTTGTTTCTGATCCCGTGAACGGGAGCCGGCCGGCACATATGCGATATTTGCTTTTTAAAGTGTGAGTACATTTTACCTTTGTTTTAATAAATGTACCCTACAGTACTTCACTATGAGCCCTCCTTTCTCCCATATGATGCACTTTATATATATGTGAACGGGGAGCGTGTCCGATCGTGACAAGAATTCCCAGCCCCTGGAGATTCAAACATTGGAAGGTGCACTATAAGGATAAAGATACTCTTTTGAGGTGGAGATACAAGTGGCTTTACATCCCAGGTCGGGGATTTGTATGCAACTGAACACTCAGTGTTCTGGTAAGCCCCCCTGCAGTTATTGGTGGTGGACCTTTCTTTACTTCACCGTTTTCTTGTGGTGACACTACAATCAGTTCGTTAAACACAGACTTTTAGTGGTGCAAGGGATACCACACTATTGGGACTTTACACCTGTTATTTCTTATGCAACTATTGGTTACTTTAGCGCAGCTTTTGTTTTTCCATCTGACCATATACGTTTAGTATTTTGCTGCAGCTCGCTTTGGATTTTTAGCGCAGTTTATTGTATGTTATATTGTTTCCCCTTTTTCTACTGCTGCTTAGTCCAAGAGACTCTCCTTTATGGATATATTCGAGTATAGAGCTACTCGGGTTGTTAATCCGGAGGGAGTTTTTGAAGCATATAAGGATGATGAGAATGACCTAAATGGAATGTTTGTGAAATTGAAAAATCTCACAATATCAGAAATCCACACCCAATGGGACATTGAGTATCTGGGGACATACATTAAGAACAACATGGTCCCCAGGAGTTTAAGGTGGGAGGTGTCTCCCCAAAAAGGGGAAGAGAACCTAGAAGAGTGGTTCAAATATTTTAACTCAGCAGGACTTAGTTTAATTAAATTCCTTATGGATAGGAAACGGGATAAATTAACTAGATTGGATGAGCAAATCAAGACCCTTAAGGAAAGGCTAGTGCCCTATAAAGAAGGGGATGAGTATAAGAATAGATCTCTATCACTACTCAAAATATTAGAAAAAGAAGAAAAAGATCAAAAAATCAAAAAGAGAAAAAAGTTTAATAGAGATCTAAATGACTATAGATCCACCTTAGTTTTCGAATGGCAGAAAAAACTATTGGAAGAGAAAGAGGGTATCTCTCGGGGACAAAATGAGGCCCCAGCAGACTATAGAGAACCATATTACAACAACTACCAGACAAACCCTTACTCTTATGATCACCCTTCCACACCTGGAAGGAGACCTCCAAAGGGCAAGGGTCAACCTTCATACTCTTCCCCATATTATCAAAATTATAATAGAGGCCAACAAGGGCCGTATAGAGGAATGAGTAGTGGGGGGAGACCCGCCAATAAGAGGCCTAACAATAACGAGGACTGGCATAGAGGTATAGGACAGTATCCCTACTATAAAGAAGGAGGCCCCTCTCAGAGGGACTATCCGTATAACGGTCCCCAACAGATGCCACATTGGAATCATAAACCACCCCCACGTGGGAAAAATACCCCTTTCCCTGACACCAGAGGGAAGGGCCCACATATGGAAGGAAGGCTAGGTGGGACAAGACAAAGACCCCCCCCCAGATAAATCAGGAGGTAGAATATGATGTGAATATTAATAACAGATTTTATCCACTTAGTGATCTGAGAGGTCCAGAGATGGATACTATGGAGAGTACCGCACCTTCCACCTCAAGAGCTGGAACTCTCCAGATTGGACCACCGGATCTGGGAAGAATTAATGGAGGATCATTCCCCTTTGGGGAAACCTCACAAAATCCCAATTGGGGTTTTCTCCGACCAGGACAGAGCAGGAAAAGGCCTGTAGACGCAGAAGAGGGACCAGAGGGGGGAGGAGATTACGAATTAAAAAGAGCAAAAATGTAGTAGGATCAGGCATCTTTAACTTAAGTTCGAAGGTACTTTCAGAATCAGAATTACAATTGTTAGACCAAGGCCTAAAATTTGCCCCCCCAAGGAAACTCAATAAATTTGAGACCTATATGGACATCCATAAGTTTGTACGCAGAGTGAGTATAAAAAGATATTTTTTATCCAATCCAATTAATAATCATGGAAGGAACACTACTCAATTTGTCCATACGGGCCTATCCAATGCATCTTTGTTCAACCCTCCTGGACCCCTTGCCCCTTCTCTGAAAGTGTTTAGAGATGTGGTGTTGAGGGATCTAGAACAACTAGAGTGTAAAAGGGTACGTATGAATAAGAACTTACAAACAGGGCTAGAGTCCCTGTGTACTAATAAGCAATTGGTTGTCCGCCCTGTGGACAAGGGGGGTGGGATTGCAGTCCTGGACCGGGAAACCTATCTAGGAGAAATGAGCAGGATTATAGGGGATCACAGTACGTACAAGGTTCTGCCCTCTAATCCAAAAGTTAAATATAAAGCAGCCTTAACGAAGATTGTTAATAAAGGGGTACAGCGAGGTATTCTTACGAAAAAAGAGGGTGCCTTCTTGACACCAAAGGCACCACGAACCCCGGTCATATACTATCTTCCTAAGCTGCACAAAGATCCGATCTGCCCACCCGGGCGTCCTATTGTCAGTGGAATAGATTCTCTGACATCCCGGGTGGGCAGATATATCGATTTTTTCCTACAACCAATAGTAAAGACTATGCCTTCCTATGTTAAAGACTCTAGACATATTATAAGTATTCTTGCCAATTATGTTCCTACAGAATGAATACTCTTGGTAACTGCTGATGTTACCTCCTTATATACCATCATCCCTCATGATCTGGGCTTTTCAGCAGTCCGATATTATTTGGAAAGGGACTCAGAGCTACCAAAAGAACAGGTGGAGTTCATTATGGAACTTCTCGAATTCGCAGCCACACACAATTATTTCTGGTTCGACCAGAAATTCTATCAACAGGTTAGAGGTATGGCAATGGGTGCAAAATATGCACCAAGTCTCGCAAACTTATTTATGGCCCTATGGGAGGAGGATGTCGTCTATGCCCAGGAGAGACCTGAGGTGGTCCTCTGGGCGAGATATATAGATGACATCTTCCTCCTATGGGATGGTGACAGACAGAGCCTTGACGAGTTCCTTAACATATTGAATCACAACAATAGGGGTATCGAGCTGAAGTATGAGGCCCATCCCCAAAAGATTCATTTCCTTGATCTTAACATAGAGATTAAAGATGGACGTTTTAAAACCTCCACTTATTTCAAACCTTCGGACCGCAACTCTTTTATCCCAATAAAAAGTTGCCACCATCGACCATGGCTTTGAGGTGTCCCAAAGAGTCAGTACATGCGCCTTTGACGCAATTGCACTGACAAAGACACCTTTCAGCAACAAGCCAGAGTTTTGACCCATAGATTTTTGGAGAAGGGTTATAATCAAGATTTTTTATCTCCCATTTTAGAGGAGGTGTTTCAGATGGAGAGAGGGGACCTCCTGAAAGAGAGAGGCCCTGAAGGTCGGAACAGCTCTCCCCAACTACCGTTCATTACGACCTATTCAGTCCAAGCAGGACAGATTAAACAACTGATAACTAGACGTTGGCATATACTTAAAAACGACCGAATCTTGGGGAGTTCTTTACCAGAACGACCAGCTATAGTATATAAAGGAGCGTCTTCCCTAAGAAATAGAGTCGCTCCAAACATCATAAATCCCCCCACTAATAAGCCAGTCTTTTTCCAAGATCTAAAGGGCTTTTATAAATGCGGTAGATGTAGGGTGTGTTCCTATAATACTTCCACCACCAGGAGAACACAATTCTTCACCTCCACTAGTCGCTCTACACAGCTTGAGATCAGGTCTTTCGTCACCTGTAATACTAAAGCGGTGGTCTATTTGATACAATGTCCATGCGGACTGCAGTATGTGGGCAGGACCAAAAGACCTTTACAAGTTCGTTTGAATGAACATATAACCAATATATTGTCAGGATTTAGGAACCATTCAGTCTCCAAACACTACAGAGACCATCACAATAGGGACCCCTCTAAGACCATTTTTTTGGGGATTGACCATTACACACCTCACTGGCGGGGGGGTCTCTGGTCAGGGGCATTTCTAAATTAGAGATGTCCTGGATCTATAGAATAAGATCTTTTGTCCCCCATGGTCTGAACATAGAGGTCGACACTAATGCATTTATCGACAACTCATAAGGTACATCGTCCTTATATAACATCTCACCTGGCCTTTGTATACATTCAAATTTCTTGGTGACTATAAGCATGGGCCTAATATTAATGGACCCATAGTATGACTACTAAATTATAACTAGTATCCGGAAAGGATACCGCACTGTCATTTTAACATCTAGCACCGAGACTTGATCAACCAGTGTTCCTTCCCAAAGATCTACAAATATTAATTTGTAAATTATCGGTACAGGTGTAGGATCCAATTAACTAACATTAAATTAAGATGGTTAAGGTGGAACATGAGAATATATGGCCAATATGGGAGTAGAATAATCCTGGTATAACAATTTATAGGGAACATTGAAGTTTAACTATCCGCTATGTGGAACCATGGGGTATTGTGAAATTGGAGTTCTGACATGTCAGAATGATTGAAATGTTTGAAAATAAACAACAATTTTTATAGGAAGACACCTTACAAGAGAACTGAGTTGTATGAGGGAGCTGGTAAATGTGAACCCGATCTGATCCTCAAGTGGCCTGAATTTTTATCATGGTAGAATTTGGTTGAGCTCCTTAAGGTCACTGACATTCTGGCCCGAAGCTCTTATTGACTCTATATAAATTCAAAAATAAAAATCTTTTTTAACATTTTTTCTTCCTTTTTAACCATAAGCATGACTGCAAGTAGTTTATCCCAATGCAAGTCATATGGTGTATTTTAAATAATAAAAAAGATTCCCTTTATTATCCAAATAAAAACGAGAAGTCGGTCTGACCTTAATAAAAGTATATTGGAGTCAGTTTCCGGGTATAGAAGTCCCTTTGGACGGCGCAAGTATATATATATATATACTATATCGATTGCTTCAAATTAATCACATGCCTTTTATATGTTTCCATGCCCCTTGGCAAATACATCTAAACTACAGATATTAAATAGTAACAACATGGATAAAATCTTCAAGCGATACAGAATGCTGTTCGCGTCTTAACAGTCGCGATGTTTGGGCAGATGAGATGCAATTTTCCCAGACTAAATATGGCCGTTCGCGCTTCAGATTGGGGGGCGGTCTTTGGTATGTATAGAGGTGGTGATGCAGCGGCACGTCCTATCCCCGCTGACGACGTCATTTGTGACGAAACGTACGTCCGGGAGGACGCGCTGACATCACCACTGTTTTTGTTTCTGATCCCGCGAACGGGAGCCGGCCGGCACATATGCGATATTTGCTTTTTAAAGTGTGAGTACATTTTACCTTTGTTTTAGTAAACGTACCCTACAGTACTTCACTATGAGCCCTCCTTTCTCCCATATGATGCACTTTATATATATGTGAACGGAGAGCGTGTCCGATCGTGACAAGAATTCCCAGCCCCTGGAGATTCAAACATTGGAAGGTGCACTATAAGGATAAAGATACTCTTTTGAGGTGGAGATACAAGTGGCTTTACATCCCAGGTCGGGGATTTGTATGCAACTGAACACTCAGTGTTCTGGTAAGCCCCCCTGCAGTTATTGGTGGTGGACCTTTCTTTACTTCACCGTTTTCTTGTGGTGACACTACAATCAGTTCGTTAAACACAGACTTTTAGTGGTGCAAGGGATACCACACTATTGGGACTTTACACCTGTTATTTCTTATGCAACTATTGGTTACTTTAGGGCAGCTTTTGTTTTTCCATCTGACCATATACGTTTAGTATTTTGCTGCAGCTCGCTTTGGATTTTTAGCGCAGTTTATTGTATGTTATACTGTTCTAATATTGCTTCTTGTGTATTGACATGTCTATTGGTACATGGGACAGCAGACAGTAGTTAATAATCAACACCAGCACACCTTTTTTCCTTTGGTCTAAAGTATGGCCATGGCCTTTATTATTGTTGGCTTTTTTTTTTTTTAATTCAAAATAGTTTTATTAATACAAATGTCAGAGTACAACTGTAGTTACATGGAACATACAACAAATTTGACATTTCACAGAGAATGGGATTACCCCGCCTCCCAATTATGATAACAGTGAAAGGCCGAGTGGGCCCACCACGGGGGCACCAGGGCGTAGTTAGCCGTAGAGACTGGAGAATGGCAGGGTAAGAGACACTTTACAGTTTAAACAACATACAAGGTACATTGATGTCAACATGAGACTGTAAACATAATTATTTTGATAAAACTTAATTTTTTTTTTTTTCGGTTGTTATTATTTCCGGTACCGGTATGAAATCTGGTTTCCTTTTTTCCACACGACCACAACTAATAATTGATGACAGACGACAGGGTACATGGTTATCTGTACAGTTATGTGTTCTTCGTTATAATCTTGTCATATTGTATGTTATTTGACGCGATTTTTAGGTTTCGCTCGACGTCGTTTTATGATTTGCATATACCAGTCTACCTTTTTGTTTTCGACG
>BLSH010457686.1:3415-24239 GCA_018402905.1 Glandirana rugosa | reverse complement strand
GAGCCTCCAGCCTAGCGTTCACAGTCACTGAGCTACTCTCCAGGGTCTCCACTCTCTCCTCCACCCCATCGACCTGCTGTTTCAGGGCACTCAGCTCTTTAGACAGCGCTGAGACAATAGATGTGGCCATTGCCTGCATATCCTGGCGTGTAGGGAGGTCTGCCAGCATGTCCCTGATGTCTCCCCCTATTAGTGTCCCTGGGTCCTGGGAGCTGCACGCTGTGGCCGGTGAACCTGGCCGGGGGAGTTCCGGGGATGGGATGGGGGATAGCGGGCGAGGGATCTCCACAGAGGGCTCACCTGTGCCACTCGGCGCTGTGTTCTTCTTCGCTCCCTGTATAGGTCCGGGCTGCGTGACTCGTGGCGGCGCCATCTTGAGACTCCCCGCCGCCGCTTGTACTTGTGTCTGCGCAGGGTGTTGGCGGAGGAAAT
This sequence comes from Glandirana rugosa, assembly GCA_018402905.1. Classification (NCBI taxonomy): domain Eukaryota; kingdom Metazoa; phylum Chordata; class Amphibia; order Anura; family Ranidae; genus Glandirana; species Glandirana rugosa. The sequence continues at coordinate 23,807 of BLSH010457686.1, read as the reverse complement.
ATCTCGTAATTTCGGCTGTCCGCGGCGTCCCTGGGGTCAGTGGTTGCTTCTGCGCCCCGGGCATGAGCTGTCTGTGTTCTCTGGTCGGTAAATGAGCGGAGATTGTCCCGGTCAGTGCAGAGCTCCAGAAAGAAGCGTCCTCACGCCGCCATGTCTAGACCACGCCCCATTATTGTTGGCTTTTAACCGCTTGCCGTCCGCCCGCTGTCAAATGACGGCGGAGCGGTGCGGTTCTCGTTCCGGGTGGACGTCATATGACGTCGCACCTTTAAGCCGGGATTGCGCGCGATCGGGCGCGCGCATCCTGGCTCTGTCGGTGTCGGCGTGTCCCCAGGACACGCCGCATCACCGACGGGGGTGAACAGCCATTGAGCATGGCTGTTTACCATGTTATTGGCTGTGACGAAGTCACAAATGGCACTTCCCCGATTCGCACTGCACATGCGCGCGATCGGGAGCGCGCTGCGCGTGCCTGTCGGTGGCGGCGTGTTCCTAGGGAACACTGCCTGTCACCGACACAGGTATCAGCCGCCAGCCGGCGGCTGATGCCTTGTGATCGGCTGTGATCTGCTTCACAGCCGATCACCTCCAATGTAAACAGAGCAGTAGCTCACTGTTACCAGCTCTTCTCTCCTCACACAGTGTCCAGTGTGAGGAGAGAAGAGCTGGGATCAGTGAGTTACTGATCTGTATAGTAAAATCACACTGACACATCCCCCCCGCCCCCCATGCACCTGTCACCCCAACAGTCACCCCATATGCCCCCATAAAGTGCACCTGTCATCATAAAGTGTATCTGTCACCCATCAGTGACCGTGGCCTGTCATCCGTCACCCGTCAGTGACCATGGCCTGTCACCCGTCACCTGTCAGTGACCGTGGCCTGTCACCCGTCATTGACCGTGGCGTGTCACCCGTCACCTGTCATTGACCGTGGCATGTCACCCATCACTGACCGTGGTGTGTCACCCATCACTGACCGTGGCGTGTCACCCATCACCCATCACTGACCGTGGCCTGTCACCCGTCACCCATCACTGACCGCGGCCTGTCACCCGTCAGTGACCATGGAATGTCACCCGTCACCCATCAGCGACCGTGGCTTGTCACCCGTCACCCATCACTGACCGTGGCCTGTCACCCATCACTGACCGTGGCGTGTCACCCGTAACCCATCACTGACCATGGCGTGTCACCCGTAACCCATCACTGACCGTGGCGTGTCACCCGTCACCCATCACTGACCGTGGCGTGTCACCCGTCAGTGACCGTGGAATGTCACCCGTCACCCATCAGTGACCGTGGCTTGTCACCCAACACCCATCAGTGACCATGGCGTGTCACCCGTCACCCATCAGTTACCGTGGTGTGTCAACCAGCACATCAGTGGCCTGTCACCCAACACTGACGTAGCCTGTCGCCTGTCACTCATCACTGACCATGGCCATCACCCATCAGTAACCACTGCCAGTCACCCGTGGCCTGTCACCCCTCACCTATCAGTGACCACCGCCAGTCACCCATCACCCATCAGTGACCATGTCCAGTCACCCATCAGTAACCATCGCCAGTCACCCATCAGTGACCAACGCCAGTCACCCGTTACCCATCAGTGACCACCGCCAGTCACCCGTCACCCATCAGTGACCACTGCCAGTCCCCCGTCACCCATCAGTGACCATCGCCAGTCACCCGTCACCCATAAGTGACCACTGCCAGTCACCCGTCACCCATAAGTGACCACCGCCATTCACTCGTCACTCATCAGTGACCACCGCCAGTCACCTGTCACCCGTCACGCATCTGTGACCACCGCCAGTCACCCGTCACACATTAGTGATCACCGCCAGACACTAGTCACCCATCAGCGACCACCGCCAGGCACCCGTCACTCATCAGTGACCACCGCCAGACAAGCGGCACCAATCAGTGACCACCACCAGTCACCTGTCACCCAGCAGTGACCACCGCCAGTCACCCATCACTTATCAGTGACCACCATCAGTCACCCATCACCGTCACCCATCAGTGACCTTTACCCATCAACAATCAGTGACCACCACCAGACACCCGGGACCCATCAGTGACCACCACCAGTCACCCATCAGTGACCACCACCAGTCACCTGTCACCCATCAGTGACCACCACTAGTCACCCATCAGTGACCACCACCAGACAGCCATCACCCATCAGGGACCACCGCCAAGCACCCATCACCCATCAGTGACCTACACCCATCAGTGACCACCAGACACCCATCACCCATCAGTGACCACCACCAGACACCCATCACCCATCAGTGACCATGACCAGTCACCCATCAGTAACCATCGCCAGTCACCCATCAGTGACTACCGCCAGTCACCCGTCACCCATCAGTGACCACCGCCAGTCACCCGTCACCCATCAGTGTGCACCACCAGTCACCCATCAGTGACCACCACCAGTCACCCGTCACCCATCAGTGACCACCACCAGTCACCCATCAGTGACCACCACCAGACAGCCGTCACCCATCAGGGACCACCGCCAGTCACCCATCACCTATTAGTGACCACCGCCAGTCACCCGCCATCCATCAGTGACTACTGCCAGACACCCGGCACCCATCAGTGACCATCGCCAGTCACCCATCAGTGACCACCGCCAGTCATCCATCACCCATCAGTGACCATGACCAGTCACCCATCAGTAACCATCGCCAGTCACCCATCAGTGACCACCGCCAGTCACCCGTCACCCATCAGTGACCACCGCCAGTCACCCGTCACCCATCAGTGACCACCGCCAGTCCCCCGTCACCCATCAGTGACCATCGCCACTCACCCGTCACCCATAAGTGACCACCGCCAGTCACCCGTCACCCATAAGTGACCACCGCCAGTCACCCGTCACTCATCAGTGACCACCGCCAGTCACCTGTCACCCGTCACGCATCTGTGACCACCGCCAGTCACCCGTCACACATTAGTGATCACCGCCAGACACTAGTCACCCATCAGCGACCACTGCCAGGCACCCGTCACTCATCAGTGACCACCGCCAGACAAGCGGCACCAATCAGTGACCACCACCAGTCACCTGTCACCCAGCAGTGACCACCGCCAGTCACCCATCACTTATCAGTGACCACCGTCAGTCACCCATCACCGTCACCCATCAGTGACCTTTACCCGTCACCAATCAGTGACCACCACCAGACACCCGGGACCCATCAGTGACCACCACCAGTCACCCATCAGTGACCACCACCAGTTACCCGTCACCCATCAGTGACCACCACTAGTCACCCATCAGTGACCACCACCAGACAGCCGTCACCCATCAGGGACCACCGCCACGCACCCGTCACCCATCAGTGACCTTCACCCATCACCCATCAGTGACCACCAGACACCCATCACCCATCAGTGACCACCACCAGACACCCGGCACCCATCAGTGACCACCACCAGTCACCCATCAGTGACCACCACCAGTCACCCGTCACCCATCAGTGACCACCACCAGTCACCCATCAGGGACCACCGCCAGTCACCCATCACCTATTAGTGACCACCGCCAGTCACCCGCCATCCATCAATGACTACTGCCAGACACCCGTCACCCATCAGTGACTACCGCCAGACACCCGTCACCCATCAGTGACTACCGCCAGGCACCCGTCACCCATCAGTGACTACCGCCAGACACCCATCACCCATCAGTGACTACCGCCAGACACCCGTCACCCATCAGTGACCACCGCCAGACACCTGTCACCCATCGGTGACCACCGCCAGTCACCCATCGGTGACAATCGCCAGTCACCTATTAGTGACCGTCACACCCATGAGTAAACATCACCTGTAAAAGTCTCACACATTTGGCATCGCCATACATGGGGGGAGTAGTAGAATGTATTATGGGGGGTAATTTTTCTATGTACATGCTATGTGTTGGAAATATCTTATAAATGGACAACTTTGTGTAAAAATAAAAGCGTTTTTCATTTTTTTCCCACATTTTCCAAAAACTACTGGAAAAAAATGACATGTTCAAAAGACTCATTATGCCTCAAAGATTATACATTGGGGTGTTTTCTTTCCAAAATGGGGTCATTTTGTGGGCAATTCCATTTTCCTGGTGCTCCAGGACCTTCAAAAGTGTAATAGGTAGTTGAGAAATGAGATGTGTAATTTATGCTTGTAGAACGCCTGAAGGTACTAGTTCAATGTTGGGCCTCTGTATGTGGTCAGGCTATGTAAAAGTCTCACACATGTGGTATCGCCATACTCAGGAGGAATAGCAGAATGTATTTTGGGGTGTCATTTTTGCTATGTACATGCTATGTGTTGGAAATATCTTATAAATGGTCAACTTTGTGTAAAAAAAAATGCGTTTTCATTTTTTCCCCACATTTTCCAAAAACTACTGGAAAAAAATGAACTGCTCAAAAGACTCATTATGGCTCATAGATTATAAGTTGGGGTGTTTGCTTTCCAGAATGGGGTCATTTTGTGGGCAATTCCATTGTCCTGGTGCTCCAGGGCCTTCAAAAATGTGATAGGTCGTCATGACATTAGATGTGTAATTTATGTCCCTAGAATACCTGACGGCACTCCCTGCATGTTGAGCCTCTGCATGTGGCCAGGCTGTGAAAAAGTCTCAGACATGTGGTATCTCCATACTCAGGAGGAGTAGCAGAATGTGTTTTGGGGTGTAATTTGTGGTATGCATATGCTGGGTGTGAGAAACAACCTGTTACAATGACAATTTTGTGGGAAAAAAAGAAAAGAAAAAAAAATCTTAATTTTGCAAAGAATTGTGGGAAAAAATTACAACTTCAAAAAATTCACCATGCCTCTTACTAAATACCTTGGAATGTCTACTTTCCAAAAAGGGGTCATTTGGGGGGTATTTGTACTTTCCTGGCTTGTTAGGGTCTCAAGAAATGAGAAACAAAGAAAAAGGCATTTTTTCAAAAAATGTTCAATCTTTTTTTATGCATAGCACAAAAAATAAAAAAAACCCTAGTGATTAAATACCACCAAAAGAAAGCTCTATTTCCTGACAGACTCCATGGCAGCATACGTGTGGGTAGGCTCCGCCTCCATAACTACCCTATAGGACTCTGCTCCCATAAATCTTTGCTCCTCCCTAACAACCGTATTCCTTTTTTGTCCTCCTCCGTAGGACCGGTTGGACGGTTCTCTACCTTATGGTGTCCCCACTACGATCGGTGTCCGGCTAGTTTGCCAGGGTTGCTCTCCACCGATAAGCCCCACTAAGGAAGGGTATGGAGTGTAATGCAGAGTAGCGCTGAAGTCAGGACCCCTGAAGAGTGCGCAATGGCCGATAGCCTTGCTGTGAGCAGGTGGCCCTATCTGCAAAGTCCGGTGTGTGTGTGCATGTTTCAAGCACCCTGTCCGCCACGATCGTAGGGGATTGGTAAGTCATTTTTCTTTTTGCATATTTTTTACATGGCAGTAGTGTGTGTCATTTGTGTTAGGACACTTGCCTGTTTCTTCCTTTGCTTCCTCTCCTCGCAGGTTCGGCCGTGGCTCCTACTCTTCCTGGCAGCGTCCATGCTGGATGCGACCACGGGGGTGGTTGGGGGTTTGGCTGGATCTGCGTCCCAGCGTCGGTCGTCGCGGCCGCGCTGCTCATGTGCAGATGCAGCGCGATCGAGGCTTGGTGCGCGCGTTCGTTCGGGCGCGAACGAGCGGTCGCCGGCGCTGGTGTGACGTCACGGCGGCGCCGTGTTTAAAAGTTGTGGGTGTTCAGTAGAGTCTCGGGAATGCGTACGGGCGTTGCAGTAGCTTCCCCAGGCTCTCTGATCCACAGCTTCAGGTAGGCACTCAATGGTCTGGGTGACTGTTCAGAAGGGGGTGGCAGGCTGATGTTTTGTCTGTAGACATTCAAGGTTTGCTATGGATGCCTCACTGCCCCCTGGTGGCCAAACCTCTCACAGCAGGTATTGTGATTCCTGTGGACAGGGGGGAGAGGAGCCCTTAGTGCCTGTGTCTTACGTTTGTTTCTCTCTCTCTCTTTCTATTGTTGTCTACCTCTGGCTCTCTTTTTCCTTCTTAGCCCTTCTAGGTCTAAATGTCAGGAAGATTCCAGGAGAAGAAGCAGTTCAAAATCAAACCACCGGCACTCTTCCTCTAGGTCAAAACATGGGTCCCACTCCCGGTCAAGCCACCGCAGTAGGGAGCCGGCACCCCCTCCCCCCTCACGTCCTAGGGAAAGGCCTGAGAATTCTTGTTGGGCATGTAGGACTGGGGTTCCGGCGGGAAGATCTCTCTGCGATTTCTGTTTTGGGAAAGTGGCAAATGAAAGAGAAGGACCGTATCAGCGCCTGGAAACATTACTCAGGCAGGTGGTACAAGACTCCCTCATGGAGAAAGAGTCAAGCAGACCCCAGGACCCTATGTTTGATTCACCTGGCCCTTCAGCAGAGACTGTGTATTCAGAATGGGGGAAGTCTGCCCAGGTCAGCAGACCTTCAGTATGCCTTAGTTCCGGCCATGGTCAGAGCGGTCAAGGAAGCTCTAGGGCTGGAGGAGCCTGCAGTTTCCTCTCCAAAACAAAATACATTTTTCAAACAGCTCAGCAGAGAGCGTCCCCACTTTCCACTGCTGGGAGAACTGGGAGAGATTATCTCGAAAGAGTGGGCCAAGGTAGACAAGAGGAGTTCCCTACCCTCTAAGGTGCAGAGACTGTATCCCTTCAAAGAGGAAGATGTTAAGCACCTTGAGTCAGCACCGACCATCGATGCGGCTCTAATGAGACTGGCCAGGTATGTGACCCTGCCATTGGAGGATACGGTCTCCTTTAAGGACCCGCTGTAGAGGCGAATTGACGCTGATCTCAAAAAGATCTATTTGTCAGCTGGGATGGCCTGCAAGTCGGCCTTGGCCTTGGCTACGATTTCCAAGGCGATGGAAATCTGGACTGACAGTGTGGAGGAAACCCTAGCGGGCTACTCTCTAGAGGTCGCAAGGAATTCTCCTATCCAGGAGTTAAGGATGGCCTCGGCTTTCCTGGGGGAGGCATCGCTCGACATCATTCGCCTGGGGGCCCGGGTGATGCTGTCCTCTGTGACTGCCAAGTGAGCTCTGTGGCTGCGCCCGTGGATGGCTGATCCGGCTTCCAAGCAAGCTTGGTGCCGGATTCCCTTCGGGGGGGTGCAGCCCTGCATCCATGCCCGACGCATCTACGTCTCAGGGCCTGGTTTTTGAGAGGAGAAGCTTTACCTAGAAGCCACAGCTCCTTTTCAGCGGACGTAACATCTTTTTGTCCTAATGTATGGGAAAAACAAAGGGTTTAGAGCCTCAAGCAGATCGATCCCTTTCCTGGGGGAGGCATCGCTCGACATCATTCGCCTGGGGGCCGGGGTGATGCTGTCCTCTGTGACTGCCAAGTGAGCTCTGTGGCTGCGCCCGTGGATGGCTGATCCGGCTTCCAAGCAAGCTTGGTGCCGGATTCCCTTCGGGGGGGTCCTCTCTTTTTGGGGACAAGTTGAATGAGGCCATCTCTCGGGCCACGGGAGGTAAGTCGGGCTTCCTCCCTCAGGACCGGCGTATGCAGGCGTTTAGGCGCTCCTTCCCAAGGAAGCAAGGCGCAGACAGGGGCAAGGAAGCGTGCAGTTACAGGCCAGGCCGTGAGTTTGGAAGGTCTTGGAAGAACAGACAAGCTGCCACCAAGAAAGCGGCAAAGGGAGTCCCTCCCGCCAATCAGGATTCTACTAAGTCCTTTTGAGATTGGGCCCGCTCAGGCAGGCCAGGTGGGGGCGCGCCTCCGCCGGTTTCGGCATGTCTGGGCGGCCTCAATCCGGGATTTCTGGAGCATCAGAATGATCTCTGTGGGCCACACATGGTCCTTCGACAGAAGCCCAAGACTCAAGTTCGTGCCTACAATTTTACCTGCCTCAGAAGAAAAGAGACAAGTTCTAGTGTCTTATGTGATCTCTCTTCTGGGGCAAGGAGCTGTCACTCCGGTTCCAGAAAACGAACGGGGTCGAGGCATGTATTCTCCCCTTTTCTTGGTACAGAAAAAGTGTGGCGCATGGAGACTGGTAATAGATCTCACATATCTCAACTGCTTCATCCGCAAGGAAAGATTCAAAATGGAATCCCTTCTCACCATAATACAATCCGTTCAGCCAGGGGACTGGATGATCTCTATCGATTTGAAAGACGCTTACTTTCATGTCCCGGTGGCGGAAGAGTACCAACAGTTCCTGCGCTTCGCACTAGGTCAGTGGCACCTGCAATTTACATGCCTCCCCTTCGGCCTAACGACATCACCTCGTGTGTTTTCCAAAGTTCTACTAGCTGTAGTGGCACTTCTGAGGGTCGAAGGCATCCGCATTTACCATTACCTGGACGATATACTTCTGCTGGCCCAAGACAGAGGCCGTCTGTTGGAACCTAAGGGGTTGGTGACTCGTACCCTACAGCGGTATGAATGGATCTTGAATTTAGAGAAGAGTCAGCTGGTGCCCACTCAATCCTTAATCTTTCTCGGGGCCCACTTCAATACCAGTTCAAGCACAGTTTCTCTTCCCAAAGAGAAGATATTGATAATCCAAGACAGGATGCGCCAGGCTCTGTCGTCTTCACGTCTTCCAGCTCTTCAGTGCCTGAAAGTGATTGGGACGATGGCGGCCTCGATTCCAATGGTGAAATGGGCACAGTGGCGGATGCGTCCCTTCCAGAGGGGCTTCCTCAAACAGTGGAAGTCATGCAGCAAGTCTCAGCTCATCCACATAACTTCGCCAATGAAGTCGTCTCTCCTCTGGTGGATGCGAAGGGAAAATCTGACCAGGTGTCACTCACTGATACCCATCACATGGGTGACAGTGACTTCGGATGCCAGTACCAAAGGCTGGGGGGTGCACTGCCAGACGGAAGTAGCGCAAGGCACTTGGGACTTCCCGGGGCAACGGGTAGTGTCCAACTCTCTGGAACTTCGAGCCGCCTTCAAAGCCCTTGTGGCGTTCCACCATTTGACGAAGAAGGCATCAGTTATGCTGAAACTGGACAACACCACCGCAGTAGCCTACATAAAGAGGCAAGGGAGGACTCACTATTGTGTGGTTCTCTGCTGCGAGAGGTGAAGCCAATCATGGACTGGGCCCAAAAACACCTGGACAACATCTCGGCGGTGTATATTCCCGGAGCCCAGAATGTCCAGGCAGACTTCTTATCCAGACACGCGTTGGACAACAACGAGTGGTCCCTCCACAGGGAGGTGTTCAGTTGGCTCCTATCCTTGGGGTTGACTCCGGAAGTCGATTTGTTCACTTCACTCTGCAACAAAAAACTCCCAAGGTACTTCTTGAGGTTCCAAGATCCCCAAGCCTACGGGGTGGATGCCCTCTCAGAGCGGTGGACGTTCCGCAGGGCCTACGCTTTTCCCCCGGTGCCTCTAATCTTTCGTTTTCTCAGGAGGCTCAGGACCGAGAAGGTAGAAGTAGTAGCAGTGATCCCCTTCTGGCCAAACAGGCCGTGGTTCCCACTGCTATCCTCACTCAGCTTCAGGGACTCGATTGCCCTTCCATCCAGACCGGACCTCCTCTCACAAGGTGCAGCCCTGCATCCATGCCCGACGCATCTACGTCTCAGGGCCTGGTTTTTGAGAGGAGAAGCTTTACCTAGAAGCCACAGCTCCTTTTCAGCGGACGTAACATCTTTTTGTCCTAATGTATGGGAAAAACAAAGGGTTTAGAGCCTCAAGCAGATCGATCGCCTCCTGGATCGTCCAGACCATCCAACGGGCTTATGAAGAGAAGGGGTTGGCTCCTCCAGAGGCAGTGACGGCGCACTCTACCCGGAGCATCGCAACATCGTGGGCAGCAGCTCGGCATGTGGCCCCTGATGTGATTTGCAGGGCGGCCTCATGGTCCTCTATTAACACATTTATGGCTCACTATTGTGTGGAACCTGCAGCCTTGTCTTCTGCTAATTTTGGTGCTCAGGTTCTATCCCTTGAGAATGTTAATTAAAGTTTTCTTTGCTCAGCAGATTCCCACCTGTGTGTGTAGCGAGTTATTTCCCACACGTATGCTGCCATGGAGTCTGTCAGGAAAACTGAAAATTTCTGTCAAATACTTACTGTAATTTTCCTTTCCTGATAGATTCGATGGCAGCAGGAGTTCCCACCCAAAGGCCTGGAGTAGGCTAGTTATGGAACACGGTTGTTAGGGAGGAGCAAAGATTTATGGGAGCAGAGTCCTATAGGGTAGTTATGGAGGCGGAGCCTACCCACACGTATGCTGCCATGGAGTCTATCAGGAAAGAAAAATTATGGTAAGTATTTGACAGAAATTTTCCGTTTTGAAGGATGTGCCTGCTTTCGAGAGCCAATCAGATTGAGCCTGGGTTCACATTGGTGCCGGAATGAAATGGTTCAGCTGAACTCGCACCATTTCATTGCCGCATCTCAGTCCCGATTTCACAGACATCTGTGCGGGTTGCTGCACAGATAATGGAAATCGCACAAAAGTAGCACAGAAACTACTTTTGGAAATCGGTGTGGTGCCGCAAATGCAGCGTCGCACCGATTAGAACGGTGTCATTGCCCGCAAATGCCGCCGATTTGGCATCTGATTTGACATATCAAATCGAATGCCAAAACGCCCCAATGTGAACCAGGGCTGAAGCAAGGATTAGCAACAGATTTTCACTTCCTCTAATAAAACGAGATTCCTACAAAGTTGTCAGGGTGTTTGAGATGTCTATTGAGAGAGGCAGAAAATGGAGCAATTTGAGGTGGAGAAAAAAAATACCAATTTTTGAGGAATAATGGTTTTCTTTATATATTTATTTCACGAAAAGAAATAAACAATATATTAGCTATGTAGGTTTGTGAATTGGATGTTTTGATCATAAAGTTATCTTGAGGTAAAATAAACTCCGTTAAGTCAGCAAAATAACATAATAGTCGATTCATTTTTATCGCCAGGGTTCTGTCTTAGGACCTAATGTTGCGCAGTTTGTTAATGATACAGACATATACACTGTAGAACGGGGGTCAGCAACCAGAAGATTGCGATCTACCAGTAGACCGTGGCCAGGTGACTGGTAGATCGCGGTCTGGGCTTGCTAACCCGCCATCCCAGAGCATCAAACAGAGTGCAATGCAGAGGGACTACTTTGTAAAGTTGGAGGTGTAGTAGGGAGCAAGAGCCGCATACGCCAATGCCTCCTCTGTAGTGCCAGCTCCTGTCCCATGCGGAGTGATACCAACTGCACTCCACCTCCTATCCCAGCTAGAGGTCTCCAGAGTGGTGCCAACAGCAGGAAAGTGTAGATCTTCAGGTCAGTGTGAAGCAATACATTGGACATAATAGCAAAGGTTTGCTTTTACATTGTTTTGCGGTTTACCTACAGTGGGGGTGATGCAGTGCATGTGATTGCAACACGGTAGTTACGGCAAGTATACGTTTAAAAATCAGGTGTGAGGAGGTGACACTGCGCCTGGTGATCTTTGGCTTCTCTCACCTTAAAGCGGTAGTAAACCCGCTGACAAAAAAAAAAATAAAAAAAAAATCCTGCAAGACAATAGCATAATATGTTAGTATGCATCGCATACTAACATATTATGAAATACTTACCTTAGAACGAGGCCCCCGATGCCCGAGTCGGTCAGCGCTAAGGACGCTGACATGTTTGTCCTCTTCTGTCTTCCGGGTACGCGGCTCCGGCGCTGGGAGTGGCCGGAGCTGCGTGACGTCACTCCCGCGCGTGCGCGTGGGAGCTCTTCGCTCCGGCAGCCAGCTCTGAGTTGCCGGCCGACTCGGCCGGATCGTCAGAGCGCATGCGCCGCTAATGTCAGCGGCTGCATGCAGGGCGAATATCTCCTAAACCATGCAGGTTTAGGGGATATTCTTTTTACCTACAGGTAAGCCTTATTATAGGCTTACCTGTAGGTAAAAACAGCTTTTAGGGTTTACTACCGCTTTAAGGTTGCCTACCCCTGCTGTAGAAGGTGCTTCCGTGGTGACGTTTGTACAGACCAGGGCTTTTTTTTCAGCTGGAACATGGTGGAACTCAGTTCCACCACCTCTGGCTCAGGCCCTCTGCTCCCTGCTCACCACTATCACTTTTTTTTTTAGTTAAACACGTTTATTAGTGATAAAGAAATAATAACATACAACCGTTGCACAGTGTACAGAGATCTCCCACAATCACATTGTGGGTATACAGCTTTGCATAGTAAACGTTATTTCGTATTATTGCCAGATAAATAAAGTTCAAGCTAGTAAATAACATTCCATATTGTCTGTATGGCTCACTTTTCTTTCAGGTGCATTTCTTATACATCTATTTCTCAAGATTCATAAACGCGTTTCGGGTTTCTCCAACCATCTATCCCAAATCTTGTTATACTTATTCGGGCATCCCCTGCGCATATATATACATTTTTTTGTAGGGGAGCACTGCATTGACATCCCTGATCCAATCCGAGGTGTTAGGGGGTGATTGCCTCATCCACATTTTGGCAATGTTTTTTCTGGCCAGGAACACAGTCTCGTGGAGGAATGTTGTGGTGTATTTATCAGGGTCTACATCTGGGAAGATGCCTAATAGGCACCATTTCGGGTCCATAGTAAGGGGGGATCCCATGTGGTCGTGTAGGAAGGCCACCACCTGCTTCCAGTAGCCCTGGATGCGTGGGCATGCCCAGAGGAGATGATCGAACGACCCAGGGTCTCGATTACAAAGGGAACAGGTGGGGGACCTCTCCCGATTAATTCCGCTTAGCCTGAGCGGTGTGAGGTAAGCTTGATGTAGGATAAATATCTGCGTCAGCCTATCAGGTATCCTGGGTGACACTGACTTACAAGCTTCAAGAGCCTCGCCCCAGTCCTCATCTTCTATGTTACCACAGTGTCTTTCCCATCTCGTCTTGAGTCTATAAGCTATTTGTGTTGCTATAGGGGTGTTTATTAGATTATAAAAGATAGATATTCGTTTTTGTCTGAACATTTAACCATATCCACCAGCGGGTTGGAAGCCAGCGTAGGAAGCTGCTGAGGGAATTGTGTCTGAATCGCATGTCTCACTTGGAGAAACCTGAGGAACATACGGTTTGGAAGCGCAAATTCAACTTTCAGCCTGTCATACGTCTTAAGGGTGCCCGCCGCAAGTAGGTGAGATAGGTAGAAAATACCCTGTCTACTCCATGCCTCTGTATCGGGTGCCCGCATCAATTCAGGAATATTCTTATTATGCCAAAGAGGAGTGTACTCGTTATACTGTGATATATCAACTTTGATGGAGGCCAGGGCCCAAACCCTCCTATAGCGATGCAGGAAAATATTATTATTTTCTCCGTCCTCTCCGCCTCCCGCCCCGACTATTATTGTATATATTGGGTCAGCTGTACAATGAGTTCCCTGTGAGCACATGAGGGTAAGGAATCTACCCTTGTCTGTTTTGTCTAGATGAAAAATGTTAGATAGTTGCGACGCCAAGTAGTAAGCCCCAAAATCAGGTAGGGCCACACCTGCCGTGGGTTTTTTTAGGAGATGCCAAGCCAATTTGTGTCTGCCCTTGCCCCATACGATTTTAGTAGGGCATCAATAATTTTAAAATATTTTAATGGTATGTATACTGGAGAATGCCAGAGAACATAAAGGACTTTAATTAAATTGATGCGCCCCATTACCCCTAACGGCAACTTTGCCCAGACCTGGATTTTATTCTTAATTAAGGAAAATAAGGGCTCTAAGTTATTCGCGATGGAGTCTGACAAGGTGTTTGTGACCTGTACCCCCAGATATTTTATGATGCTAACTCGCTGGAGTGGAAGCAGGGATTGGGCCTGGGACAGAGGAGTGGAGTCAAGCGGGAGAACCTGAGACTTTCCCCAATTAATCCTAAGCCCAGAAAAGGACCCAAATCTCTCAATCGTCTGAAGGGCCTCTGACAGGAATGTCCCCGAGTCAGACAGATACAAGAGAGTATCATCAGCATATAAGCTGACTTTTTCCTCCAGGTCTCCCATCCTCAACCCTTTTATCTGCCTGTTTTCCCTAATTGAGATGGCTAGAGATTCTGTAGCAAGGGCATAAAGTAGTGGTGAGAGCGGGCATCCCTGACGTGTGCCCCTGGTGAGCTGGAAAACATCTGACAGCCAACCATTAGCCACCACTCTGGCTGCGGGGCTCTGATATAGTAGTTGGATCCATTTAAGAAATCGGGGACCAAATCCAAATCTGGCCAAGCACCTCCGCAGATAACTCCACTCTACAGAATCAAATGCTTTGGCTGTGTCTAAAGTCACTGCCACCCTTTCCCCCGTATTATCATGTTGGGCCTGAATGTTCATAAAAAGTTTTCTAAGATTAAAGGAAGTATTCCTGCCCGGCATGAAGCCGGCCTGATCCGCATGCACCAGGTCCGTGACCACCTGATTGAGCCGAAGCGCAAGAATCTTTACATCCACCTGCAACAGTGAAATCGGTCTGTAAGATTCCGGCACATGCGGATCCTTGCCAGGCTTGGGTATAAGGACAATAGTGGCTTCCCGCATGGTGGGTGACAGTGTAAAGGTATCAAACATGCGATTATATAGGGCAAGTAATTTAGGTAAAAGGATCTCACTATATTGAGAGTAGAATTCAATAGGCCATCAGAGCCCGGTGCCTTGGACCTGGAGAAACTGGAACCACTATCACTTTTAAACACAGAAGTCCGGCTTATGTGTTTACAAGAACAAACAAAAACAAAATTTGCCCGTGGGACTTTAAATGAAGCAAGTAAGGGGCCCAACAAAGTTGTAAAGTCCCACGGGCGAATTTTGTTTTTTTTTTGTTCAATGTATGTGTTTTCAAGTGACAGCTTATCTCCCAACGGCTCCCACAGATCTGATCTCCTGAGCAGCTCCCATTGACTGCAGGATGGGGACAAGGAAGATGCAGGTGCCCAGGGTGCAGTGTGGATGCCCACACCCCCCTTGGACGATATCCTTGCAAGTGAGAGAGTACGCACGTACCCCCCCCCCCCCAAACTCTGCACTCTATATGTAATGCACTCCTGGTATTTAATGCCCCTTTAAGACCCTCCCACTGTAAGTGAAATTGACCACACCCACTATTTGATGCAGCTTGGAGGGTGTGTAGGGGGGAGGGGGTTTTGGGGGGTCGTGGTTGAGTTTCTGCACCTATTTTCTGAGAAAAAAAAAAGCCCTGGTACAGACAGAGGTTGGTACGCAGGTAGAGGGCTCGCGCTCTCTTGAGAAAGGAGTGTTGAGGCCTCTCTAATATGGACTACTATAGTGCATGCTCTGAAAATGCGTCACTTCCTCCCGGAGATCCACCTTCCGGTGGGCGCTGCATGTCACGCTGCGCTCCAACCATTGCAGAGTTGCAGATTGCCATTTTTGCTGACATCTCCCCAAAATATCCCCTCTATGCTGGCGGCTCCCCGAAATATCCCGTCTTTGCTGGCGGCTCCCCAAAATATCCCGTCTTTGCTGGCGGCTCCCCGAAATATCCCGTCTTTGCTGGCGGCTCCCCGAAATATCCCGTCTTTGCTGACGGCTCCCCAAAATATCCCGTCTTTGTTGACGGCTCCCCGAAATATCCTGTCTTTGCTGGCGGCTCCCCAAAATATCCCGTCTTTGCTGATGGCTCCCCAAAATATCCCATCTTTGCTGATGACTCCCCAAAATATCCCGTCTTTGTTGACGGCTCCCCAAAATATCCCATCTTTGCTGACGGCTCCCCAAAATATCCCGTCTTTGCTGGCGGCTCCCCAAAATATCCCATCTTTGCTGACGGCTCCCCAAAATATCCCATCTTTGCTGACGGCTCCCCAAAATATCCCGTCTTTGCTGATGGCTCCCCAAAATATCCCGTCTTTGCTGACGGCTCCCCAAAATATCCCATCTTTGCTGACGGCTCCCCGAAATATCCCATCTTTGCTGATGGCTCCCCAAAAGATCCCATCTTTGCTGACGGCTCCCCGAAATATCCAGTCTTTGCTGACGGCTCCCCAAAATATCCCATCTTTGCTGACGGCTCCCCAAAATATCCCGTCTTTGCTGGCGGCTCCCCAAAATATCCCGTCTTTGCTGACGGCTCCCCAAAATATCCCGTCTTTGCTGGCGGCTCCCTGAAATATCCCAACTTTGCTGATGGCTCCCCAAAATGTGTGTCGTGGCACACAGTTGAGAAACACTGGTATAGAAAGACATTGCAGACAATTGTGTTCTTCCAACTTTGGGTTAACAATTTGGTGAAGGCCCTTTTATTCTAGCATGACGGTGCCCCTGTGTACACAGCCAGCTCCATACAGTCAGGCCACATCACACTATACCTATAGCAATTAATTTCCCTGGTTTACACTTAAAAATTCAGCACAGCATGACAAATTATCAGACCCTGATATTTATAGACAGTTGTAAAAATCACAGATTTTTACAAACTGTCAGTAAATTTACTGGCGGTTGGCAACACTGGATCACCTGCGAGTGATCGGCCCTGGATACAGACATGTGAGCGTCTGCACTTAGCTGCAAGAGCTTGCAGCCTCCTATTGCTTTCGATCGGGCTGCCTCCCTCAGCTGATCATTAGGAACCCCGCTGGGGCTCTCGCATGTGATCGGTGTTGGCCACATTTGCAGGTGTGAATGTAGCCTTACATAGCAAGGTTGAATAAAGAACCCCAAGCACAGTTTACAATTAAGCCGCTTCTCATACAGCTTAATAAAGTGGCCACATGTCTTCTTCAAAGTCCTCAGATTAAAGAGGTTGTAAACCCTCCCGGTTTTTCACCTTAATGCATTTTATGCATTTAGGTCAAATACCTTTTTTTATTGCAACACCTACCTGAGCCCGATTGTACCTGCCCAAGGGACGAGCCTAGCAGCTCCAGTTCTCATTGGATAGATTGATAGCAGGGGAGCCATTGGCTGTCAATCAAGTCCAGTGACGCGGGAGCCGAGTCCTGTTGTCTGTGTCTATGGATGCAGCAACAGGACTCGGGCGCGCGCCCGCACGGGTGCCCCCAGGGAGAGCGCTTCTCCGACGGGGCACTCCTGGGAGGAGCCAGGAGCGCCACCGAGGGACCCCAAGAGAGGAGGATCAGGGCCACTCTGTGCAAAACCCTTGCACAGAGGAGGTAAGTATAACGTTCGTTATTTTAAGAAAGAAAAAAAGCGAACCTTTAGCATCTCTTTAAGATTATCTCCCTGATACTAGTCACCATTGAACGGTTTGTGATTTGATAGCTATTGCGATCCTCTCTTAACCACTTCAGATCCGCGCTATTGCAGAAGTACGGCTCCAGCGCGGATTTGAAATGCCGGGACGACGTCCATGGACGGCGTCCCCTGTGCACGCTCCTCGCGCGCCCCCTGGTGGCAGCGGCGGCGGCGCTCGCGCCGCATGCTGCGCGAGCGTGCCCGTGGCTCGGGTGGACCCGCCGATCTCCTTCAGGAGCCTCAGAACGGGGAACCGCCGATGTAAACACGGCGGTTCCCCGTTCTGTGACAGGGGACAGAGCAGATCTACTGATCCCTGTCACTGGGATCAGTTAGATCTGTCATGTCCCGGCCAGCCCTGCCCCCCCACAGTTAGAACACACCCAGGGAACATATTTAACCCCTTCACTGCCCCCTGCAGGTTAACCCCTTTACTGCCAATGACATTTATACAGTAATCAGTGGATATTTAAATTTCTGATCGCTGTATAAATGTCATTGTCCCAAAAATGTGTAAAAAATGTCCGACATGTCCGCCGCAATATCGCAGTCCCGATAAAAATCGCAGATCGCCGCCATTACTAGTAAAAAAATTAAAAATAATAAAAACGCCATAAATCAATTCCCAGTTTGTAGACGCGATAACTTTTGCACAAACCAATCAATATACGCCAATTGCGATTTTTTTTTTACCAAAAATATGTAGAAGAATATATGTCGGCCAAAACCGATGAATAATTTTTTTAATGGTTTTGTACTTTAGCAAAAAGTAAAAAATATTGTTCTTTTTTGCAAAATTGTCGCTCATTTTTTGTTTATAGTGGCGATCAGAAATGACGCAGCGGTGATCAAATACCACCAAAAGAAAGCTCTATTTGTGGGGAAAAAAGGACGCAAATTTTATTTGGGTGCAACGTCGCACGACCGCGCAATTGTCATTCAAAATGCGACAGCGCTGAAAGCCAAAAATTGGTCTGGGCAGGAGGGGGGTTTAAGTGCCCAGTAAGGAAGGGGTTAAGCGCCTCTTCTTCAGGAAGAATACAATTCTTCTTCCTGTTTTTCTTACTTTTTGCTAAAATACAAATAAAAAAAATATATATATATAAAAAAAAACATTTTTTTTTATTGGTTTTGGCCGATTTTATATTCTTCCTCAAATTTTTGGTAAAAAAAAAATCTAAATCGGCGTTTATGGATTGGTTTGCGCAAAAGTGGCTGCGTTTACGGATGATGAGTATTCATTTCTGGGGTTTTTATTTTTTACTAGTAATGGCGGCGATCTGCGATTTTTTATCAGGACTGCGATATTGCGGCGGACATGTCGGACCATTTTGACACTTTTTTGGGACCAATGACATTTATACAGTGATCAGAAATTTAAATGTCCACTGATTACTGTGTAAATGTGATTGGCAGGGAAGGGGTGAACCTACAGGGGGAGATCTAGGGGTTAGCAGTGTTCCCTAGGCGTGTTCTAACTGTGGGGGAGCTGGGCTACCATGGGCATAAGAGATCTTACTGACCCCAGTGACAGGGATCAGTAGATATCCTATGCCCCCACTGACAGAGAAGGGAACCGCCGTGTTTCCCCGTTCTTTTGCTGTGGCCGCTCCTCAGGAGTACGGCGGGCACGCGCCCCCTAGAAGCCACCCGCAAATCGCCGCTTATTTACGGCGATTCGCGGGAAGCATCCACACTGCCGTAGTAAATATACTGCGCGCGGTGTGGAAGCAGTTAAAGTAAAGCCTCGTAAACGCGGTGCGACGGTCGTACGACCGAATGTCCAAAATCGTATGTTGGCTGTTGTGTCTCGCATACTGATGTGCACTAAGCGATCGTACGACCAAGCTGAACGCGGTGACGTGTTACGAGCGTATAAAGAGGAAGTTCAGGTGAATGTGATTTGTGAATTAGGAATATAGGTTTACACGAACTGACACTTCCGGGCGTTCCTGACTTCTGAGCATGCGTGTTTGCACAGTATAACTTGTTGGACCAACTTCTCTGTACACACGATACAACATTCGTACGACCGCTTGTTGTACAACCAAAGTTTTCTAGTCTGCTCATCCAACTTCTGTTGTACAACCGTCGCACGTTGGCGTTTTCTAATCACGCATACTAACGGTCGGATGATCACAACAAGTTGTTGTACGACCGTTGTTGTCCAAACGTCGCACTGTGTGTACTGGCCTCTCTACTAAACACACACTGTTTAATTTACATTGTCCCTTCTCTTTATGTATGTGGATGACAGCACTGTAATTATTTTAATTAAAAAAATAAACATCTATGTACCTACTTTCCTAATCCATATCCAGCTGTCACATGACCCAGCTCTCTCCCAGCCTGCCTGCAAGGAAGCATAAGCAGGAGGAGCTTCTAGTCCTCTGCTGCCGGTCACATGATCAAAATAAAAAAAAACAGCCTTTGGAATACGGAATAAAAATAAATAAATAATATCAATGTTTAAATTGTCATACAAATATATATTTGAAATCAAATCTTTATTTGTTTTGGTAATAACATGATGTGGGTGGATTTCTGCCAGTCGCAGACTGTGTCACACCCCTCCAGCCTCACAGTTGGCAACGGTCTCAAAGATTTTTTAGGGACACTTTTTTTGGGTGTAGGCAAAGTAGTATTGTAAATAGGGGCGGGGCATTCACTTGTGGGTGTGGCCTAGCTGGAACGGGAAAATGGCAAACAAATGGGCGTGGTTGAAATTATGCTAAATATTGGACGTGGCTTAAAGGGGCATGGTTAGAGTCTGAGATGACTTCCATCAGTGGTTCTCAACTAGTGTTCCATACTGCTCTCCTGGTCCCCTGTGCTATATCATTCCCTCCTGGCCCCCCATTAGTGTTCTCTCCTGGCTTCTCAAAACTGTTCCCTCCTGACCCCCCATTAAAGTTCTCTCCTGTCCCCCCCATTAGTGTTCTCTCCTGACCCCCCATTACTGTTCCCTCCTGGTCCCCCCATTACTGGTCTCTCCTGGCCCCATATAACGGTTTCCGCCTGGCCTCCCATTACTGTTCCCTCCTGGCCCTCAATTACTGTTCTCTCCTGGCCCCCCCATTAGTGTTCTCTCCTGGCCCCCAATAACGGTTTCTTCCTGGCCTCCGTAGAGTCTGAGATTGGTACGGGGAAATTCGGTGCAGGTTATAAATCGTATTAAAGTTGGTGCGGGTAA
>BLSH010457671.1:820140-862357 GCA_018402905.1 Glandirana rugosa | reverse complement strand
GTAGCGATAACAGGGAGGAGTGTCCTGTCTTTTGGTTAGTGTCGCGGGTACAGGGCTAGACACTACCTGACACAGGCTTCCCGACACGTGATCACGCGTCAGTACGACCTTGTCCTTTCCCGGTATGGGTTTGACAAGGGAGTTTCAACCCTCGTACTTCAATAGGTTTTACAGAACCATACGACTGTGGAATTCTCAAGGGAAGTGACCTTGATTCCCCGGTTCGGGTTGAGGACTTTTTGTTGGAGTGTGGTATTAGGGGGAGGTGGTTTACTAAACCTGGTCACGTGTTTCGTTCCAGGTATTTTTACGCTACTCCGTCAAACCCCACCTCCTTGAACTGACCGGACGTGTCTCAGGACTGGAGTTGGGTTATCTTATGGAAACCCTTCTTAATCTCGCCTCTGACGCTCGGTCCGGAAGAGTAGATTGTAGTCACGGAGGACTTTTTACTAATGCTGGTTCTTATACCAGCCACATATGGACTATTTTAAAAGACTTGATGGGATTTATATGTTTTTTTCAGGGTGTTGCGCCATATACTTGTTTACATTTGTGAGGTCAGGCACTGATGTTAGATGAGAAGGCCTGGCTCGCAGTCTCCGCTCTAATTCTTCCCAAAGGTATTCTATTGGGTTGAGGTCAGGACTCTGTGCAGGCCAGTCAAGTTCCTCCACCCCAAACTGCCTCATCGCATTTTTATGGACCTTGCTTTGTGCACTGGTCCAAATCATTTGGTGGAGGGGGATTATGGTGTGAGGTTGTTTTTCAGGAGTTGGGCTTGGCCCCTTAGTTCCAGTGAAGGGAACTCTTAAGGTGTCAGCATACCAAGACATTTTGGATAACTTCATGCTCCCAACTTTGAGGGAACAGTTTGGGTATGGCCCTTTCCTGTTCCAGCATGACTGCGCACTAGTGCACAGCCCTTCGGACACAGTCCATCACAGATCGGGACATGGGCGCTGTGATTGGTTTTCTGTCCTGTGAGGAGGGACAATAGCGATGGAAGTCGTTGCTGTCAGACACAGCACTGGATCAAGATCGGGTTCAGGTAAGTATTTAGAATTGGCTGTGACGATCCTGATTACAGAAAGTTTTTTACCTTAATGCAGAGAATGCTTTAAGGTTAAAAAATGATCAAGCCTTTACAACCACTGTTATTCATTCCTAAAATTCTTCCTCTTGCCTTGAATGGTCTTTGTTGCAAATAGGGCCGCTGATAAGCCAGTACAACTACAAGTACAACAGAGTGCAGAATACTAAAAAAAAAAAAAAAGTCTTTCTCCAACCACCGCAACCCGCCATACCTCAACTTTGCCCCCCCCCCCCGCTCTGCTACAACTTATCTATGAGGGTTATTTTCAACTTTCTGGGTCCCTCCGTATAGATTTCTTGTCTAGGTGTCAACTGCTTTTGAAGGGGGGAGGGCTGGAGGTGACCTCATCGGCCTGATGTCGGCACAGGTGTCCTTGCAGAGCCTGATCCACTGTCTGCAGATAAAGTGAGTTTTATATATTACCCTATCCTCTGTATATATTACCCTATCCTGTGTATATACTGTCCTATCCTGTGTATATATTACCCTATCCTGTATATATACAGCCCTATCCTGTGTATATATTACCCTATCCTGTGTATATACTGCCCTGCCCTGTGTATATATTACCCTATTCCGTGTATATATTACACTATCCTGTGTATATATTGCCCTATCCTGTGTATATATTACCCTATCCTGTGTATATATTGCCCTATCCTGTGTATATATTACCCTATCCTGTGTATATATTAACCTACCCTGTGTATATATTGTCCTATCATATGCATATATTACCCTATCCTGTGTATATATTACCCTACCCTGTGTATATACTGCCCTATCCTGTGTATATACTGCCCTGCCCTGTGTATATATTACCCTATTCCGTGTATATATTACCCTATCCTGTGTATATACTGCCCTATCCTGTGTATATATTACCCTATCCTGTGTATATATTACCCTATCCTGTGTATATACTGCCCTATCCCGTGTATATATTACCCTATCATGTGTGTATATTACACTATAATATGAATATATTACCCTATCCTGTGCGCATACCGCCCTAGCTTGTCTAAATACTACCCTATCCTGTGTATATATTGCCCTATCCTGTGTTTATATTAACCTATATTGTGCATATATTGCCCTGTCCTGTGTATATATTACTCTATCCTGTGGATATATTACCATATCCTGTGGATATTTTACCCTACCCTGTGTATATACTGCCCCATCGCGTGTATATATTCTCCTATCCTGTGTATATACTGCCCTATTTCCTGTGTATATTTTCTGTTCAAAATTTTTATTGAGTTTTTTTAAACAGATAATATCAAAGAATGACAATCAACAATAACCACAATCACATTGGCATATATAGTAGAAAAAATCCAGACCTTGCAGGGCCATAAATGTTTCAGCAATCAAGGCAAAAAACAGAATCACAAACACGTAGAAGGGCTATACCTTCTGGAGGAAGCATCTATCCACTTCTTCTTTTGCCTACCCCTAAAGGAGAACCCCCAGCTCCACCCCCATCGGGAACAAACTGTGGGCTGAGGAATTCCGACTATTTAAAAAGTAATAAAGAAAAAGAGATAGACCCCCCCTACACCTATAATTAGTTGGTATCATTTTGATACCACCTGGAGCAACCTGAGAGCCTATATCGGTTCCGAAGTCTTTAAGGACTAATACCAGAACTTAAGAAATTTGATAAGAGGTGTACGATTTAGATGCCTAGTGGTGGTATCGGCGCTTGCTCCCTAACTCGAACACGGGGTATAAACATGGTGAGCAGGAGCCGACCCCACTGCAAGAACCAACGTGATGAGGGAGGTGAGGAGAAAAAAAAGGAGAGTCGAAAGACAGTAAAGACAGAGACAGCAAGAGAAAAAAAGGTGGAAACTAAAGAGCACCAGCGAGCCAGGGCGAAGGAGCAGAGAAATGTGAATCACGGGGGTCATTTTAGATATCTCTTCCAGGGTTCCCAGATTAGGTCAAATTTAGGCGAAGTATCCAGAATGATGTTGGCAAGCTTCTCCTGTGTCATGATCCATGATACTTTTTGTTTAGCAGCGAAGAAGGACACGGAGGGCCTCTTCCACGCCCTAGCAATTGTGATTTTTGCTCTTAGCAGGATGTAATGAACCAGTTTAAAGAGGGATTTGGAAAGACCATCTGGCCTAGAGTTAAGTAGAGCCGTTTCTGGGTTCTGGGGAATTGCCCGCCCCGTGATCCTTCTTAATAAGTGGAACACTCTATTCCAAAAGCTTCTAATACGTGGACACTCCCACCAGATATGGATAAAGGAACCAAACAGACCACAGCCCCTAAAACACAGCCCGGATGAGTTTGGGAACATGGCCGCCAATCTGGTTGGTACCAAGTATCAGCGTGTGATAACCTTAAGGCTGGCCTCCCGTAATGCAGTATTAACTATCCCTTTGAAGGCCTTCTGAAACAGAGCATTCCACCTATCAGCCTCCCAGTTAACAACCAAATCCTTTTCCCATTTTCTTGCAAAAGGAGGCTTGTCAGGGCTCTCCATCAGTGATGCATAGACTAAGGAAATCCCTCCTCTTTGGTCCACAAGCTCTGAACACCATTTTTCATAGGGAGTAAAACCAGAGGAGTAATTTCTAAGTTTCCAAAGGGAGGATATGAAGTGATATATTTGTTGGAAGCGGAATTTTTCCGTGGGTGTCATATCCAAATTGTTAATGCAGAAAGATAATGTGATAGGGCCCATTGAGTTCAAAAAACGTCCTATGTGAAATAGACCTTTGTTAGTCCACCAATGAAAGGCCAGTATTTCTAAGCCTGGCGGGAATCGAGGATTGTTGAAAAGGTGATTGAGGGGACACAAATGTGAAATTAAATAGGGGGGTTTGAGCACCGAATCGCAAACAGCTATAGAGTGGGACAGGGTGGGCGAGAGGATGGGGGGTCTCATCTTGCGGGGAGCCCCTACCAGAAAATCGATAGTGTGTAAGGGGACTGCCTGTCTCTCCATCTTTACCCAATCAGGTTTATCCCCCCTGGCATAAATGATAGAAAACTTGGTAATTTGGGCTGCTTGATAATATTTAAAAAGGTGTGGGAGTCCTAAACCACCCTGATTACGTCTCCTATACAGGACATTGGCCAAACATCTAAAGCCTTTCCTGCCCCAGATAAACTTTAAAATCTGTGATTGTAGTTTTAGTAAATGTTGCTTTTTAACGGGGATTGGGAGGGATTGAAAGAAATTGAGAATTCTAGGGAGTAGAGTCATTTTGACTGCGTTTATTCTGCCTAGCCAAGAAAGTCTCTCCTGATCCCACCTGGTGAGGTCCTCTGATAATTTCTTGAACAGAGGGGGGTAATTAATCTCATACAGTAAATAAAAAATCAGTATTGCGCTAAAGTGTCCAGTGCAACAGCAACAAATCGTGTGATAATGACACAAATAGGTCAAAAAATAGTAAAAAACTGTTGCGCTAAAGTGCATAAAAAGCTTGAAGATGACCGAGCAAAATAGAACACAATTAAGGTGCATCAATCCTAAGATAAGGAAAGGCCATATAGGCTAAAAGTGTCCAAAATCCACAAAGTCACAATGTGCAAAATAAACAGAAGTGTTCTTATTGATGGCTGTTCCGATAATGAGTCCAACACCTCTAATGGTAGGAACAGCCTGAACGTTGTCCACCAATGGGATTCCCTTAGTATAGATAAACCACCAACAAAGACACACACACCTTGAAGTGTTGAGGGCGGGGGAAGGTACCCTTACCGGAAATCTGGGACTCACTATCTCTAGTAAGTCATGGGGGCTGGCAGATACAACCCTCTGCAGGGTATATGTACAGACCTCCCCTCTCCAGGCTATCCGGCAGATAGACACCGAACATAATCTTCAAGCCAGGTTTCCAACTCCACCACATATGACATTAGAAAGAGGAAAGGAATCCATAGTGTAAATCCGCAGTAGAAAAGTTTATTAAAAACAAGATAGGGTACTCACATTTAAAACAAAGATATCACGTGTAACAAGCCGGCTAGCACATAAACAAAGCAAACGTTCCCGTTCCTGTCCAAACGTGTGGGCGTGGTGACGTCGGGGCGGAGCCACGTGCTGACGTCACCACATCCACGTCCACACTGCAGAGGGTTGTATCTGCCAGTCCGCATGACTTACTAGAGATAGTGAGTCCCAGATTTCCGGTAAGGGTACCTTCCCCCGCCCTCAACACTTCAAGGTGTGTGTGTCTTAGGTGGTGGTTTATCTATACTAAGGGAATCCCATTGGTGGACAACGTTCAGGCTGTTCCTACCATTAGAGGTGTTAGACTTATTATCGGAACAGCCATCAATAAGAACACTTCTGTTTATTTTGTACATTGTGACTTTGTGGATTTTGGACACTTTTAGCCTATATGGCCTTTCCTTATCTTAGGATTGATGCACCTTAATTGTTTTCTATTTTGCTCGGTCATCTTCAAGCTTTTTATGCACTTTAGCGCAACTGTTTTTTACTATTAATTAATCTCATACAGCTGAATGATGTTGGCCGCCAGGCTAACCCCCAGGTACGATAATTGGTTGGATTCCCAGGAGAACTTAAAAAGTCCCCTGAGTCTCTGGAATGTGGGCTCCGGGATAGAAATGTTCAAGGCTGCAGATTTGGGCCAATTCCCACAGAGCCCAGAGATCTCTCCAAATTCCTGTAACAGTCGAATGACTCGTGGAGTGGTGGTGAGGGGCGAAGTAATAAATAAGAGTAGATCGTCTGCAAAAGGTGCACATTTGTGCATCCGAGGTCCACAAAAAACACCCCGGATATCCGGGTTTTCTCTGGTGGCACATGCCAGGGATTCCATCGCTATAGCGAAAATTAGAGGAGAAAGAGGACACCCCTGTCTGGTTCCCCTGGCAATTACGAACAGGTCCGAGTAAAAGCTTTGCAGTTTGACCTGAGCACTGGGATTGGAGTAAAGAGCTCTCAGAGTCTGAAGAAATTTTGGGCCAAAGCCCCATCTACCAAGAATATCGAACAGATATGACCAGTCCACTGTGTCAAATGCTTTCTGAAGATCCACTGAAAGAAGGAACCCCTCCTTGTGAGGATCCCCATCCCAATTCGAATCTAGGAGAGAGATGATGTCCACCACTCTACGGATCTGATCTGGGCCCTGCCTACCCAGGATGAACCCCACCTGATCTTTGTGGATATAAACACCTATAAACTTAGATAATCTATTAGCCATAATTTTTGTCAGAATTTTAAGGTCATTATTGATTAATGAGATAGGCCTGTAATTGCTAACGTCCTTGTGGTCTTTACCGGGTTTGGGGATAACCGATACAAATGCTCTATTGGTCTCATTCTGCAACATCGACTGTACTTGGAGCGAGTTTAAATATTTCGCTAAAAAGGGGGCGAGGAAGGGACCGAAGGCTTTGTAGTAGCCTGTGGAGAACCCATCTGGACCCGGAGCTGAGCCCTTCTTAAGATTTTTAATTACCCCCAAGACTTCTGCTTCCGAGATTGGTTGTTCAAGGGATTCCCTATGTTCCTCCAGAAGATTAGGGAGTGGAATGTCATTTAAAAATGTGGCTAAGGATTGGGGTGAAGCCGTTCTCCCGGACTCATAAAGTCTGGCATAGAATTTCTGAAAAGTAGTCATAATTCATTGGGGGTTCTGAGTTAGGTCTCCAGAAAGATCCCTCACCTTTGGGAATGAGAAGGACCGAAACCTAGGAGATAGCCTGGCAGCCAGCCCTGGACTTATTCGATCCCCTTGTAGGTAGAAGCGGGCCCTGGACCATTTAATCTGTTTCTCGGTACTAGTAGTCAAGGCAGGGTTCAGGGCTAACCTACCCACCTCAAGCTGTTCCCTGGAGTGAGGGGTTGGGTTCTTCTTGTGGGACTTAGAGAGGCGATGGAAGTCCCGCTCTACCTTCTCGATATCAATCTTTCTTTCTTTCTTGAGTTTGATGGAAAGTAAGATAATCTTGCCCCTCATTACCCCCTTGTGGGCATCCCAAAACATTGAGGGTGAGACCTCCCCATTATCATTCAGTTGAAAGTAGTCTTTAAGTTCTTTCTCTAGCAGGGAACAATGGACCGAGTTATTTAAAAGGGTTTCGTTAAGACGCCAATGGGGATTCCCCTTTTGGCCAAGATTCACTTCAACCTGAATGACAACTAACGAATGATCCGACAGGGGGAAATCTCTGATGTAGGCTGTAGGAATCAAGGGGATAGCATGGGCTGGGACAAAAATGTGGTCTATCCTAGCCAGGCTCTGGTGAGGGGCAGAGTAGTGGGTGAAGTCGCTCTTCCTAGGGTTAAGTTCGCTCCATATGTCAATGAGCCCCAGGGAGTGTAGTAGCTTACCAAGTTTAAGGCTGTGTTTAGGCGGGCGAAGGAGACAAGACTGACCTGTACTCGTCTTGTCGAGTATGTGATCCAGAGCTAAATTTGAGTCACCCCCCATAATCACCGTTCCCTCAAAGTAGGGTGAAAGAAGGTTAAGCATTGTTTGAAAACATTTTCCTTGGCCTTGGTTTGAGGTGTAGTATGAGATAAACGTGTATGCTGAGCCTCCCAATGCCCCAGACACGAGGATAAACCTACCCTCTGGGTCCTTAATTTCTCTCTGGAGAGTAAACGCTACATGTTTGGCGAAGAGCACTCCCACACTCCTACATGTCAGTTGCATTAGCCAGAAAAAAATGGGGGTATTTGGAGTGGATATACTTGGGATTATACTGCCCAGGGAAGTGGGTTTCTTGAATTAGGAGAACAACAAAGTGCTGGGAATGGGCATGTGTGAAGTACTTTTTCCTCTTCACTGGGGAGTTAAGGCCCTGCATGTTATGTGAGGCTATTCTCAATTTCGACTGGGGGTTAGTAAGCATAGACATAATTAAGGAATGATACTCCATGCATCACTGAGGGAGGGCTTACCTGAGTCTGTGCATTTGAAATTTTAGATTTGGCCCATGTAGAGATTATTAGGATGAACCACCGTGACTCAACGAGAGCATGACTTCCCTGGTGCCTGGGGGAAAATAAGAAAGTTATAACCAAACTAGAAAAAGGAGATAGAAAGAGAGAAACAAAATCATAGAGCGTATGAGGGAAGCAGCTCAACACCGCCGCCTGCCCCCTCAAAGTCCTGAAAATGGGGGATATGAAGATCCTCCCCAATTCCAGGATAGAACAACAAAATATCCGCCATCTGTCCGAGGGAATACCCACATGAGGTTCCCAGAGACAGAGGGAGGCGCAGGACATCCGCCCCGGCCAGATCCCAGACCCCAAACAAGATATAAAAACTAAGACTTTCCTAGAAACCAAAACCTGTTAAGCAGATACGACAACTATTGTAAGGACCACCAATGCGGCCCCCCTAAGGGGGTAGTCCCCATCTGGAGGAGCCCGAGGATGGCTAAGGCCCCCAAAAGGGAGCCCGCCCTCCCCAGCCAACCCCGAACCGGGAGATACATTAAAACTGGTCAGTCGGCAACTTCCCGGGGTCAAGAGTGCCAGGGAGCAACCCACCACCCGACCCTGCATCCCCCAGAGAGGACCGACCACTATAATGGAAAGCACCCCCGGAGCTCCCACCGGGGGGACCCAGCCAGACAGCCAAGCTCCCCGATGAAAGCCTGTGGGGGCTATCAGGACAAGGGGGGAAGGGACCAACCGGCAACGAAAAGAATACAACAACAATCAGTCAAATAAATTGTTGGAGCATCAACCCCCCTGTCCCTCCCCCGACCCAACAGAGCGGTCGGAGGGAGGGCCAGGGGGAGAGCCAAGAAGACAATGGGCAAAACAGATCAGTCATGAACAAAATAAACGGGCTATATAAATTAACCTCCTCCCATCCGCGCCATAGCCGAATGACGGCTACAGTGCGGCTCTAAAATGCCTATATAAATCTATAGACGTCCTCCCATTTGGCTCGTACTGGGCGCGCTCCCGCGGGCGCGAGCGGCGCGCGCACGTGCCGCCGCACACTGCGGGAGCATGCCCGCGGGTCGGGCGGACCCGATGTCCGCCGGAGACCCGCGATCTCCTTACAGAGAGGAGGAACGGGGAACCGCCGAAGTAAACACGGCGGTTCCCCGTTCTGTGAGGGGGGGCATGCCAGATCTACTGATCCCTGTCACTGGGATCAGTTAGATCTGTCATGCCCCTGTCAACCCCGCCCCCCCACAGTTAGAACACACCCAGGGAACATAGTTAACCCCTTCACTGCCCCCTGCAGGTTAACCCCTTCACTGCCAATGACATTTATACAGTAATCAGTGGACATTTAAATTTCTGATCACTGTATAAATGTCATTGGTCCCAAAAAAGTGTCAAAAACGTCCGACATGTCCGCCCCGATATCGCAGTACCGATAAAAATCGCAGATCGCCGCCATTACCAGTAAAAAAAAAAAAAAATAATAAAAACACCATAAATCAATGTCCATAGTTTGTAGGCGCTATAACTTTTGCGCAACCCAATCAATAAACGCTAATTGCTAATTTTTTTTACCAAAAATATGTAGAAGAATAGATATCGGCCATTTTATTTTTTATTTTTGGATATTTATTATAGCAAAAAGTAAAAAATATTGTTTTTTTTTCAAAATTGTCGCTCTTATTTTGTTTATAGCGGCGATCAGAAATGACGCAGAGGGGATCAAATACCACCAAAAGAAAGCTCTATTTGTGGGAAAAAAAGGACGCAAATTTTGTTTGGGTACAACGTCGCACGACCACGCAATTGTCATTCAAAGAGCGACAGCGCTGAAAACTGAAAATTGGTCCGGGCAGGAGGGGGGTTTAAGTGCCCAGTAAGGAAGTCGTTAAGGAAATTCCCAAAAAAGGAAGGAAGGCCACTTCCAAGTTCAATGAATCAAGAGCAGCCGGGAACAAGGGACAACATTCCTGGGATGTAGATCATTGCTCAAGGAGGGTGGGAGTCCTTAGAATGCTTGGATTGTTGATTCCGCCAGAGCGGAGGAATGGGGCTCTGGGGAGACGGACGCTTGGAGGATCCCCTATGTTTATTTGATAACGTGGAAGCAGAGTCCAAAGAGATTAAGACGGCAAAGGAGGTGTTCACCTTTCTGGAAAGTGGAGAAGCCGTTGGTCTTGCTTTTGTAAATGGATAGGCGGAAAGGAAAGGACCACCAGTACTTAATGGTTGACTTCGAGAGCAGCGGTTTCAAAGATCTTCTCTTTTGGATTGTAGCTGGAGATAAACCTGGCTTCACCACTATGTCTCTAGGTAGACCATCTGAGCGTGGGGGTCGGAGGGCTCTATAAACTCTGTCGAGTTCCAAACGGTGTTCCTGGATGCAGTTCAGTTTTATGTTCTATCGCGTCAATCCTTGACCCCTGATTTTGTAGGTCAGCTTGTAACTGATGTAATTTGGGAGGCTGTTTGGGCCAATCCTTTGGAAAGCATCTTGGGGAAGACCTCCATCATCATCTGGAAATCTGAGTGAAGAGAAGGAGAATGGGGACCCAAGGGCCCGGGAGAAGTAGGGCCTGAGGCCTGGTCTTTGAGTGGGGTAGAGATCAGTTCGTCAAGTGTCCTTTTCAAAAGGTAGACAGTAGAGGCAGGAGATAGTACCTGGGCTGTGAGTTGTGTTCCTGGTAAAGGACCTGGGGAGGAAAGGACTTGAGAGCCCCCCTCTGACCCAGCTTCCATGTCATCGCCTCTGTCCTCCGCTGCCCGTGATCCTTCGGAGGCCATATGCAATGTATTTGGGGACGGGTCTTTAAAGCCCGGCTGGTGAGAGAGATCTCTTCTAACTGTCCCTGTTTGCATAGGGACTGTCCCTTGGGATAGGCAAAAGCGTGCTCCCCCGAGGGTCCCTGGCTTGAAACTGATGCTAGTGGTCAACGTGTCCCTTAATTTGTGCAAGAATAAAAAGCCTTTATAATTCACAGTGATCAAGTGGCAACAAGGGAGAGGCCTATTATAGGTTTGGGGCCTCTGTAGGCTCCCTGTACTGAGTGAAGATGGAGGGACTAGGCTGAGACCCCACCTGGGTGCTGATCTGCTGTGTGGTGTGTAGGCCCCAAACCCGGCCCGCAGCAGAGCCTTCAGAGAATCCAGCTGATCCCCTTAAATCTGGGGGAGTCCTCAACCCCCGGTGTCCTCCGGTGTACTGGGAAGGGGGGATTTCGGGCCCTTCAGGAGCAGAGGGCACTCGGGTAACTGTGAGGCCTGATTGGAGACGCGAAGGCCCAAGCCACGGCCTCGCGTAATGGGCCGAGCGTGGAAGTCCCGGCGGAACGATTGGGACCCGCAATCTTCCGGGGCTGCCCCATGATTAAAATCCTTCTCCCAAGGAGGGTCCTGGTTAATGTCCAAGCTCTGGAGCCAGCTGCCAGGGGTCAGGAATGCTGGGGTGGAACGGAGCTCAAGGCTTATGCAGCCATAGCCGAGACTCCGCACATGCGCACTTCCCCCTCCTCCTGTGTATATATTACCTTATCCTGTGTATATATTACCCTATCCTGTGTATACATTGGCCTAATTTCTGTGTATATATTACTCTATCCTGTGTAGATATTACCATATCCTGTGTAGATTATGGAAAACTGTTATCAAATACTTACCGTAATTTTCCTTTCCTGGCCTATCCTCACATCAGCACACAATGGGTTAACGCCTCTTGCAGGCGCTCACATGACCACCTATAACTAGCTGAATAAAAGAGAGCCCCTCCCCCACTAAGGTGTTCGATAACTTGGCCACTAGGGAGGGAGTCCTGTGCTGACGTGAGGATAGGCCAGGGAAGGAAAATTACGGTAAGTATTTGATAACAATTTTCCATATTCCTGGTCATACCTCACGTCAGCACACAATGGGATATAAATAGCTGAATAAATGGGCGGGAGAGAACACATGAAAAGGAACATTGACAATCAAGGAAATACTGCCAAAGACAAGAAATATTTATAGGTCTCATCCCAAACCTTGCAGAACTTTGACTGCATGCCCATAAAGTCGAGTGAAAGGCTAGCTGTCTCACATACATCTTCCACTGAATCCTGGCACAACTACCCCAAAGCTGCCACCCCTCGGGTCGAAGGAGCTTGCACCTGTTCCTGGTCAGAATGGTATAATTCCTGAATGCCAATCTGTTCATCCTGGTAAACCAACAGAAGATGACTCAAGAACCTGATGGTGAAATTAAAAAATGATCCACTTTCCTTTGTCTTTTGACCTTTGCATGTACACTGGTCACAACTTGTGTAAGGACCTGAAGTCCTCCTGCTGTGTACTCAGTGACTCCGTGTGAATGCCCAGAGGGACTGTTCCCAGTTTTCCTGAAAACTGCATATCACTTTAGAATTGAGCTTTGGAGATGAACGTAGTATCACTATTTCTGGTAAAAAGACACAAAAGGGATCTTTGCTGCAATCTCCAACCCCCTTCTGTCTAAAGCAACCGCTGTCAGAGGAACTAGTCTTACCACTAGGAACCACACTGGAAATGAAGCTATTGAAGCACAGGATGCCTGTACTAGTGCTTTCAGAGCCAAGCCTAAGTCCCTTGAAATGGAACAAGGATTTCCTTGGTGTTTGTATATGGATTATGGCCTGCATGAAGCATTTGTTTGATGGCTCTTCCACCAGCCTGAAAAGGAGGATAAAGGCAGAGACCTCTACTATAAATGGAGTTGTATGTCAGACCCACCTCAAGCGCCAATTGTAAAAAAAAGTCCAGGATATTGGCTAGAGCTGGGGACACCCGAGAGAAAACTTTGCTAAGCAAACAGAACAAACTTCCTTCATATCCTCTTCTATATAGCGCTCGTGGTCTTCAAGGTCTGAACCACCTTGGATGAGAATCCCTGTACCACTAGTCTGGCTGATTCAATAGCCAGGCTATTAAGAGTCTCACCGGATTGGGGTGCTGCCATTGACGTTGGCATAAAATATCTTGTTTGACCAGGAATGGGATTGGTGGTGCTGATGACATCTGGGGAAGCAAAGAAAATCAAGGCCTCCTCGACAGGTGAAAGCACCTGTATGGCATAAACTGTTCTGTCCAAATCTTCAGAAGAATCTTCACAGTCAAGGACACTGGAGGAATACAGACACCAATGGAAAAAAACCCCATGGTACTGTGAATCCACCTTTCTATCACTACACCTTTGTAACCTGTTACAAATTTCCTGAAGCTGTGTGTTCAGTGGACTCTCCATGAGAACTACTGATGGCATGCACCATAGAGCCAATACTAGTTGAGATACGTATTGTTGTAAAATAATTTGCCTAACTGATCCATTAGTGGATCCTGCCTTTCCAGTAAGTAAACAGCAGTTAACTGTAAGCAGCTCTCCGTCCAGTGAAAAGTTTATGTTACAAAAAGTAACAGGAAAAGACAGACACTTGGTGCCCCCTTGGCGGGCAATGTAAGCTACTGTTGTCTTGGTGTTAAACATCAACTTCACTCGGGCCTCTTGGAGAAACGGTCCTGAAAGGTTTGCAAGGCTAGAAAAACAAAACCACCTTAATTTAAGTCAGTCACTAGGCTCCAATGCCCTTGCACTGGTCTCCTCAGACTGGAGGCAGACTAGCATCCGATGTCAGAATCATTCAATCTTCTGGGCTGAGAGGCACACCACAAAAAGAGGCACACTGGTGTCCAAAACTTCCATTCTTGCCAACTTGTGCAGACACAAAGACCTTCTGATCCATAGGCAGCCCATCCCATTGACTGAGGAAGGCAAATTGAAAAGCCCCCCATGTGCCACCTGGCCCAAGGCAGCACTGGAACGGCCACTGTAAAATGTCCCAATGGGGGCAATGCAATTCCTCGCTGATATAAATGCTGTCTCCATGACTCTTCATAGGCAGATTGTCATTTTGCAAATTTTGCAGTTTTGGAAAAACCACTTGACGTATTTGGGTATGATAATCTGTAAAGGATCTTGGAGTAGTTTAAGAAGGGCTTAACTGTTTTTCCTGTTTGTTCACTAGTCGACTGAACTTGGAAAAAGGATTTCTAGGACAAGATTGTGATTCTTTGCCAGCTCCTGGCTTACACCTGCGACAATCAAAAACAGTGTCCAAGTAGTGGTAGAGCCTTATTCCCAAAGACCAATTACTTCCACTACTGCTGACAAAATGTTCAAAAAGTTTCTTGGTGCTGTGCCAATTCTAAACATGGCAAACATCCGAACTGGAAATGACAGCCAGTCGCCGCATATCTCAAATGTCTCTGGTGTTATGGACCAATTGATTAATGGAAGTATATGGCAGCCAGGTCGATTGACTCTTATCGGTGATCATGCTGAACTACCGCCATGGCTGTTTGCACGGACTCCACCTTGAACCTTTTATTGTGTATGTACCTATTTGATTTTTTCAAACACAGACAGTAGGGAAAGCTCCTGATGCCTTGGGTATTAGAAAGAATGGAGAAAACTCACAGATCTGTTCCATTGGTGGCACCAGCACTATGGACTTGTTGCAATATAATTCTTTAATGTGATCTTGCAGTAATTTTTTCTTCCTGAGATCTGGTGGTCCTGAATGAAAGGATTTGGTGATTGTACTCCCAGCTAACTGTCTTTGATGTTTGTCGCCCAAACCCTCCAAAAAAGGAGGATATCCTGGCTTCCACTGGAAAACACTGGTTGGACCCACCTTCAAAGACTTTCCACATGTCTAGCAACCTGGGTTTTGATTCCATGTAAACAAGAAGTTTGAGTGCCCTTCACTGTGATCTGGTAAATTTTAGCATGGCCTATAAGATTTGGCCTCCTGAACCCTTCTGAAGATTGACCGACTTGAGCAAAAAGGACGGCTCCTTCCTTTTATTACACTGTGGCCATACTCTGGACATTTCTTCTGTCACTCACTTTGTCCAATATTTTATCAAACAACAACCTCCCATAATGGAGAATGTTACAAAGGGCTTGTGTGGAAGGTTTAGCCACCCTCCAGTGGCGCCACCACAAGGCTCCCATTGCTGTGACTTAATGTGCCAGCCCTAGAACTAGGTCTATTTAAGCCTTGGCCAAAAGTCAGCAGCCATGTTCAAGTTCTCCAGAACCATGCCCATTCCTGCCGGTTCCCCTTGAATTAAAGGCCATTTTTTGTAATGCTTAAAACATCACAGTTAACGCTGTTGCTAGTCAACAGGCAAAAAAAACCTGCCGCTGTATACATTTTCTGCAAGTCTGCAGGCCAGTTTTACCACAATTTCTGAGTTGAAAAGATCGATCTGCTATCACCTTTCTGAGGTGTTCAGGTGCTTTTTCAATGCGTTTTGTCATGTTACAGATGCGTTCTATAGAGAAAAAATGTGACATGTTCTCCTTCAGTTGACTGTACTGGAACACACTGCACTGGGGTAGCGTAGGCCATTGGAATCCATGGTAAACACTGTTCATACATTTTTGACTCCAATAAAAACGCATTGGACTGCATCTGGTGTGAACCAGCCTTAGGTCCACTTTCCAATCCATGGGATTCCTAAAGGTATTGTAAGGCAAAGACACTTGCGCACCAGACTCTGGCAGGCCCCATCCACTCCTGGAAGTGCGTTGCTTAAAAAAATGCATCAGCCAGCTTCATTGGATAAAGCTTGGAGACCATTGCTGTAAATTGGTCTTCTTATCACATCTCTCCCATTCTTCATCAATGAGCTTTTAACTCTATCATTATGGGAAAAGAAGTCCTTCCTTTTTCACATTTGGAAAGATGTGTATGTGTTTGCGATGTTTGGGCCTGCGTCTCCTTATCCATTGGCATTTGAGGCAATCCATACCGATTAATGGCCAATATGCATACAGGGCTTGGCAAGGCATTTACAATTGCGCTGCTTAAACCGCATGTGATCCATTGCCACGTGAGTTGCTTGAGGAGCATGAAAGCCGCCCTGTGCGGGAATGCAGGTTGTCCTGGTCATGGGGATGACCAGTGGCGGCGGGTCTTATGTGTTTGCGTTTAGGGCTTCTGCTCCTAAAATCATGCAAAACACGATACTATTTGCATTCCTTGAGCATTCCTCACTCTTTTGAAGACATGTCCCACGCCGCCCCCTCGTACCCTTGCTAATCTTCTGTGCCACTGACAGGCGTGGTGAGTTCATATAAAAAATATGATTCTGTCGCCAAGAAAAAACAGGTAAACTTTCCCTTTAAGGCTTATCTGCTTTCATCCACTTACTTCACAAGTAGCAGCAGGTGAGCCCAGGCAGCCTTCCAGAAGCAGACAGGAGACAAAAAACAGTCAGAGCATCTAACCCCCGTGAACACAGCACAACAGGGGAGCAGACAGCAACAAGTCTTCACCACACAGAGAAAGCTGGCAGGATTGCAGAGAGATGGAGAGAAAACAGATCCCCTGCCAGCTCTAAGACTGTTGCTGCTGCTTGGTGACTGCCAGACGCTACCCCGCGCCTGTAGAAGTGCTGTACAAGCAACATTGCCCGCTCCCGGCACAAGGGATACCCAGTTTCAGGAAGGTTTACATCCAACATTCTGGGTCTTCCAACTCCATGAGAGGCTGAACATGGAGGGGCAGGTTCGGTAGGGGGATATCCAGCAACAAAACTACTTACCAACAGCAATGCACAGGTGGCCTGGAGCAGACCAAGAAAAAAGAACACCTTAGTGGGGGAGGGGCTCTCTTTTATTCAGCTAGTTATAGGTGGCCATGTGAGCCCCTGCAAAAGGCGTTAACCCATTGTGTGCTGACGTGAGGTATGGCCAGGAAATTACCCTATCCTGTGGATATATTACCCTATCCTGTGTATATACTGCTCCATCCTGTGGATATATTACCCTATCCTGTGGATATATTACCCTATCCTGTGGATATACTGCCCTATCCTGTGGATATACTGCCCTATCCTGTGTATATATTACCCCATCCTGTGTGTATACTGCCCTTGCCTGTCTATATACTACCCTATCCTGTGTATATATTACCCTAGCCTGTCTATATACTACCCTATCCTTTCCTATTACCAGCAGACCATGGCTGGATTGAGGAAGCGAGCCAGATCCACCACTATCTATCTTCAGTCCAGGTTCAGAGGTGCAAGTGCGTGCCTGCGGACCACTGCTAAAGAAATAGATGGAGAGTCGCTACAAAAAATCTCCACCGCATACATGGGCAGGGCAGATGGGGTGGAGACAGGGGCGGAGCCAATGTTGGGCGGCAAAATTAGGTTTCGCCTAGGGTGTCAGGACTTCTTGAATCAGCTCTGTTCTTGTGGGTGTTTGGCAGGGACTATTTCTTCTAATTCGGGCACATGTCACTTCCACGTATTTCTGTCTCAAGTCCCGGCCTGCATACTGCCTTCCCTGACGGAGTGATTTATCTCTCTCCGCTCATGGCTCTCTGCTCTGTTCCCCACTTGGCCTGAGACTGGAGAAGAAGCAGTGAGGTGAACAGCGGCAGCGTGATTCAAGATCTACTACTACATGATGGTTACACACTAACATATAAATGGCTGGAGAAAGATAAATAGCGCTTGAAGACAAACCTGCACTTTGTTTCAAGGCAGGTCTGGGGAGGGGCCAGGGGTGAAGCTGAAGGAGGGACCGGGGTGGGGCTGAAGGGGGCCCTGTCAGGTCGAGTGTACAGGGCCCGATGATTCTATCAGCGGCCCTGGTTGCAAATGTGTGGTCCTATCGAGTGTTGTGCAGTAGGGATCACAGCTTATTGAAGTTAGCTTTTTGGAAATTTAGAGTTCTTGTCATGCCAACATACCCTTCTTTCCTGTAACGTATAGCAAAAATGATTACACTGTGTTCACTATTACCCAGATTGTCTCTAAAGTGCACATCTGTGATAAGCTGTTTGAAATGAATAGATTCAACAGAGCATTTTCTTTGTTGGAGCTTCCACTGTCTGTTCCATAAAATTGTCCTGCAATAAGTCTAAAGCGGAGCTCCACCAAGTGTTGGTGACCACCTGACGTGTCACAATTGGCATGTCATTTTTTTTGGTGGGGTGGGGGGGGAGAGACCCTGCTTTCACAGGGTCCCAGGTCCCACTTCCTCTCCTGGCTCCTCAGAGCCGGAAGGAAATTCACCTCTCCCCCCTCCCTCTCGGCGGATCTTCTGGGACACGGCACAGGTCCCAGAAGATACACCAGCCATTCTCAGCGTGCAGCACGACTCGGGCATGCGCAGTGCGCATCCGGCTTTGAAGCCAAAGCCGGGCACCCACACTTGTGATGCCATCGCCTCAGAGAGAAGAGGGAGAAGAGCGAAGCGCAGGGTTGGCTGCATTGCTGGAGCCTGGGACAGGTGAGTGTCTGATTATTAAAAGTCAACAGCTACACTTTTTGTAGCTGCTGACTTTTAATAGGTTGGAACTCCGCTATAAGATCTGGGAAACCTTTGTTGAGTGTGCAGTTCCATTTGCCCTATCAATACCAGATTAATTAAAATCACATGCAATAATAGCATTGACCTGCTTCTCAGACATTTCAGTCAGTGAAATGAGCTGAGATTCTTCTCTATATCTGAATAGTTTTCGCCAGGTTTTCAAAAGCTTCTAGTTTGTATCATTGTCATTTCATACACAGAAAAACAAGAGAAGCACATAAATGGTTGCTTTGTTGCAGATTTAAAGAGAAAAAATATTGTATATATCTGTATTCATGCTGCTCAATATTTATAAAATTAGGTTTCCACGGATTTGTTAAAAGGGCTGCATCTATGAGATTACTCCTTCAATTCCTTTTTTGTAAACTGAGGCTAAACTGCAGTGACAAAACATATTTTTGTACAAAATCAGTTCACAAATCAGTGTTGTACTTACACGCTAGTCCAGTGGTTCTCAACTCCGGTCCTCGGGACCCCCCAACAGGCCAGGTTTGCAGGATAACTGAAATCCATCCCAGGTGATATAATTTGCTGCTCAGTAATTGCCGTATTCTAGCCTGCATCTCCCCAAGGTAATACTGAAAACCTGGCCTGTTGGGGGGTCCTGAGGACCGGAGTTGAGAACCACTGCGCTAGTCCCACGTTAAGCTGAAACTCACTTTAGTTTTTTTAATTGCAAGCAAACTGCTAAAATGTTCACTACCAGTAGAGGGCAGTATATACTCATACAATGGAAGCATTGCTTTATAGTGAAAAACATCACCAGAGAACTAGATAATGAGCCAGTACTAATCTCCTTTAGAATATACTAGTGTTCTTGGTTGGGAGGCTAACCTTCTGCCTTCAGTGTTTTCTGAGTCACTAACAGACAAATATGCAAACCATATTCACATTTCTTTTACATGCTTGTACTATGTATTCTGCTTAGAAAGTGCTGAAGCCAGATATGACAGGCAACTGGGTTAACCCTGGAAGCCCTCATATTTCTTTCATAACAGGCTTCCTTCAAGAAGCTGCTAGTTGCAAACTTGGAGTAGGTATGTGAAACATTCATTGCATATGTGTGATCTATTATATAATACAATTATTAAAAACAACCAATCAGAATTAAAGGATAATTTCACCTTTGTACAAAAAATAATAAAAATAATAAATATTTTTGCTGGTAAAAAAAAGTGCATTTATAGTTTTTTTGTATTAAGAGCCTGTAAAGCATTGCACCAGTGATCAGGAGATCGCTGATGCCATGCAGGTCTCCTCCACTGTCAGTGTACATCCCATATGGGTAAGCTGATACTCGCTGACAGGAAGAATCAATGAATTACCACAGCACTCCACAGCGCTGTGGTAGTTCATTGAGAGCAACAGTATAAGCCAACAGCCACTAAGGATGTCAGTACTTGTAGTTCATTCATACGCAGTGCGGCAGATACGCAGTGGGTGGCGGCTGCAGTATTGGGAACATGTTACATCCCTAAAATTGGGTAGAACGTGTAACATGTTCCCAAAGGTGAACTTATCCTTTAATCGGATGATGTCACAATATACTTGTAGCGCTATTCTTTTCACTCTCTGCGGCTACTGGGGTATGATGGCGCCACCTGTATAGTATTTAGAAGAAGAGTCTTTATAATCTGTGTGATCAGGACAGGATCTGTATCAATCGCTAGTGCCCAGTGTTGCCAACCGTCCGTAAATTTACGGACAGCCAGTAAAAACAGGGCATATTTTTTTTGCCGGCCGTAAAAGTCCGTAGCTGCTGATTTGTGCCAGTAAAAACGGCAGCAACTCATTCGGGTCAGAACTGCGCATGCGCATGCAATTCCGAAAATCCCTGAGGACTTCCGCTCCTGACCTGAGCCGCCTGAGTCGCGTGGTGGTGTGCAGCACATGATGTCATTGGATTTTGCCTGCCAGCCTATAAAAAGGCAGGAGCAGAGCGGGCAGACGGAGGAGCCTCATGGATGTGGGACAGAGCGGGC
Source organism: Glandirana rugosa (assembly GCA_018402905.1). Taxonomy (NCBI): domain Eukaryota; kingdom Metazoa; phylum Chordata; class Amphibia; order Anura; family Ranidae; genus Glandirana; species Glandirana rugosa. The sequence goes on along the minus strand of BLSH010457671.1, from coordinate 841,964 downwards.
TGCCTGGAGCGCACCGCTGACACACTGACAGAGCAGCAGACGCCGGAGATGGGACGGATATGTGGAGGACTGAGAGGGGGGACAACGGAGTCGGACATGCAGGGCTGTACTGCACTGCAGGCGTGAGTTGAGTTCCAACTTCTTCTCAGTCAGTTACCTCCGAGTCCCTGGTCCAGGGCAGGCTGAATCTGATGGGTGGGTGGCTCTGGCTCAGGTGAACCGGTCCAGGGGTGTGTGAGGTATGTGCAGTGCACTGTGTAGCAGGTCCAGGAAATTTCCCAATCACAGCCCACTGACTGAGCCCAGGTCCAGGCTGAGTCTGATGGTAGGTTGCTCAGGTGAATCAGGGGTGTTTGTGTTTGATATGGGTATTGTCAGTGTTTCCATGTTGTGCCTAAATATCTATTGTCTTCGTTTTTAATAGGAGTTCTACTTTTTTCTAGGTTGCCAGTAAAAAATGTGCTCCGCCAGTAAATGTTCTATGTTTTGCCAGTAAAAAACGCTGCTGGAGGTTGGCAACACTGCTAGTGCCTCCACTCAATTGGGACTTGTGAATAGCAAGTGAAATCCCAATTGAGAAATGCATCTCTACATAGACAGCAATCCGCACAGCATTGTATTTGAAAGTCCATGTATTGAAGAAATAACATTCAGTGAACCATCCAACATAAGGTATTTCCAAACAGGAACATGAAATCATTAACAGTCTCTATGTACTGTATGTCTCAGTGAGGGGAAACTGAGGCAAACTTATACGTGTGCTCTTTTATCAGGCATCCATTGTTTTCCTTCTGCAACATGTGCTCCCTCTCCACCCACAAAACCACTTGCCATCCTCTGCTCCTCTTGATGACCTCATCCTTGGTAAGAGAGAGAGAGCATAACAGCCATATTGGAAAAGGGCAAACAAACACTGCATAACAGGAGTATACACTTGGCTAATAGTTATATATTATGATCTATATATAACATAAGGATAGTCTGTATTAAAGATAGTATCATGAATAGCCTATACCTTACTTCATACCACAGAAAAGGGAAGAGTCTGGCTGTCTTTGGAGCATCTATAATATAATTTGTGAATGTGTGTGTGTGCGCGTATATATATATATATATCCAGAAGCAATCTATTACAGAGATTAGCTGCAAGGAAAATATGGTTAGTAACAAATAGGGATCATACTAACCAGTCCCGAATGAGCTGCAATCATATCCATCATAACATGAGGTTGTACATAGTTCGGTACAGCATAACAGGGTCTTCCCAAGGTGTCATAAGTAAACATTGGTGGAGGTCGTTGAACACGATCTCCTCTCCTCAAGCCCTCAGTCATTAATCCAGATAACTCTGGGACAGCATTGGTGGAAAAACTTGGTGCTCCAACCATGCCTGGACCTGTAGGCACAAAGTTTTGGGCTCTTGGATCAAAAACAGGGGTAGCTGGGTTCAGACCTCCCCTCTAAAGGGAGACCCCCATCAGTAATAGGTGAAGGAACCTGTACAGGAGACACTGGTGGAGGTGTAAACCAGTCACTGTCATCACTCTGGTCTCCATTGTCTGCACAAGGCACATCATTAGAATCTGTAGCAATATCAGATTGTGGATCCTCATCAGCAATAGCAACTTGTGGTACTGGAAGCAAGTGATTCCTATGCCAGGCTTTGATCCCACCTTCAGGTCCTCGAATCCTGTAGACTGGAATTCTTGGCAGTCTTTCTATAACTTCAAACAGCTCATTTCTCCAGCGATCAGCTAATTTATGTTTATCTGAGGGTCCCAAATTGCGGAGAAGCACTTTATCACCCGGTTGTAAGTCTTTGTAACGAACGTTGGCATCAAAATGCCTTTTATTGGCAGCATTTACCTTTGCAGCATTTTCCTCGGCCATTCGATAGGCCTCTTTTAAACTCTGCTTAAGTCGTGCCACATACTGGTAGTGATTTCTTTGTTCCACTTCATCAGTAGACACACCCAACTGAATGTCAATAGGGAGACGTGCTTCTTTCCCAAACATGAGAAAATAAGGAGAGAACCCAGTTGATTCATGTCTGGTACAATTGTAGGCATGCACCATAGCTCCAACATGTCGGCTCCAGGTTTGCTTAGCACCACTAGGAAGGGTACCCAACATGTTCAACAAGGTGCGATTTAAACACTCAGGGAGGGCATCACCCTCTGGATGATAAGGTGTGGTCCGGCCCTTGTCAATGTTAAGCAATATTAACAGCTCTTTGATTAGGTGACTTTCAAAGTCCCGCCCCTGGTCAGAGTGAAGTCAATTTGGCAATCCATATTGAACAAAAAACTTCTTCCACAACACTTTAGCTACAGTTACTTCTTTTTGATGTTTGGTGGAATAGGCTTGAGCATATCTGGTATAGTGATCAGTCACAATCAAAACATTTCCCACACCACTGCTGTCATTGTCAATAAAAAAAAAGTCCATGCACACTAAATCCATTGGACCAGAACTTTTCAAGTGTTCCATAGGAGCAGCTTGAGTAGGCTGAGTTTTCCATTGCAGACATCTTACACAATAGTGACAATAGTCCACAACAGCTTCCCCCATTTGTGGCCAAAAGAAATGGTCTTGGATTAGTACATAGGTTTTTTCAACTCCTAGATGTCCATATTGGTCATGCAAAGTTCTCAAAACAGATTTTCTGTAGACTTGAGGGAGCAATAGCTGTCTTCTTCCAGGATAATCATGGAACAAATGTACCCTGTATAAAAGCCCATTGATTATTTTGAGTTTATCCCATTCCTTTAGATAGTACTCTGCTCATGTATGGTTTTTCTCATGTAAACAGCATCTTTGTGGAAAGCAGATTCTCTAACATGTCTGATTACTGGATCTCTTTTTTGTAGGAGGATCATATCTTTCTCTTGCAGCTGGGTGTTTTCTGGTACCCCTAAAGCGACCCCTAAACAATACATGTTTGGGATACACTCTTCACCAGCTCCCAAGGAGTCAATAACTCGTAAGTCAGAGAAAACCATATTGTCTCCTAGTACAGCAGCTGTAGCACACTAGGCAGCCACAACAGGCCCAGGAACTTCATCCCATTTACTTTCTTCTAAGTTCACTGGCAACCCAGAACACCTAGAGAGAGCATTGGCCTCAATATTTTTGGGCCCTGGCTTGTACTTGAGAGTGAATTGGTAATTAGACAAGGCAGCAAGCCACTTATGACCAGTGGCATCCAGCTTAGCTGTAGTCAAAACATAAGTAAGGGGGTTGTTGTAAGTTCTCACCTCAAACTGAGCCCCATAAAAGTAATCATGCAGCTTTTCAACAATAGACCACTTCCTAATCCATCATAGCTGGCATCTATATGCAGAATGTATGGCTTTTGTGGGTCTGCATAAGCCAGCACTGGTGCTTCTGTAAGACTTTTCTTAAGCTGTAGAAAAGCATCCTCACAAGCAGAAAACCACCTCTCACTGAAATAAGTTTTACTGGTTTTGTCAATGCCAGGGGTTTAGCAAGTCATTAAGAGGCTGAGCAGTCTTGGAATAGCCTCTAATGAAGCGGCGATAATAGCCGCAAAACCCCAAGAAGGACCTCAGTTCTTTCAGATTTGTGGGACAGGGCCAGGTTACCACAGCCTCCACTTTAGTAAGATCAGTTGCTACCCCTTCTACAGATACGATGTGACCCACAAAGTTTACTGAAGAGAGAGCAAACTTACCTTTGTCCAGGGAGAGCTTCAGACCTTCTTTCCTCAAATGATCCAACACTTTAAACAGTCTCTGGTCATGCTCCTCCAGAGTGGAGTCAAAAACAATTATGTCATTTAGGTAGACAATACATTGAGTGGGACAAAGGTGTCCCAGTGTTTGATCCATTAGACGCTGGAAGGTTGCAGGGGCACCACTATTACCCTGAGGCATGCGAGCAAACTGGAGAAACTCCAGGGGGCAAATAAAAATACTCCACCATTTTTCTTTCTGACCACCACTATCGGGGATGCATACAGGCTTTTAGACTCGACAATTATGTTTTGATCTTTCATTTTGTGCAAGCACTCTCGAACATCACCCGGATCTTTAAGAGGTATGCGCCTGTGTCTTTCTCTAAATGGGGTGCTATCTGTGGTAAAGCTAATGGTTTCCACTGGGTAGCAATAGGCTACCTCTTGCCAGGCTGGTATAACTGGGTATCTGGTAATGTTTTGAACATTAACAACATCCATTCTTGGACATTTTAAACAATAGTCTTTCCTTTCCAGTACTCTCTCCCAGCCATTCTTTGCAGCCTCTTCTGTATCAGTCTCCAGCAGGAAAAAGCTACCGGTTGCATTTGGTGAAATTTCCACATAAACCCGCAACACTCTCACTCCCCTGGCTGGAATCTCTATAGGATACCATGCATTTCCCACACACCCTCCAGGAAGATCAGGAGCAAAGGTTTGGCAGATATTTTGAAGCTCTGGAGCAACAGGCAGTTAAGGTAGGGGAGTTCCTTGTTGGGGCTGAAAAAACCATATGAAAGCAGCCTCAACGGCTTCAACATTGGAACCCACAATCATAGGAGCATACTCATTACCCCCAGGTGGAGGGCTCACATAAGCAATGACTTTAAGTGGGGAATCCTCATCAGCTATCACACCAGGAATGCGAAGTTCAACTTTTAGACAACCATCCATAAAAACAGGATTTTCTCCCACAACATAAACAGGCATAGTGTCCACAGGTTGCAAAGGAAGGTGGTTTAAGTGTTGCTGATAGAAGGGCCTGTATATGTTAGTCAGCTGAGAACCAGTATCAAACAGAGCAGTAGTGGGTATATCATTAACAAACAAATTGAGAGTACATCTGCGGCCTACCCCAGGTAGCTTGGTAAACATTTTTTTTTCTTGATTTTCCCTGTATTCTTTTGCACATATGTCCACCTTTAAGCCTCATACACACGGACGTTTTTTGACGCTGGCGTTTTCTGGCGTTTTTTGCAGCTCTCCAAGTTAGTCAATGGCCCTATAAAAAAGCTGACATTTTTGAGCTGTAGATGGCATCGGCGTTAGTAAGCTGAAACTAGAACCCATGGCCAGTGCGTTCTGAGGCTGTAACGTTTTGGCATTTTTTGACGCCGACGCCACAAAACGTCAACTAACGCCAACAGACGCCAACTAATATTGTACCGGCGTTAACCAGCGTTTTTTGACGCCGATGTTTTTAGGTTGAAAAATAGCAGAGGGATGATTTTTTAAAAAAAAACCCTATTGACGCCGACGCTCACTAACGCCGATGCATAACGCCGAAAAACGCCGATTTTTTTCCCTTGACGTCGGGCCGACGGTTTGTTTATTTTTTAAGAAACGTCCATGTGTATGAGGCCTTACTGTGAATTTCAGAACTATCAGCCAGCAGTGGACACTGACGAACTACGCGGCCTGCTTGTCCACAGCGGAGACATTTAATGTGGAAGAGAGGCTTATCACTGTAGGTTTTATCAGCAGATAGAGCTCTAGGCTGTGGGAGTCTACCCACTTTGTTATTTTTAGCAACAGTCTAATTTTTGTGCTCAACCAAAGAACTCTGTTTAACTTTGCTCTTAGAAGGGGCACTAAAAAGGATACCAGACTCCTGTTTCTTTACTTCAGTCATAGTTTCAGTGAAAGTAAAGTTTCTCTCTCACTCAAAACAAATCTTAGGACCGGTGGCATTGAGTGATGTGGCAGTAGCCCCTTTATTATTTGAGCAGTCCTTAATTTGTCAACATCTATAGGAGAGATTACTTTTCAGTGAGCAATCTGCCTAGAAGAACTTCTAGCCTCCTCACAAACACAGAAACATCATTTCTCTCTTTGTGCTTTGTCTGTTTAAAATCAGCAAGCATCTTATCAGGGTCATGGTGCAGTCCATAAGCATCTGTCAAAACATCAATATATTCTTGAGCACTGGTACTCACACGAATGTCCTTGTAAACTCTAATCATAATGGATGCTGGTGGTCTTAAACTTTCCATGATTCACAGTTTTTTCTTTTCCTCCTAGTAGGTCCATTCCTCACTTGTTGTGCAAAATCCTTCCACAACTCAAAGCTTTCTTCACCAGCAGGGACAGGTAGCACTCCTGAAAATGCCTTTAATTTGTAATAAGAATCAGCATGTAAATTCTGAGCAATGACGCCAGTGACTTTTGGAAGCAGATGCTCAATATTTGTTTCCGGCTTAGCAGCTGTAGCAGTCAGCATTGCATTTTCTCCTGATGAAGCAGTTGCATTCAATGGTTCACACTCAGGGCCAGACTGGGAATAAAAACCAGCCCTGGAAAAAATTTCAGACCAGCCCCATAGCATTTTTATACCAGCCCAACAGCATAACACCATTCTTTTTTTTAAGGGAAAACCATGCATTTTAAAGCACATTTGAAGAGTGTATTATATATACAGTATCTCACAAAAGTGAGTACACCCCTCATATTTTTGTAAATATTTTATTTGATCTTTTCATGTGACAACACTGAAGAAATGACACTTTGCTACAATGTAAAGTAGTGAGTGTACAGCTTGTATAACAGTGTAAATTTGCTGTCCCCTCAAAATAACTCAACACACAGCCATTAATGTCTAAACCTCTGGCAAAAAAAGTGAGTACACCCCTAAGTGAAACTGTTCAAATTGGGCCCAATTAGCCATTTTCTGTTCCCGGTGTCGTGTTACTCATTAGTGTTACAAGGTTTCAGGTGTGAATGGGGAGCAGGTGTGTTAAATTTGGTGTTATCGCTCTCACTCTCTCATACTGGTCACTGAAATTTCAACATGGCACCACATGGCAAAGAACTTTCTGAGGATCTGAAAAAAAGAATTGTTGCTTAACATAAAGTTGTCCTAAGCTATAAGAAGATTGCCAAGACCCTGAAACTGAGCTGCAGCATGGTGGCCAAGACCATACAGCAGTTTAACAGGACAGGTTCCACTCAGAACAGGCCTCCCAATGGTCGACCAAAGAAGTTGAGTGCACATGTTCAGCTTGATATCCAGAGATTGTCTTTGGGAAATAGACGTATGAGTGCTGCCAGCATTGCTGCAGAGTTTGAAGGGGTGGGGGGTCAGCCTGTCAGACCATATGCCACACACTGCATCAAATTGGTCTGCATGGCTGTCATCCCAGTAGGAAGCCTCTTCTAAAGATGATCCACAAGAAAGCCTGCAAGCAGTTGAGGAGTACAAAGACAAGTGTGTCTTGCCTACAGTCAAGCATGATGGTGGGAGTGTCATGGTCTGGGGCTGCATGAGTGCTGCCGGCACTGGGGAGTTACAGTTCATCGAGGGAACCATGAATGCCAACATGTACTGTGACATAGTGAAGCAGAGCATGATCCCCTCCCTTCGGAGACAGGGCCGCAGGGCAGTATTCTAACGTGATAACGACCCCAAACACACCCCCAAGACGACCACTGCCTTGCTAAAGAAGCTGAGGCTAAAGGTGATGGACTGGCCAAGCATGTCTCCAGACCTAAACCCTAGTGAGCATCTGTGGGGCATCCTCAAACGGAAAGTGGAAGAACGCAATGTCTCTAACATCCACCACCTCCGTGATGTCGTCATGGAGGAGTGAAAGAGGACTCCAGTGGCAACCTGTGAAGCTCTGGTGAACTCCATGCCCAAGAGGGTTAAAGCAGTGCTGGAAAATAATGGTGGCCACACAAAATATTGACAATTTGTGCCCAATTTTGGACATTTTCACTTTTGTTGCCAGGGGTGTACTCACTTTTGTTGCCAGCGGTTTAGACATTAATGGCTGTGTGATGAGTTATTCTGAGGGGACAGCAAATTTACACTGTTATACAAACTGTACAGTCACTACTCTACATTGTAACAAAGTGTAATTTCTTCAGTGTTGTCACATGTAAAGATAGAATAAAATATTTACAAAAATGTGAGGGGTGTACTCACTTTTGTAAGATACTGTAGATAAGACAGATATGAAAGCACAAAGGGCTAAAGTGGTAAAAGTGGAGCAATCAAGGGGGACCCCATGAATGTGGAGGGGACTCTGGTGACCACCTCCCGTAGAAAGACTACACTAAGGTAAGGGGGGGTTACTGATATAAGGTGGAAACCTTAATATTAGTGCCCCTTACATTATTGTATTTACTCCCTCCTTACATTAGTGACCCCCCTCAGACTGGCCTAGCGGCGCTGTCATTGACCTCCTCTCAGGGGCACCGGGCAAGGCTCAGTCAGTCGGCTCCAGCTTGGCGGCTCTGGTTTTACCCTATAGTCTACTCTCCACAGTCCACACACGTCTGATTTCTCCCATGACCCCCATCCTGGTGTTCTGCCAAAATAGGCAACTTGGCAGAATCTCAAACCACGCCACTTCAGGTTTCTTTAAACCATGAGTAATTGCATATCCAGAAGAAGTAATGTGACATTTTCACGAATAGATGTTTGGACACAACAGCGGCAAGGGAATATAGTCCGGTGCACGCTATTCAGCAGAGATTGTTACTCCGCTCCGACACTAACGAAAAAAATGGCTGCCTCCAAGGTGGTGACAACTTTGTCCCTATTATCCGCTGTGCTCTGAAAAGACCAAAATGTTCCTGCACCGGACTGCATTTGGTTGCTGCTGTTGTTTCCAAACACAAATTCGTCAAAGTGTCCAATTGCTGTGGGTTTAATGAAACCGGAAGTGACGTGGTTTGATTTTCTGCCGAGTTGCATATTTCGGCAGGACAGTCCCAATCTTGACTCCTCTCCAGACTCTCCCCTCAGACACTGCAGACATCATAATAGACAAGAGATGGCCAGAGGCTGTGGACATGATATAAGAGATCAATAAAGCCTAACCAGTGCCCATCTGCAGCTTTACTGTGCCCATCAATGCAGCCTCATTGTGCCCATCAGTGCAGCCTCACTGTGCCCATCAATGCAGCCTTACTGTGCCCATCTGCAGCCTCACTTTGCCCATTAATGCAGCCTCACTGTGCCCATCAATGCAGCCTCACTGTGCCCATCTGCAGCCTCACTGTGCCCATCTGCAGCCTCATCAGTGCCCATCAATGCAGCCTCACTGTGCCCAACTGCAGCTTCATTTTGCCCATCAATACAGCCTCACTGTGCCCATAAATGCAGCCTCATCAGTGCCCATGTACAGCCTCACTGTGCCCATCTGCAGCCTCATCAGTGCCCATATGCAGCCTTGCTGTTCCCATCTGTAGCCTCATCAGTGCCCATATGCAGCCTTGCTGTGCCCATCTGCAGCCTCATCAGTGCCCATATGCAGCCTTGCTGTGTCCATCTGCAGCCTTGTCAGTGCCCATCTGTAGCCTTGCTGTGCCCATCTGCAGCCTCGCCAGTGTCCATATGCAGCCTTGCTGTGCCCATCTGCAGCCTCATCAGTGCCCATCAATGCAGCCTCACTGTGCCCATCTGCAGCCTCATCGGTGCCCATATACAGCCTTGCTGTACCCATCTGCAGCCTCATCAGTGCTCATCTGCAGCCTTTATGTGCCCATCTGTAGCCTTATCATTGCTCGTATGCAGCATCGCTGTGCCCATCTGCAGCCTCATCAGTGCCCATATGCAGCCTTGCTGTGCCCATATGCAGCCTTGATGTGCCAATATGCAGCCTCGCCAGTGCCCATATGCAGCCTTGCTTTGCCCACCTGTAGCATCTTCAGTGCCCATCTTCAGCCTCACCAGTGCGTGGATTACACACAGTGGTCTCCCGCTGTGTCACCATAGAGCAGGGATCTGAAATATTCAGTGGGCAGCCACTGTAGCAAAGCTCTGCCTCCTAGACCATGACAGACAGAACACGGTTTCAATTTCCTGGCATTGGACAGTGTTTCATCTATCAAGGTCTAGGAGGTGGAGCTTTGCTATAGAGCTATAGGCCGGCCGCCGAATATTTCAGATCCCTGCTCTATGGTGACACAGCAGGAGATTGCTGTGCGTGATGTGATTACACAAGCGCAGGGTGGGAAAGAGGACTCTGCACTCGGATCGGCCCTGGGAGCCGCTGAAGCCACAGCTGAAAGTGGCCCGAGGGCAGTTAGCTTACTGGGAAATTTCCCGGTATCCTGGTAGGCCAGTCTGGCCCTGTTCACTCTTTACATTCAGGGCTGGTACATTTTGCCTTACTGGAGGTGAGATTACTGGAAGTACTACAGCACAACCAATTTCTTCAGCCCCTTTTGTATATATGCAAAAGGGCCCTTTAACTGGATTTAAATCCACCTCACTGAGACAGAGATAATGGGTATACAGTTCATAACTTTCCTTTTATCCACAAGAACGGCAGACTGCAAAGTTTCATTTACTTTTAGTGCCTCCTGCACGCTCCTATGGGCGTTCACAGTGATAGGAACATACAAAATAGCAAATGTCATTTTAGGTGGCAGTCCCTCTTCAAGAGCCCACCTCCGCACAGCTTCTGTTGATAACAGTGACATTGTCGATCCTTAATGTCCTGATCCAAGATATCTCAGCAGTGCCTCCAAATGAAGCGCTATTCTTTTCACTCTCTGCGGCTACTAAGGTATGATAATTCCACCTGTATAGTATTTAGATGCAGAGTTTTTATAATATGTTTGATCAGGGCAGCATGTCTAACAAGCGCTAGTGCCTCCACTCAATTGGGGCTTGTGAATAGCAAGTGAAATCCCAATTGAGAAATGCATCTCCACATTGACACTAATCCACACAGCATTGTATTTGAAGAAATAACATTCAGTGAACCATCCAACATAAGGTATTTCCAAACAGGAACATGAAATCATTAACAGTCTCTATGTATGTCTCAGTGAGGGGAAACTGCGGCAAACTTACACATGTGCTCTTTTATCAGGCATCCATTGTTCTACTTCTGCAACATGTGCTCCCTCTCCACCCCCTTCCCCACAAAACCACTTGCCATCCTCTGCTCCTCTTGATGACCTCAATCTTGGTGAGAGAGAGAGCATAACAGCCATATTGGAAAAGGGCAAACAAACACTGCATAACTGGAGCATACACTTGGCAAATGGACAAAGGAATTATCACCTCACTATATACTGACTGATTACTGTGGAGTACTGCATTGTGCACACTGGCCTTTACATAGATATAGCAGTGTTTAATTAGTGTAGCTGTGGGTTAGGATGAGGTTCCATTTGAATGGAAGACAGCATGCTACTTTCAGTAGCACAATTTGGTTTAGTTTTATAAACTAATAGTTATATATTATGGTTTATATATAACATAGAATGGATAGTCTGTATTAAAGATACTATCATGAATAACCTATACCTTACTTCATACCATAGAAAAGGGAACAGTCTGGCTGCCTGAGCGGAGCTGGCTCATTAAGGCCTCTACAAAAACTCCCAGCAGGCATAGGTGAGTGCTCCACCCTGGAACCAGTTTCTGTGTCAGCAGATTGGGGAGTGTACATCTTGTCTGGTAAGGCCTGTGTGGCTGAGTAGCCTAGTGAGAGATATCAGCTAGGTACAGCGGTAGGCTGTACCCAGCTGACAGACAGGGAAACCTATTATGCAGTCAGTGGCCAAGTGGCCTAGGATTTATTTTGTTGTTTGCTTTTGTTTTGCTGTTTTTTCACATTGTAAATAGTGTAAATAAACTACCCTTTGTTTTCACCTGCAACTGCTGTCTCGCTGTGCCTAAATTGTGTAGTGAACCCTTCCAGGGGGTCACACACACCCGCTGCTGAGCTAACCCCTTTCAGTTGGTGGAGGAAGCCAGGGGCAGTTTTTTTTGGAAAGGCCAGCATGGATGAGTTACTGAGACAGCTTGCTGTAGCAAATGCTAACCAACTACAAATGAATGCTAATCAGCAACAAACGAATGCTAGTCTACAACAAGCAAACGCTAATCAGCAACAAGCGAACCTTGAGCAAAGGCATACAAATGAACAGGTGCAGCAAAGTATGGAAGCACAGCAGAGAGCTCAGCAGCAAAGTATGGAAGCGCAGCAACGAGCCCAGCAGCAATCTGAGGCTTGCTTAATTGATCTGTTGCAGAAGCAAGAGCAGAGACTCCAACAGCAAATGGATGCCATAACACAACAGCGTCCGCAGACCAGTGAGGCAAGTGGTTTGATTAATACGTCATCATTTTGTGTGAGCCGTTTACTGCCAAAAATGACTGGAGAGGATGATCCTGAAGTGTTTTTGACAACATTTGAAAGGACTGCTGAGAGAGTAAAGTGGCCTAAGGAGCAGTGGGCTGGACTGGTGGCTCCTCTAGCTGGGGAATCTCAGAAAGCATATTATGACTTAGAGTCGGACCAAGCAAAAAACTATGTTGTGCTAAAAACAGAAATATAATGGCACGGCTGGGTGTCACCCTGGCTGTCCGGGCTCAGCGTGTGCATAACTGGACTTTCCAACTTGAAAAGCTCCCCCAGGTCACAAATGTATGATCTCATTCCCCTGGGCAGGAAGTGGCTGCAACCAGAGACTTTGACAGCACCAAAGATTTTGGAACGTGTGGTAATGGATCGGTTCCTGAGATCTCTACCTACTGCTATCCAAAAGTGGGTAAACCATGGAAACTCGGACACGGCCGACAAGCTTGTGGATCTGGTAGAGAGGTACTTGGATACAGAAAACATGTCCCAGGGACTCACAGACTTTCCACCCTAAGACCAGAGCATCCCCAGCGACAGGTAAGATGACTCCAAGAGGTAAGGGTGGAGAGAGTGAGAGAGCGGGAAGTTTGCATAATTTATGGCGACCACAGTCAAGGTCGCAGGAAGCAGTGAAAAAGGTTATTTGTTACCGTTGCTGGCAAGAGGGATATATTGCAGCTAATTGCCCAGTTGTGGATGAGCCTATGGATTGTGACTAAGAGACAGATGTCAGTCTGTCGCTGTTTGCGACAGTTGCATGCACTGCCACTCGGGGAACTGAAAAACATTTATGCAAAATGTGTATTAATGGTAAAAATATTTTTGTGTTGCTAGATTCAGGTAGTCTGGTAAAATTGATCAAAGCTGAATTAGTTACTATAGAGGTCTCTAGGAATAACAAGGTGGCTGTTATTTGTGTACATGGGGACACCAGACAGTATCCTGTGGCTAAAGTGGTTTTTGAGACCCCCAAAGGTAACCTAACTCATCAGGTGGGGTTGGTACCTCACTTACCACATGATGCCATTGTGGGGAGGGATTTTTCCAAAATTCTGGGAACTCTGGGATGGTCCTGAACCCCCCACAGAGGCCCCTAGAGGTCAGGAAGAGGAATCCCAGGTATCCTCTGAGAATGGTGAGACCTATCCAGATTTTCCCTTGTCAGTGTTGGCCGGAGACACTCGGGAAACGGGAGGAACCAACATCTTCCGACGAAAACATGCCGTCTGTGGAGTTCTCTGATTTAGAGGTTCACAGGGAATATTTTGCCACAGAACAGGTAAAGGACCCCACCCTGATAAAGGCGCAAGAAAATGTGGTAAAGATAGATGGTGAATTAGTGAACCCAGATCAGTCCTGTAGTTACCCATACTTTATGGTGGTAAGGGATCTGTTGTATCGGGTTGCCCAAAAGGTGGATGAAGCCATTGAGCAACTTGTGGTACCCAAACCCTATAGGAAGTTGGTATTGGAATTAGCACATGGGCACATTCTGGGAGGTCATTTGGGGGCAGAGAAAACCAGAGAGAGAATATTGCAGAGGTTCTATTGGCCTGGGGTCATGAAGGAAATCAAAAATAATTGTTCCTCCTGTCCTATGTGTCAGAAGTCGATGCCTTTGTCGCATTTCAGTAACCCATTGGTACCTCTCCCCATCATTGAGGTCCCCTGTGAGAGGATCGCAATGGATTTGGTAGGTCCGATACTGAAGTCCGCTAGGGGGCATCAGTATATTTTGGTCATATTGGATTATGCCACCCGCTATCCCGAAGCGATCCCTCTTAGAAATACCTCCCCCAAGACGATAGCCAAAGAGCTATTTCTGGTCTTCAGCCGTGTGGGTATTTGTAAGGAATTGCTTACAGAACAGGGTACCCTGTTTATGTCCAGGGTAATGAAAGAGTTGTGCAAGTTGTTCAAAGTGACACAATTACTTACATCCGTTTATCACCCTCAAACAGATGGGTTGGTTGAAAGGTTCAACAAAACCCTAAAACAAATGTTAAAAAAGGTGGTGGATCAAGATGGAAAGGATTGGGACTGTTTAATATCCTACTTGATGTTTGCTATTCGGGAAGTATCACAATCCTCTACTGGGTTCTCGCCCTTCGAGTTACTCTATGGGAGACACCCAAGAGGGCTGTTGGATATTGCCAAAGAAACTTGGGAAAGTGAGCGTTCTCCCCACCGCAGTGTGATCATCAAAAAACACTTGGACCAAGCGCAGTTAGCACAGCAAAGGGTGTATAACCGCAAGGCCAAGACCCATACTTTTTCACCGGCGGATAGGGTGTTGGTACTAATCCCTACAGTCGACAGCAAATTTCTGGCCAAATGGCAGGGCTCATATGAGATAATTGAACGTAAGGTGAACTACAGGATCAGACAACCGGGACGACGAAAGCCCGAACAGATATACCATATTAATCTGTTGAAAGCCTGGAGGGATAGGGAATCCCTAGTCACAGAAACCTTGGTATCACCGACTCAGTCTGATTGCTTAATTCCTGAGGTGGGAATAGCAGTCATCCTATCGAAACCCCAAAAACGGGAGGTGAAAGAGTTTGTGCTCCGCAACAGAGAGGTGTTCTCTGAGCTGCCGGGACTAACATCTGGGGTAGATCATCACATTATCACCCCACGAGGTGAAAGAGTGAAACTAAAACCTTATCGAATACCGGAGGTCCGACTGGAGGCAATACATAGGGATGTTCAACAAATGCTTGAATTAGGTGTGATATGAGAGTCCCAGAGTGACTGGTCCAGCCCGATTGTTTTAGTAACCAAACCCAATGGCGATTTTGTAATGATTTCCAGCAGTTGAATAAAGTTACAAAATTTGACACCTACCCCATGCCACGCATCGATGAACTGATCGACCGGCTGGAAACAGCCCGATATATGATGACCCTTGATCTCACCAAGGGGTATTAGCAAATTTGCCTAGCTGAGTCAGCAAAGGAGAAAACAGCATTTGTAACACCGTAGGAGGCATTCCAATATAGAAAAATGCCGGTTGGGTTACAAAATGCACCAGCCAATATTCCAGCGGAAAATGGACAAAATTCTGAGGCCCATCAGAAGTATGCTGCAGACTACTTGGACAATGTGATTATCCACAGTACAGATTGGGCCTCACATCTGCCAAAAGTGCAAGCCGTACTAGACTCCATACGGGAAGCTTGGTTCACGGCCAATCCAAAAAAGTGTACCATTGGAAAGGAAGAGGCCAAATATTTGGGGTACACTATTGGGAGGGGAGTAATAAAACCCCAAGTCAACAAAATGGAAGCCATAGAGAGTCGGCCACGCCCCAACAGCAAGAAGCAGGTGCGAGCGTTCCTCGGAATGGCTGGATACTATCGGCAATTCATTCCTCACTTTGCTTCGCAGGCGGTGCCCCTAACCAACCTGACAAAAGGGAAAGAGTCTACCATGGTGAAATGGACCCCGGAGGCAGAAGCAGCCTTCCAGGCTTTAAAAAAAACTTGGATGCTTGGGATCCCACTAGGCACCATTGTACCGAACGCCCTCTCCCCTACAGTGAAAGCTTCTGCCCAAGCTTGGGAAAAACTCACAGAACCATCACTACCATCATCTCAAACCATAGGAAACCTCAAAGACCAAACCCCAGATCTCTTGATATCCCATTGGGTTAGCAAAGGCATCCTGCACATACAAGACCTATTCTCTAACTCTAATCTAAAGACTTTCTCCCAGTTGCAAAAGGAGTTTGCATTTCCATCCTCAGAATACTTCACATTTATGCGTGTTAAACATTGTCTAACTTTCCCACCCAGACCCAACCCAATGTATTCTCTGTCGTCCAAAGCATGGTCCTTCTTCACTCACTCAGTGCCCAAATTGAAAGGCATCTCGTTATTCTATAACAGATTGCACCAGAAGCAGGAATTTACTAAATCTACCCCCCATCTACACTGGGAGTCAGACTTGGGAGCTCAGTTTTCTGATTCGCAATGGCAAGCTGCATTTAAATCCATATACCAATCAACCAGCTGCTTGGTAGTGCCCAAACTTACAGACCAACTGGTCTCAAATATTCCAAATAATAATAAACCTCTCTAAATGCCACATCCCGGTCTCCCTTGCCCTTTGACTTCTAAATGTAACAATTGAAGACATCCCCATTTTGTTGCAGACTATGATTGCTGGGTGCAGCGGAGTCGATTCAGATCAGAAGTTGTGGAGTAACAGGAACTGGCTTCTTTATTGGAACATAACCACAACAGCAAAGATGTGACCTCACATGGTGACAAACACAGACAGGAAAAAGAAACCAACAAGTACAGCACAATGTACAGGAAATACAACACATCATAAAGTGAAAATGCATAGCATATCACTGACCATTAGCGACATCTAGTGTCCTAATTGTGAACTGCAGTCAATAGGCTAAGCTGAAAGTTGTTGTATCTCCAACACCCCTTCTCAACAGCTAAAGGCTTAGTCTGTTAAACCCATCCTCTTTGTAAGCCTTGAGTGTCTTTCAGCGGTCAGGGGCTTTGTAAGGATATCTGCTGTCATATCTTCGGTTGGGCAATAAAGTAACTTAAGAAGACCTTGCTCTTGAAGATCCCTAAGACAGTGGAACTTCACATCAATGTGCTTGGTTCTTGAATTAACTCCATCCATGTGCGCAAGTACAAGGCATCCTTGATTGTCTTCATAAATTTCTGTTGGTCCCGACTGTGGTTGACTCAAGTCTGTTAATAGCTGTCTCAGCCATACAACTTCTTGGCTTGCCTGCGCTGCTGCAACGTATTCTGCTTCAGTAGATGACAGTGTAATGGAGAGTTGCTTTTTACTAGTCCAACTGATGCCACCTCCTGACAGAAAAAATAAGTAGCCACTGGTAGATTTTCTGTCGCTGGTGTCTCCTGCCCAGTCAGCATCCACATATCCTATTAAGGTACTTTCATCACTTGCTGGTAACTTTAACTTGTAGTGCAAAGTCCCTTTAAGATAGCGAATGACTCGCTTTACAGCATTCCAGTCCTTTTGACTTAGCGCCGAAACCTTTCTGCATAGGATTCCAACAGTTGCTGCAATGTCCGGCCTTGTAGCAGTGGTAAGGTACAGCAATTTCCCTATTGCTTTCCTGTATTGAGTATTCGCAGGTAATGGGTTATCTTGGCAATTCATCTCCTTTAGGTAGTTGGTTTCCATGGGAGATTTTACTGGTTTGGCGTCTTCCATTCCAAATGTTTCAATTATTTCTTGTATTTTATGTCTTTGGTTCAGGAGAAAGCTGCCCTCTTCCTCTCTCTCGATCTGGATGCAGAGGTAATTATTTATGTTACCAAGGTCTTTGGTGTAAAAGTGCTGATTTAGTTTTTCCAGTATTTCTGCTTCATCCCTTTCTTGCTCAAAGCAAATCAGGATATCGTCCACATAAATAAGCATATAGACCCATCTGTTTGCCAATTTCTTTGTGTTTAAGCAAGGGTCTGCTTTACTCCTTAGAAAGTTTTGATGTGTAAGCACTTCATTTATTTTTATATTCCATTCTCTGGCTGCTTGCTATAGACTTCTGTGTAGTTAACACACTAGGTCTGGCCTTTGTTCATCTTTGAACCCTGGCGGCTGTTTCATGTAAATTTCTTCTGTTAACTCGCCATGTAGAAACGTGGTTTTCACATCAAAACGTTTCACTTGCATTTTCCTTGTGACGGCTACTGTCAGTAGAGTCCGTATTGTAGTGTACTTTACTACTGGTGCAAATGTCTCATCATAGTCCTCTCCATATTTTTGAGAATAACCCTTGGCTACTAGTCTTGCTTTGTATCTTTCAATTGTGCCATCTGCATTGTATTTCATTTTAAAAGTCCATTTACAGCCTATGGCTTTCCTTCCGGATGGTAATTCTGTAAGTGTCCATGTTTTAATGTCATGCATGAATTTTATCTCTTCCTCAGCAACCTTTATCCATTTACTTGCTTCTTGTTCTGGAAGCTGAGATATGTCTTCCCAGGTTGCAGGTTCGTTGATACTGGCAGTACTTTCTCTGTATGAGAGACGTACAGGTGGTTTACCTTTGTTTTCTCTTGTTGAACGTCTCGGTTTTCTGTCTGAGCCTTCTTGTGTCTGCTCTTCTGTACTGATAGAGTCTGCACTCACTTCAACTGTTTGTTCAGAAGTTACAGAGATGGGCTGGTCAATGTCATTTTTCTCGTCTGTTCTTGCTTCTACTGTGGTCATTACATTGTCTCTTAAATCTACAACAAAAGTTATGCTGTTGCTAATGGTAACCTTGTTTGTTTTGGGATTTAGGATTCTGTAACCCTTGACATTGTCGCTGTATCCAACAAAGATACCTTCAAATGCTCCATTTTGGAGTTTGGTGCGTTTTTCTTCAAGTATGTAGATGAATGCTTTGCATCCAAAAACTCTTAGGTGTTTTACACTTGGCTTCTCATTGTGTCATAGTTCATATGGAGTTTTCTCCACTGTTCTGGAAAGAAGTCTGTTCTGCAAATATGTAGCTGTCATAGCTGCCTCAACCCAGTATTTTTGTGGTAGTCCAGAGTCTGTCAGCATACATCTGATCATTTCAGTCAGAGTTCTGTTCTTTCTTTCAGCTACTCCATTTTGTTCTGGTGTGTATGGGACTGTCTTTTGATGTTCTATTCCATTCTGCTTTAAGTACTCTTGTATCTTACATCCTGTGAATTCACCTCCATTATCGCTCCAAAGTATGAGAGGCTTCCTCTGAAACTTGTTACTGGTCTTTTTTATATAGTCTTGTAATCTGTCAAAAACTTCACTCTTGTGTTGCATTAGGTAGGTGGCTGTGTATCTTGAATAGTCATCTATGAAAGTCACTAGGTACCTGTTGCCTCCAGGTGTAGGTGGGTTTAGGGGACCACACACATCACTGTGAACTAAGTCAAGTGGTCTTGAAGGTCTCTTCTAACTGACTTTGGGAAGTGTTGCTCTTGTAGCTTTGGATTTGATGCAACATTCACACTTAACAGTAACTGGACAAGGGGATATTGTTAGATCCCTTGTCAGATTCCTCCTCTGTAGTTCCTGTATGCATTCTGGGTGTCTGTGACCTAGACGTCTGTGCTATATATGTATTCAGTCATTGTGCTTGTGTGTGCATAGTCTTGCCTTTTCCTTCACTATGTCGAGGTGATATAGATGATCATCCAGCTTGACACTTGCTATAGTCTGTTTGCCGTTTACAATAGAACACTTGTCACCTTGGAATTTTACAGTGAGTCCTCTGGCTGTTAGATGCTTCACAGATAAGAGTCCTCCTTCTAGATTAGGAACATAAAGCACATCTTTCACTGGTATGGCTAAATTGTGTCCCGCATCATCAGGGCATACGAGGCTTCCATGCCCATATCCTTCTGCATGTATTTTTCTTCCATCTGCAAGATAAATCGTTTCTTTGTTGTTCAAATCAAGTTCTGTGAAAAAACTTCTATCACTCATCATGTGACTGGTTGCCCCCGAATCATTGCACCAGCCTTGACATTTATGGTTGCCTGTCGCGTTAAATGTGGCATTCCAGTTTCCTTCCCATGGATAATTGATTGTGGCTTTGAATTTTTGTTTAGCATAAGAGGGACGTTGTCTCATTTGCTCTGCTTTCCATATAGTACAGTCTTTCTTTATGTGTCCCTGTTTGTGGCATCTGAAACACACTCTGGTCTCTTTCCTGTGTAACCTTGCGTCTGTAGCTTTAAGAGCAGTTATGGTGTCGGTTTCTGTGGAGTCATGCACTAATTCCTTTCTTCTCTAATACTCATCTATGAGCCTGGTTTTTAAGAATGCTAGCGTCAGATCCGTCTAAGGTTGTGTCTCCAGTGCATTGATCAGTGCAGTATATGTATCGGGCAAACTGCATAACAACATGGCTGCAGCGTGACTGTCTGTTATATTCTCCCCGATTGATCTGAGTTGCGCAATCATTTCCAGCATTGCGTTTATATGCTCCTGCATGTCCTGTTCTCTGCTAAGTCTCATTATATAAAGTTTCCGCAGAAGAAACAGCTTGCTGTTTAAACTGGATCTTTCATGCAGTCTTTTCAGTACATCCCACATGCCTTTCGCTGTGTCCTCATGGCGTATATGAATGAGCTGATCATCCTCCACTAGTAAGCTTATGGTGGCCTGTGCCTGTCTGTTTTTCTTGTCCCAGTCCTGATTATTATCCTGTGGCCTCTCTGTGGTGGTAACCTCCCACAAGTTATCCCTAGATAATAGCATTTCCACTTTAAACTTCCATAGCTGATAATTGTCATTGTTCAGCTTGGCCATTGAGAGTTTAAGCTCTGAGTTTCCGGCCATTTTTCCCTCCTTTATATATACACTGGAAAACTTCCTTATATTGATCTCCGCATCAGCCACACTGTCTCCCGTTCGAGGCTTTGTTCTGCCTGGGCCGCACCTGGTCATAAGACTTTATCCGGAATCTGGGCCCATAACCTGTTGCAGAGTATGATTGCTGGGTGCAGTGGAGTCGATTCAGATCAGACGTTGTGGAGTAACAGGAACTGGCTTCTTTATTGGAACATAACCACAACAGCAAAGATGTCACCTCACATGGTGACAAACACAGACAGGAAAAAGAAACCAACAAGTACAGCACAATGTACAGGGAATACAACACATCATAAAGTGAAAATGCATAGCATATCACTGAGCATTAGCGACATCTAGTGTCCTAATTGTGAACTGCAGTCAATAGGCTAAGCTGAAAGTTGTTGTATCTCCAACACATTTCCCAAAGACTAACTATAACAAACATTCTCCTGGCAGCCAGACTCACCTCACGCCTGTGGAGATCAGTGCAGGCCCCAACCGTTGAAAAAACACTCGAAATGATAAACACCCATTGCAGTTATGAATTTGTGATGGCTTCTAGCAGAGGAAGCTACAACCAAACCTTATCCTCGTGGAAACCCTGACTTTATTGGTCAAAAGCTGCAGCACACCTGCAACCAAAGCTCACTGGTTAAATTATCTTTCAGACTGACAGTCATGATGGAACTACCCAGATATAACCCCACAACCTCTAGTTATACCGCAGGGATTAACCTATTTACCAAACATCAGGAAGCTAAACATGTACCCAGTTATGTCTTATACCTGACCTTACCCCTACTCTTTCTTATCGATATACTTTTAGTTATATTGACACAACCTCTCTTCACTCAATAGTGGCAACAAACGAGAGGGTCGCTATTATCTGCTCCGACACAGTCTGTGCCCAGTTGGGGTGTCGGAGGAGTAGTGGCTGAATACCTCCACCTGTCACACTGCAAATAGGAAGAGAAGTACTTAACTATACTTCTATACTGCTTTGTAGTATGAGGAGGAGCTCAGAACACCCTGACATATATTTGCAACCCTACCATGGTACACTTCCCACATATCCCAATTAGCATGTCAGCCCCTCCCCTCTCCCTCTCTGCCCTCTAACCCCCCCTCATTATTTCCATCATCCCTCCCTTTCTCTTCTCTCCCCTCTATCCCGTCCTCTCTCCCACTCCCTCTCTATCATTCCCCCCCCATGTCCCCTCTCCCCCCTCCCCGCCGACTGTACGATTAACCCTATACACCCTTCACATGGTACCATCCCAACGTTTATATACAGTCCCACAAGACTCGAGGAGGAGTATGATGTTTCGTCATATCTTCATATCAATTCATGAAGAGAAGGATAAACGTCACACTGTCCACCTCCATAAGTCGGTGATGAGGAG
>BLSH010457671.1:789967-818935 GCA_018402905.1 Glandirana rugosa | reverse complement strand
GGTAAGTAGTTTCATCCTCTCCCTGTCCGCTCACCTCCCCTCCCTCTGTCCTCTTTTCCCTTCCCCCATCCCCTCTACTCCCCTTCCTCTGTCCTCTCCCTTCTTTTTCCCTCCTGCTCCAGGGTCATGTATTGTGTATAGACCACAGACCCCTACACCAGGAGCATGGGGCCTCATGGGTACTTTGATGAATGGCTTCCTTTACCAGTAGGGTGGAGAGGGCGGGCCCAAGCATTCTACAACAGTGGTTGGTCAAGAATTGCGTAATGGAGCAAAGTTTAGGGGTTCTGAGGTATGTGACCATACAACCGTCAACATCAGATGGAACACGGAAACCTGTGGGTTATGTCATCGCTCCAGGCTTTACAGCCATTGTCAAGTGCTCTCTCTTCTCCCCTGCAGCCACCACTGACTGACACAGGCTGACCACGGTCACATGTGACCAGGCCAGAGCTAAAAGTCCATGGGTTAGGGGGTGCAAATTACTTGCATTGCCCCAGGCACTGACAACCCGTGCTACACCACTGGAGGTGACGGCTGCCACCTCAAGCCATCAATGTTATCTCTAAATGCCGCTCACAAATGGCGATCTGCTGACAAGACACACCCAGGGGATAGCAGAGCACAGCCCGGGAAAGGGAGGGACAGTCTGGGTGAACTCACTGGTGTGATATGATCCAATAACATGCTGGAGTCCTTGAGGACTGGCCATGGGTGAATTGCCATTAGTTCATTGTACACTGTACATTGTAATGGAGTATTCATTTTTATCGCTTTAATTATTCTTCCCATTATGGACATGAGAGGGCCTCATGTCTAATTTTTGCCTAAGGTGTCACAAAGTCTAGAGCCGCCTCTGCCTGTGGCCCAGCCATCTGGACATGCCTGCAGCAACTTATTGACTATCTGGGCTATTTGGGGGTAAGTTACACTGCCTCCTATATATACCTACATCTTTTATTACATATGTGGTAATTTATTCTTCCTGCTTGATAGTATAAGCTAGGTCTAATTTAATTTACTGTTGATCTTTATATAGGGACTTCTGTTGCCTAAAATCTGGTGTTTCTAAAGTATTTCCAAAACCCATGTTATGGATTATGCACCCTAGGATGGGAAGTTTATGTGTCTTTGCTGCTTTGATCATTAGCACTGGCTTACACTTTTCCTTTAGAGGGATCACATTGAATTGAACATTATTCTACCAACAGGTAAAGATATAATTTCACCTATTATATAGACCACATATCAATAATAATTTCTACATCTTATATGCTTATGCATATATGTATATATATCTATATATAGATTCTTTGATAGGCCCTGGTATCTCTATGCTCCCATGCATGGCCATGATTTTCTCCTGTGACGCCCTCTGTGTCTGTGTGTTAGCTGTATGTGAACTCAGAGGTGAGCTCTTTCTCACATAATCCTGCTTAAGCAACTATTTGTAGGCATGTGCAATTTGTTTAGTTTCAAATGAGTTTTTTAACAAATCTTTCAAAATTCTGCAATTTGGACAAATCCAAATTTCCAAATCTCAAGTTTGCGAATTTTTCCAAATTTTCGTTTTTCCAATTCCGAAAATTTGGTAATCCGAAAACTGGCAAAGCCGAAAATCCGAAATTCGAAAATTCGAAAATAAGAAAGAACATTTGAAATAATAACTAACTAATAAATAACTATTAAATCATAGTGATTGGAATCTCCTTGAAAATATGGCTGTTAATGATAAATGTTGTATTTAAGTTCACTAACAGCCATATTTTCAAGGAACTTCCAATACCTATAATTTAATAGTTATTTATTAGTTAGTCATTATTTCAAATGTTTTTTTTCTTATTTTCGAATTTCCAATTTTTTTGGCTTTTTTAATTCCGAATTTGAGTATATCGAATTTTGGCATTTTCAAACTGCCGAATTTCGAATTCCAAATTTTTCAAATTCGCAAATTTTTCAAATTCCCAAAATTCCGAAGTGGGAAGCTGCGAAACATGTTAAGAGCCTGACGGCCCATACCTATACTATTCCTTGAGTGGCTTCTCAATTAGAGGAGGATCCCCTGGTGGGGGTGTAGGAATCGTCTAGAGGGATTAAAACTTTCTACTTTCATGTATTGTATTTTTATTTAATCCTATTTGTATGGATTGTCTTTAACCCGAATAATGTCTGTAATAAAACTTTTTGTTTTTAATACCATTAATTTGTCAATGTCCTTTGACAGCACCATGAAAATCCAGCTGCCCATTTCACAAATATTCTCAATTATTTATCTTTATCCAATTATTTGGAATATTTCTATGTGCCAGGATTCAGTCTGTTTGTGATATTAATCACCCCCCCTTGTAGCTTCTCTCTCGGCACTTCCTGCCCCCCTGCCGGCACCAGGGAGACCTGCCATTGATCAGCGAGGGTCGTATCCTGATGCCCCCACCCACACTGAATAGACAGATGCGGTCTGCCTGTGTACATCGCTCAGCCGCACTCTGTCTGCTGTATATATATAACAGTGTTAATGTTAATGTTTACATTTAAATATTTTCTATTATTTTCTATTTATATTTATATTATAGATGTCTACAATAAGGATGGGCCCCCGGTTCGAGTCAAATGTATGTTCAACTCGAGCATTGGGGGTTTGCCTGTTCAGCGCATCCCGAACATTATGTGGCGTTCGCGGGAACTTTGAGCACCCCATAATGCGTTCCAATGGCAGGGGAAATGCGGCTTTGGCCAATCACAGAGCGCTCTGCTGTGAGAGATATGATTGGCTAAAGGCAGCGTGCCTTTAGCCAATCACTGCTCAGCAACCTCAATCCACGCCCCACACTATATAAAGCCGCCTGTACAGCGGCTCTATGTAGTGTGTGAATAACATGGAGACAGAGTGAGCAGTATAGACAGTATATACAGTCAATTAGTACAGATAGTTTAGTGTAGAGTGAAATATATACTAGATAGATAGGGCGATCTATATACAGTCAGTAAGTATAGAGTGAAATACAGTATCTCACAAAAGTGAGTACACCCCTCACTATTTTGTAAATATTTTATTATATCTTTTCATGTGACAACACTGAAGAAATGACACTTTGCTACAATGTAAAGTAGTGAGTGTACAGCTTGTATAACAGTGTAAATTTGCTGTCCCCTCAAAATAACTCAACACACAGCCATTAATGTCTAAACCTCTGGCAACAAAAGTGAGTACACCCCTAAGTGAAACTGTTCAAATTGGGCCCAATTAGCCATTTTCTGTCCCCGGTGTCGTGTTACTCATTAGTGTTACAAGGTTTCAGGTGTGAATGGGGAGCAGGTGTGTTAAATTTGGTGTTATCGCTCTCACTCTCTCATACTGGTCACTGAAAGTTCAACATGGCACCTCATGGCAAAGAACTTTCTGAGGATCTGAAAAAAAGAATTTTTGCTTAACATAAAGTTGTCCTAAGCTATAAGAAGATTGCCAAAACCCTGAAACTGATCTGCAGCATGGTGGCCAAGACCATACAGCAGTTTAACAGGACAGGTTCCACTCAGAACAGGCCTCCCCATGGTCGACCAAAGAAGTTGAGTGCACATGTTCAGCTTGATATCCAGAGATTGTCTTTGGGAAATAGACGTTTGAGTGCTGCCAGCATTGCTGCAGAGTTTGAAGGGGTGGGGGATCAGCCTGTCAGACCATATGCCACACACTGCATCAAATTGGTCTGCATGGCTGTCATCCCAGTAGGACACCTCTTCTAAAGATGATCCACAAGAAAGCCTGCAAGCAGTTGAGGAGTACAAAGATAAGTGTGTCTTGCCTACAGTCAAGCATGGTGGTGGGAGTGTCATGGTCTGGGGCTGCATGAGTGCTGCCGGCACTGGGGAGTTACAGTTCACTGAGGGAACTATGAATGCCAACATGTACTGTGACATACTGAAGCAGAGCATGATCCCCTCCTTTCGGAGACTGGGCCGCAGGTCAGTATTCCAACACGACCCCAAACATACCTCCACGACAACCACTGCCTTGCTAAAGAAGCTGAGGCTAAAGGTGGTGGACTGGCCAAGCATGTCTCCAGACCTAAACCCTATTGAGCATCTGTGGGGCATCCTCAAAGGGAAAGTGGAGGAACGCAATGTCTCTAACATCCACCAGTTCTGTGATGTCGTCATGGAGGAGTGGAAGAGGACTCCAGTGGCAACCTGTGAAGCTCTGGTGAACTCCATGCCCAAGAGGGTTAAGGCAGTCCTGGAAAATAATGGTGGCCACACAAAATATTGACAGTTTGCAGCCAATTTTGGACATTTTCACTTAGGGGTTTTACTCACTTTTGTTGCCAGCGGTTTAGACATTAATGGCTGTGTGTTGAGTTATTTTGAGGGGATAGCAAATTTACACTGTTATACAAATTGTACACTCACTACTTTACATTTTAACAAAATGTAATTTCTCTTTAGTGTTGTCACATGAAAAGATAGAATAAAATATTTACAGAAATGTGAAGGGTGTACTCACTTTTGTGAGATACTGTATATACTAAATACTGTAGATAGATAGATAGATAGATAGATAGATAGATAGATAGATAGATAGATAGATAGATAGATAGATAGATAGACAGGGCAATCTATATACAGTCAGTTGTTGCAGGCAGTTTAGTGTAGCGTGAAATATATAGTATATATATATATATATACAGTATGTCAGCATTGTAGCAATGTGTCATTTCTTCAGTGTTATCACATGAAAAGATATAATAAAATATTTACAAAAATGTGAAGGGTGTACTCACTTTTGTGAGATACTGTAGATAGATAGGGTGATCTGTATACAGCCAGTTAGTGCAGGCAGTGCAAGAATACATATATACCTTCCTAGTGTATATATATGACGTGGGGTCCCCCCCAAAGTCCAAACCAGGCCCTTGGGGCCTGGTATGGATTTTAAGGGGAACCCCAGGCCAAAATTTAAAAAAAAGGAACGTGGGGGACCCCCTCAAAATCCACACCAGGCCCTTCAGGTCTGGTATGGATTTTAGGGGGAACCCCGCACCAAATTTTAAATAAAATGATGTGGGGCCCCCCAAAATCCAAACTAGGCCCTTCAGGTCTGGTATGGATTTTAAGGGGAACCCCGCATCAAAATTTAAAAAAAAATGACGTGGGGGTCCCCCCCAAGTCCATACCGGGCCCTTCAGGTCAGTATGGATTTAAAGGTGAACCCCATGCCGATTTTTTTTTAAAAAATGGCGTAGGGGTCCCCTGAAAATCCAAACCAGACCCTTATCTGAGCATGCAGCCCTGGCATGGCAGGAGGGGTGGGGACAAGCGAGTGCCCCCCTTCCGAACATACCAGGCCACATGCCCTCAACATGGGGAGGGAGCTTTGAGGTCCCCCTCAAAACACCTTATCCCCATGCTGATGGGGAGAAGGGCCTCATCCCCACAACCCTTGCCGGTGGTTGTGGGGGTTTGTGGGCAGGGCCTTATCGGAATCTAGAAGCCCCCTTTAATAAGGGGCCCCACAGGTCCCGACCCCCCTACGTCATTCGTTGTCAGAGGGGGCGGGTCACCCATTTACAACGCAATGCTTTTTCAGTGATTTTTTATCTATATTTCTGGGAAGCAGCAATACATTACAGCCGGGAGTGGTTTTAAATGACAATTTTTCCTGTACAAATGTCATTTTTCTCTGGCTATGTTATAAACATCACAGAGGTGCACCCCTTTACAGGCAGACTAAGGGAACCCCCAGGCACAATATTTAAAGGAATATTTCATTTTTATTGTTTCGCTTTAAGACCCATTAAAATAACTGCTCCTGAAAAAATGATCGATTTAAAAACTTTTTTTTGCATTGATACATGTCCCCTAGGGCAGGATGCAAGTCCCCATACACTTTTTAGAGCAATAACTTGCATATAAGCCTTTAAAATGAGCACTTTTGATTTTTCATGTTAAAGTCCCATTGATTTTAATGGCGTTCGCACAAATTTTTTGCCTGTTCGCAAGTTCTGGTCTAAACCGAACTGGGGGGGGGGGGGGCTGTTCGCCCATCCCTAGTCTACAATGATCATTAATACTCACATAGGTGATTCCATAGAAATGGAAATGTTCCTTTTACTGCATGTTTACACATATTGCTTCTTCTGCACCAAAATTGCTGGAACTTGAAAAAGACTGAACTTGATGGGCAACTGTCATTAAATTGTCTAGTTAACCAAAGTTCTCTTTGCTAACATGAGGACTGAGCTTAATCATTATGTCACAGGTTTTTCTTTTTTTCTTTTTTTTATTTATTCCAACAGTTGTAAAGTTTGAAGATATGGGTTAATATGGCTAACAGAAAATCATTTATTAAAGCATGGGCCATGAACCCAATTAAGGCTCCATCGATTCAATAATTACTCAAGTTGAATTAGACACAGAGAGTGTGACCAGCAAAACCTAATTTCTGTGGTGACAAGTCAATAGCAATGGACAAGCAGAGCTGCATTCATCATATAAGAAAGACTGATTATTATTTTTTTCTTAAATCAATTCAGGATCTGATTTAAGAATTTGAACAATTAATAGTGGCAGTAGAAAACATTTGCTCTGCTGGCATTTTCTCTGTGAAACTTAATTATATTTAGATGTTTGGGTAAGAAATATGTTCAGCAGCCTAGCTGGGCCAATTATTTCTGTTCTCCCTGAACAGAGAGTCAACAATGTAATGTCTCCAAAATGAAAATATGATTACTGAAATTAGGATGTATCTCCTTTAAAAGTTTTTTTTTTTACAGGTAAAATGGCACCAGTCTGTTATAACCCTTTGAAGTCCCTTCTGACCAGGTCATATTTTGAAATTTCATTATGCATCTGTTTACTCGACAATAGCTTTTTAGCTACATTGCAATTTTTTAACACATGCTGGTCCTTAATTTAGTCTTTTGGTAATAAAATAAGCAGATAAATAAACAAAATGTGGAAATAATGCTGTTTCAGTTTATATTAAGAAAGTAATCTTTTCACCTACAGCCCTAATGTTACCTATAATATTGTTTTATTACTGATCTTTTTCAAAATCAGCACAATAGTGCCACTAAGCCTTGGTGTGTGTCCTTTTCCTGGTGAGTGGTGGGCAAAGGTTTCCCATCAGCACTGATCAAATAACAGAAACTGATGTCTGTCACATACCTGGTAGGCGAGTCTGACTTATGCAGTAGGCAACCTCCCTTACTAACCTGACTCGGGAAACCCTGGTAGAGCAGACAGATTGCTCGGGAGTGCAGGAGAGCAGGAGGGTCAGACTGGGTCACTGGTGATAGTAGAGAGTCAGTTGGAGCGCTCGTGCAGCTGGAGCGTGGTCGTACAGTCTGGGTCGGCAACTGGCTGGCAGTGCGGTACAAGGGTTCAGGCAGGAGAGTGGTTGGGTTCAAGCAGAGTTTGTTAACAGGCTGAAGGCAGAAGTACGGAAGGATCAGGCAATCGGATGGTCGTAGGCAAGCCAGCGGTCGGTACAGGCAGAGTTCAGACAAGGTCGGGGCAAGCCGGGTTACAGGAACAAATAACAGGTTCAGGTCGCTCAGAAAAACAGGCCACACACTGTAGATCAGACAGCACTTGCAGCAGGGTGTGCAGGACTAAAATAGAGCCGTTTGGTGCCGTTTGCAGCCCCTGCGCGTGAGGGTGTGCGCGAACGCGCAAATAGTGCAGGAAAGGGTCTTCTTGCAGGATTCTCTCTAACATTGCCCCCCCCAAGGGGCAGCCTCTGGATGCCCAGCTGGGCCTTCAGATCCGGATGGGACCTCCAAAAAGACAGGATAAGTTCCTTGGCATGGATGTGCCTTTCAGGTTCCCAGGAACTTTCCTCTGGTCCGTACCCTTCCCACTTGACCAGGTACTGGATCAAGCCCCCTCTTCTTCTGCAGTCAAGGATGGCCTCAACTTCATACTCCTCCTCTCCATCCACAAGAATCGGTTCAGGTGGAGCTGTGTTTCTTCCAGGAAACTGGTCCTTTGTTACGGTCTTAAACAAGGTGACGTGGAATACTGGTTGTACCCGGAGTGAAGAGGGGAGGTTCAGCTCGTATGCCACCCTATTGACTTTCCTCTTGACTGAGAAAGGCCCCATGAATCTAGGTCCTAGTTTTCTGGAGGGGCACGCAAGCTTTAAGTTCTTAGTAGAAAGCCAGACTTGATCGCCTGGCTGGAGGTCCAGTTCCCCCCATCTTTCTCTGTCAAAAGCTTGTTTGTTATGCATCTGTGTCCGAGCCAGGGTCTCCTGGAGAAGCTGCTTGTTCTCTTCCAGAAAATTGGTAATATCCTGTGCGGCAGGCACTGAGCTTTCGGGTACCACATTGGGAAGGAAGGCAGGGTAGTAGCCGAGGTTCACCCAGAAAGGTGACTGGTTGGTGGCGGTGTGAACCGAGTTATTATATGCGAACTTGGCCACCGGCAGCAGGGAGGCCCAATCGTCCTGAGCAAATGATGAATAACAGCGTAGATACTGCTCCAGGATCTGGTTTGTCCTCTCCGTCTGACTGTTGGTTTGAGGATGGTAGGCGGAGGAAAAAGCCAGTTCAATTCCTAATGCTGAACACAACGCTTTCCAGACCCTGGAGGTGAATTGTACCCCTCGGTCTGACACAATGTTGGTAGGTAGGCCATGGAGACGGATTACTTCTTTAATGAAAGCCCTCACTTTTTTTGATTGCTGAGGGTGTACCCTTCATAGGAATAAAATGGGCCATTTTGGTAAGATGGTTGACTACCACAAGGATGGTTGTGAACCCTTCAGAAGGCGGCAACTTCACTATAAAGTCCATGGAAAGCTGTGACCATGGGCGACCAGAATGACCTAGAGAGCAAGTCTGCAATCTTGCGACCACCAAAGTGTCCTGCCAGTTTGTGGTCATGACACAGTTCCAGGACTGCCAGACGCTGCTCCTCAGGGACGAAAATCTTCATACCGAATCGCCACAGCCCATCTTGGAGGGACAGCCTGGGATCCAGTGCGGTGGAGGATCCAACAATGGATCGCCTGATCTGGGATATGAGGTCCTCTTGAACCAACGGGAAATTCCATGCAGGGAGGATTGTATCAGGTGGGGGAGAGTCTCCTGGTTCCAGAAACATCAGTGATAGGGCATCAGGTTTCACATTTGTAGACCCAGGCCTGTAGGTGATGTGTAGCTGGAAACGGGAGAAAAAGAGAGCCCATTGAGCTTGTCGGGGCTTGAGTCTCCTGGCCGTGCGCAGATACTCCAAGTTTTTGTGGTCGGTAAAAACTAGGACTGGGTGCAGGGCTCCCTCCAGCAGGTACCGCCATTCTTGTAGAGCCAACTTTATGGCGAGGAGCTCCCTGTCCCCAACATCATCATTTCTTTCTGGAGGTGTCAGTTTCTGGGAAAAGAAAGCAATTGGGTGGAGGGCGGCCTTTGGCCCTTGTCTTTGGGAGAGAACCGCTCCTACGGCCGTCTCAGTGGCGTCTACCTCCATTATGTAGGGTAGAGCAGGGTCCGGGTGTTTCAGGACTGGAGTGGAGGTGAAGAGCTCCTTGAGTCACTGGAAGGCAGCTTGTGCTTTGGGTGTCCAGTGGAAATGGGAGTTCTGTCTTGTCAGCTGGGTGATGGGGGAGATCACAGCTGAGAACCCCTTAACAAATTTCCTGTAAAAATATGCAAACCCGACAAAACATTGCACCGCTTTCTTGTCGGTTGGTGCCGGCCAGTTTACTATGGGGGAGACCTTCTGGGGATCCATTGTGATGCCTGAGACAGAGAGGATGAACCCCAAGAAAGAGATGCTTGAGCATTCGAATGAGCACTTCTCTGCCTTGGCGTAGAGGCCGTGCTGATGAAGGCGACTTAGTACGCTCTTGACATGGTTATGGTGCTCCTCCAGGGAAGGGGAGAAGATGAGGATGTCGTCTAAGTACACCACCACAAACAGATTAAGGAAGTACCGGAAGATGACATTGAGAAGGTGCTGAAATGTGGCTGGTGCATTACAGAGTGCAAACAGCATGACCAGGTACTCATAGTGACCGAACCGGGTCCAGAAGGCCGTTTTCCATTCATCCCTTTCCCTGATCCGAATAAGGTTATAGGCCCCGCGGAGGTCTAATTTGGAGAAAACGGTGGCAGAGCCGAGCCTCTGAAACAACTCCGGGTATAAAGGGAGAGGGTACCGGTTCTTGACCATGATCTTGTTCAGGTCTCTGTAATCAATACAGGGTCTCAGGAATTTATCCTTCTTTTCTACGAAGAAGATTCCGTCCCGGGGGGAATTCTTTATGGGGGAATATGACTTTGGAGGGGAGATATTTATACTGAGAGGAGGAGGTTAGGTTGTCCTGAGCGTTCCCATGTGATGCGATTTTAGAGCCCATTCATTTGACAGAGAAATTAGTGTATGCACTACTCTTAGAAACACTCCACAGTACCATACTTTTGTGTATTTTAACAGGTATTTGAACCATCGACATGGACAGGCATTCACAGGATTTCTTTTACTTAATCCAACGCAGACATACAGGAACCATAAGTGCTAAAAATGCATAACTCTACCAGAACAATAAAGAAGTGAACATATTTACAATGCTTCCCCCTACTGGATGGAGAGCAGTATAACACACTAGTAAATAACACTCCTTCCCCCTAGACCTCAAAGTCTTTGAGATAACTGGGAGGGTGAATATTTCTCCTTGGATGCCTAAGGACCACTGTTTGAGATGGTACGCTGTGACCCTCAGTTGGGTGCAATTCTTCCTCTTGTGCTGTGTCAGAGGGACTGAGAGAAACTGGCTCTGCAACAACATTTCCTGGAGGAATAGCATCTGTATCAACCAATGATTCAACATGATCTGGCATCACTGGAATCCCAGTACCACTATAACCAGCAGCAGGTACAATTTCACCACTTCTTTCTCGGATCTGATCAATGTGCCTCCGTAATATACTGCCATCAGTAATTTGTAATAATGCAAAATAGGTAAGTAATTGGTGCTCACCTTCACCTCAATGGTATGTGCGAGTATGTAAACAAATAAGTGATTAGATGATCACTAGCTTTTGGGAAAGTGCTATTAGAACATAATATAGCTCAAAAAGTGCATGAGGATAAATCACAAACACATGATGGTTAGACCCATAAACAGTTTGAATAAAAGCAATTAACATAAATAATGTGATGATAATTGGGATGTATGTCTCCAATAACACCAAAAAAACTTTCTATTGTCCTCATAAACAAAGTGCCAATGTGCATAGGTAATATATAGGTGGACAATTGCATATAAATTAGGATAATGGTCAAATCATCAAAAATACCGTAGCTATGATTATTGTGCAGTTCATAAGATATATTGCAAAAATAGCCACAACGAAAAAGTGCCAATGTAATGTGCAGGTAGACAATTCTATATGAATTGTTATAATAAACAGTTCATCAGATATATTAGAATTCAAGAGAAAGGAGAACCCGCTCCAGGTGAGTAGTGTGAACTCCAATTACTGGGTGCACGTCAGGTCCGTGAACCATTCCACATAACATTCAAAGAGAGATTGTAGACCGCACTCCAGTAGATAGGAAAGAAGTAATCCAGTTTATTTCAAATCATAAATACAGATATGGGCGTCCAAAAACATCCAAAGACATGTCCACTGGCAAGCGGATGGCAGGACAAGAGCAAAGATTAACGCATTTCACGAAATAGGATTCGCTTAGTCATAATCTAACAACTGACTGGTTATGCTGGTATAAATACACTTATAGCCTATGTGAACTAAGACCAGACAATTGCAGCAAGCTCAAATTAACCCCTTACCATCTAAAAACACGACGGAACAGAGGCTATAAAAATGTATTCAATGGTGCGAGGGAAAGAAAGAAAAAATATATGACAAAACACTAGTGATACAAAATAAACAATGTAAACAAAACTTGTGTGAATAACATAGTATCAAACAATTGTGAAAACACCATTGATTGATCTGATATGGAATCTCCCCTTGGGTGGTGCATGTGCAAGTAGTAGGTTAATTAGTACCTTATTCTTAATGGTTGATAGTAAAGTCATAATAACTATTGTAAATGTACACATGCACCATTCCATTTCTATAATGAGGAGAATCGATAAAGGACCAACCCCATAAAATAAAAACAAAAATGTAGGATGAAAGTTGCTATGTTACTCACATATTAATTGAATGGATGAACAGAAAGCTTTTTTACATTTTCATTCCAAAACCTCAAATAGAATATGTGAACCAACACAAAAACAACACATTTTACTATCAAATCAGACCTAATATATGCATGTTTATTTCATCTTTATTTGTTTTTTCTTTTTATTACCTGATACGAAATAATGAGATTAATGCATAAAAGTCTGGATTAAAGGATACCAGCCGATCTTGTTTAGAAATAGTACAAAGATTCTCTTTACAAAATACAGGGAATTTGCAGACCTAGAGAACTACAAAAATAAAGAAAAGGATGCCACTATATTAAAAGACTGAAATTAAACCTATGAATGTAATAATAGTCCTTCCACTTGTGCGTCCACATTCTAATTGCAATACAATTGGTGTGGGATAACGAGATTAATCATACTTTGTATAGGATCTTATATAAAATTGCTGTTATTAAATCAACAGGTAGAAGGTATAAAAAATAATATATCTTATATAAGGAAATGATCCAAAATAAAATATGAATGACTTCTAAACCCTATAGGGGATTTGAGAAGTACAGACAATAATGTTTTTCTATTTTTAATTTATACAAATATAATTAGTTCTCATAATAATGAGTGACATCCCATTCAAAATGTAAGCCGTGAGGCTTCCTACTTCCTTTGTGTATCCAAGACACCTCACATTTACAGAAGATGCAAAACAAATCACCTCCTCTCTCATGTATCTTGACCTTTTCTATCACCTGAACCTGTAGCAATGAGGAATTTCCTTCATGTTGAAAATTATAGTGACGAGCTACATTGGTGGATTTATTAGTTCTTATATCTGCAAGATGTTCACGGATTCTGTCTCTCAGCCTACGTGTAGTCCTTCCCACATACTGAGCGGAACAAGCTGCACAGGTGATGGCATAGATAACATAAGATGTATTGCAATTATAGAAGTGATCAATAGAATATATCTTACCATCAACTGAACTGTTAAACCTGTTCCCCTGCAGCATGCGGGAACAACAAGGGCAATCGTTGGCTTCGCACTTGAAATTACCCTTAAAATGAAGCCATGTAAAAGATTGTGATTTATTCCGTTTGTACTGCTGACAATCCTCTGATACTCCGCTCTCGCTCATCCCATGTAATAAGGTTCTCAGATCACCGAAAAGAGAACAAACAGCTCCACATAGCGTAATTCCATTAACAAATGTTTATTAAATAAAATCCGCCAAATGAACACTTACAAAAAATATTTATTTAAAAATTATTTATTTATTTAATAAACATTTGTTAATGGAATTACGCTATGTGGAGCTGTTTGCTCTCTTTTCGGTGATCTGAGAACCTTATTACATGGGATGAGCGAGAGCGGAGTATCAGAGGATTGTCAGCAGTACATGCTCTCTTAACATTGAAGGGCTTTACGCAAGTTTGTGTCTGGTAAGTGGGCACTGCATAGGGAGTGGATCACTGGTGGTGTTTTAACGAACTTGGTGGCTGGCAATAACTAGTGTGGACTTTCATCTTATCTCCTGACTCACACTGACTCCTCACCCACTTCTTTAACAGCTGGTTTAATGATTCTGTTGAAAGTGCTGTGCAGACACAGATGGACTCATTATAATGAATGTTTAATATCATTTTGTGATGAGCTAAAGTGTTTATTTCTTTCTCTATGTTGATACCTTTAGCACGGCTGCATTCATATATAAATTTTCTAAACCCAAGTCATCCATTAGCGCTGATTGGTGTATCATTTTGACAGCGGGTTTTCTTTCTTAATACACCAGGTGTTGTATATTAACTTCCTGTTTGTGGCACATTAGTATATGTGAGGGGGGAAACTTTTCAAGATGGGTGGTGACCATGGCGGCCATTTTGAAGTCGGCCATTTTGAATCCAACTTTTGTTTTTTCAATAGGAAGAGGGTCATGTGACACATCAAACTTATTGGGAATTTCACAAGAAAAACAATGGTGTGCTTGGTTTTAACATAACTTTATTCTCTCATGAGTTATTTACAAGTTTCTGACCACTTATAAAATGTGTTCAATGTGCTGCCCATTGTGTTGGATTGTCAATGCAACCCTCTTCTCCCACTCTTCACACACTGATAGAAACACTGCAGGAGAAATGCTAGCACAGGCTTCCAGTATCCGTAGTTTCAGGTGCTGCACATCTCGTATCTTCACAGCATAGACAATTGCCTTCATATGACCCCAAAGATAAAAGTCTAAGGGGCTCAGTTTGGAAGACCTTGGGGGCCATTCATCTGGCCCACGACGACCAATCCACTTTCCAGGAAACTGTTCATCTAGGAATGCTCGGACCTGACACCCATAATGTGGCGGTGCACCATCTTGCTGGAAAAACTCAGGGAACGTGCCAGCTTCAGTGCATAAAGAGGGAAACACATCATCATGTAGCAATTTCGCATATCCAGTGGCCTTGAGGTTTCCATTGATGAAGAATGGCCCCACTATCTTTGTACCCCATATACCACACCATACCATCATTTTTTTGGTTCCAACAGTCTTGGAGGGATCTATCCAATGTGGGTTAGTGTCAGACCAATAGCGGTGGTTTTGTTTGTTAACTTCACCATTCACATAAAAGTTTGCCTCATCACTGAACAAAATCTTCTGCGTAAACTGAGGGTCCTGTTCCAATTTTTGTTTTGCCCATTCTGCAAATTCAGTGCGCCGAACTGGGTCATCCTCGTTGAGATGCTGCAGTAGCTGGAGTTTGTAAGGGTGCCATTTGTGAGTAGCTAATCTCCGCCGAAGGGATGTTCGACTAATGCCTACACTGTGGGATCTTGCTGAATGAAGCTAGGACAGCCACTGATGTTTCTACATTAGTGACAGATTTCATGCGTCCACATTTTGGCAAATCCAACACTGAACCAGTTTCACGAAACTTAGCAAGCAGTTTGCTAACTGTAGCATGGGAGATGGGTGGTCTCGTAGGCTGTTTTGCATTGAAATCTGCTGCAATGACCCGGTTACTGCGTTCACCAGACATCAACACAATTTCTATCCGCTCCGCACGTGTTAACCTCAGCGACATGTCAATGGCTGTAAACATAGAGAAACTTGTAAATAACTCATGAAAGAATAAAGTTACGTTAAAACCAAGCACACCATTGTTTTTCTTGTGAAATTCCCAATAAGTTTGATGTGTCACATGACCCTCTTCATATTGAAAAAACAAAAGTTGGATTCAAAATAGCCGACTTCAAAATGGCTGCCATGGTCACCACCCATCTTGAAATGTTTCCCCCCTCACACATACTAATGTGCCACAAACAGGAAGTTAATATCACCAACCATTCCCATTTTATTAAGGTGTATCCATATAAATGGCCCACCCTGTACATGACGATCCGGTCTCTAAAGGGATTACCATCTCCAAAGATGTGGAACCTCTCCCACCACCCCATGTAGAGATTAGCGAGTGAGGGCGAAAATGTGGCTCCCATCGCAGCGCCACACCTTTGGAGATAGAAGGTACCATCAAACAAAATATAATTGTGCTTCAATAAGTAATTATGTACATCCAGAATAAACAATCTAGTCTCAAGATTGAGTTTGTTAATCGTTAATTGCTCCATCCAAAACTGTACCGCCATCAATGCAAGATCATGTGGAATCG
The DNA here is from genome assembly GCA_018402905.1 of Glandirana rugosa. Lineage (NCBI taxonomy): Eukaryota > Metazoa > Chordata > Amphibia > Anura > Ranidae > Glandirana > Glandirana rugosa. The sequence goes on along the minus strand of BLSH010457671.1, from coordinate 803,118 downwards.
ACAAGTACAAGCTGGAGACATCACAAGTGATCCAGCTGTACTCATCGCTCCACACTAACCGATCCACAATCTGCAACAAGTGATTGGTGTCTCTAAGAAAGCTGGGTAATATCTGTACAATTGGCTTTAGTTGTGCATCTAGCCATTCTCCAAGGTGTTCATTCAGGGAACCAATTCCAGATACTATTGGGGGCCCCAAGACCGGAAAGGCCCCTTTATGAACCTTCGGAAGGTGATGAAAAATGGGTAGAGTAGGGAATTATGGAATTAAAGCTTCCACTTCTTTCTTATCAAAAATATCTAACCTTACCCCTTCTCTTACCAACAGTGATAAAATCATTATCAAACCCTTATATTCCTTAGTAGGATTAGTAGGATCATCTCTGTTTAAAACAACCACCCCGCCACCTTTATCTGCATTACATATGATTAATGAATTGTCACCACTTAAGGACTTCAGGGCAGACCTCTCAGATCTGCTCAAATTGCCCTCCTTAATATGACCATGGGTCGGCAGCTGCGAGAACAGAGAAAACAATTCATCCTCAACAGACTTTTGGAATTTATCCATTTCCGGACACCTAGATTAGATGGGATAAAAACTGGAAGACACCTTTATAGTAGTTTGTTGAACTTTGATCGAGTTGCAGTCAGAGTAGGTGTGCATAGCACCCTCCGACTGCAAATCTTCCAAATCAGTGATGGCACAGAAATCCCTGAAAGTATGAAAATTAGACACAGGCTCGCTTGAACTAGAGTTTCTAGGATCTCTTTTTTGTCAACATCAAAATAATGTCTCTGTAAAGTAAGATTGCGTATAAATCTGTTGCCATCCAAGATAGTCTCGAACGGGTTAAATTTAGCATGGGGGCAGAAACCCAAACCTTTAGATAGTAAAGATCTTTCACCCTCAGTGAGTGTCCTGTTTGACAGGTTGATAACATTAGAAACAGTCTCTATTTCTCTTTCACCGCATGTATTCTTGACGGGTATCTTTTTTGGCAGGATCTTCTTGCCTCCTCTACGTGTGTTTTTTGTTGTTTCTTTTTGTGAAACTTCTTTTTCTTGAACTGTTGTCCGTTTTTTGTGGGTGCAGGAGTACTAGAAGTGTGAGGAATGTGAGGAGGGTCACCTGATTGTAGACCGCAGTCCAGTAGATAGGAAAGAAGTAATCCAGTTTATTTCAAATCATAAATACAGAAATGATTATTGATTTCATTTGAACTGTTTATGGGTCGAACCATCATGTGTTTGTGATTTATCCTCATGCACTATTTGAGCTATATTTTGTTCTAATAGCAGTTTTCCAAAAGCTAGTGATCATCTAATCACTTATTTGTTTACATACTCGCCTAAGGACCACTGTTTGAGATGGTAGGCTGGGACCCTCAGTAGGGTGCAATTCTTCTTCTTGTGCTGTGTCAAAGGGACTGAGAGAAACTGGCTCTGCAACATTTCCTGGAGGAATAGCACCTGTATCAACCAATGATTCAACATGATCTGGCATCACTGGAATCCCAGTACCACTAGAACCAGCAGCAGGTACAATTTCACCACTTCTTTCTCAGATCTGATCAATGTGCCTCCATAATATTCTGCCATCAGTAATTTGTAATAATGCAAAATAGGTAAGTAATTGGTGCTCACCTTCACCTCAATGGTATGTGCGAGTATGTAAACAAATAAGTGATTAGATGATCACTAGCTTTTGGGAAAGTTCTATTAGAACATAATATAGCTCAAAAAGTGCATGATGATAAATCACAAACACATGATGGTTAGACCCATAAACAGTTCAAATAAAATCAATTAACATAAATAATGTGATGATAATTGGGATGTATGTCCTCATAAACAAAGTGCCAATGTGCATAGGTAATATACAGATGGACAATTGCATATAAATTAGGATAATGGTCAAATCATGAAAAATACTGTAGCTATGATTATTGTGCAGTTCATAAGATATATTGCAAAAATAGCAGTAACAAAAAAGTGCCAATGTAATGTGCAGGTAGACAATGTGACAGTCTGAACTCCAATTCCTGGGTGCACGTCAGGTCCGTGAATCATTCCAAGAGAGACTGTAGACCGCACTCCAGTAGATAGGAAAGAAGTAATCCAGTTTATTTCAAATCATAAATACAGAAATGGACATCCAAAATCATCCAAAACAGGATTTGAAATAAACTGGATTACTTCTTTCCTATCTACTGGAGTGCAGTCTACAATCTCTCTTTGAATGCTCATCAGATATATTGCATCAATAGCAGCAAATAGTGTCCAATGATCATGCTCATAAAAATGAATGATAATGTTATTCTCTTATTGATTTCATTTGAATTGTTTATGGGTCGAACCATAATGTGTTGTTCTAATAGCAGTTTCACAAAAGCTAGTGATCATCTAATCACTTATTTGTTTACATATTTGCACATACCATTGAGGTGAAGGTGAGAGCCAATTACTTATCTATTTTGCATTATTATATTACTCCAGGCGTCCACCTGTGAATAAGTAGGCTGCACAACCAATTATTTATCCTATTTTCCCCGCCTACACATATAGGGTGCCAAAATCTGTTATTTTTTGTACCTACATCAGTAATTTGTACTTTGTATGACAAAGGTCCTGTAGCCACAAGCACCTTTGCTGGTATCCAACGAGGCCCAGCAGCATAGTTTCTGACATAGACAGCACTGTCAGGCTCAAACACTCTCACAGAAACAGTAGCATCCTTTTTAAAATGCAATTGTTTTCTTGTAACTCCGATGTCAGATCAGAGTGCAAACGATCCAAACATGTATTTAGGCGATGGCTTGAACATGGTGTCACATGTTGTTGCGGATTGAAATTTGCACGTCTCTGACTCCAATCTCCTTGAACAATTCTCTTCAATGAGTCTTTGATGGTCTGAACCATATATACAGCTTGACCGTTTGATAACGGGTGAAATGGTGCAATTGTAACATGTTGAATAAGATTGCTTGCCATAAAGGTTTTGAATTCTGAGGAGGTAAATTGAGTTCCATTATCAGACACGATTGTATCTGGCAACCCATGTGTAACAAACAGCCTCCTTAAATTTCTTATGACAGTGGCTGAGGTGGGAGATGTAACTGATATATCTTCCAGCCATTTTGAGAGCAAATCGATAGCTAAAAAAAAAATCTGTCCTTCAAAAGGCTAAAATTTATATGCAACCATAACCAAGGTGACCTAGTCACTTCCCAGGGATGTATTGAGGCTTTAGGTGGATTGACAGGGTACACAGTTCTGCACCCCCTTCTCAATAGCTTCATCAATTTTAGGCCACCAAACATAACTTCTGGCTAACACTTTCATGCAGACTATTCCAGCAATCCCTTTGTGGAGAGCATACAGTACTTGAGCTTGTCCTGCCCTTGGAATTACTACTCTGTTTCCCCTTAATAGGCAACCTTTATAGACAGACAGTTTATGCTGGCGCACTAAAAACGGTTTGAACTTCAACTTTTGATTTGGGCCATCCCCTCCACACCCAGTTGAGCTCACAGGCCAGCACAGGATCTTTAGCAGTCATACCAGCAATGTCTTTGGCATGTAACGGAGGGTTTGGAATGGATTCCAACATGAGAACCTCAGGCACAGGAGGGACAAGGAAATCATTAGAAAACAAAGGCAGCCAGCTCAATCCATTAGCACGAGTGATATTCTTGCCAAGACAATATTCAAAATCACAGTCATAGGCATTGAGCATGAGTGACCATCTGAGCATTCATGGGAAAATAATTTGAGGAGTGGGAGTACTTTAGGTGAACAGATATAGCAAATGCTTATGGTCTGTTACAATGGTAAACCTCCACCCATACACATAGTCATGAAACTTTTTTACCCCGGATACAATAGCTAAAGCCTCCTTGTCAATTTAAGCATAATTCCTCTTTGTCGTATACAAGGTCCTTGAATGAGATGCAATAGGAGCCTCAACACCAGTTTCCAAAACATGACTCAATACAGCTCCAATACCATATGGAGAAGCAGCGCAGGTAAGAGTGAGTGTTTTTTGTCGATCATAGTGCACAAGTACACTGTCAGAAGATAACAGCTTTTTTGCAGCATTGAAAGCTATAGAATGATTGTCAGTCCACTTCCATGGAACATCTTTATCTAGTAAACGACGCAGGAATTCAGCAACAGAGGCTTTGTCAGGCAGAAAAGAATGGTAAAAATTAAGTAACCCTAGGAAAGCTTGCAGCTCTTGTTTGCTTGTTGGGACTGGAGCTTTATGGATAGCTTCAACCTTCGAATCAGTTGCATGAATTCCGTGTTCATCAATTCTGTATCCAAGGAAATCCACGCTGTTTACCCCAAAAACACACTTTTCTCTTTTAAGTTTGCTACCAGCATCAAGAAAACATTTCAAAACAAGTTGTAGTTGTGAAGCCAAAGACTAAATGTAATCCGCTCCAATAAGAACATCATTAAAATAAGGTACTACCCCTGGAAGTCCAGATAAGAGGTCCTCTATTAATTTCTGGAATATGCCAGGAGCAGTGGAAACTCCAAACTGCAAACGTTTTGCTCGGAAAGCTCCTTTGTGTGTTATTCTTGTTTGTGCATCTGCAATGTCGTCATCCACAGGTAATTGTTGCTAAGCTTGTGCCATATCCAGTTTGGCAAATATATTTCCTTTTGCTAATGTAGTCAGAATTTCATGTACAGTTGGAATTTGATAGGGATGTTCCTGCAGTGCTTTGTTGATTATAAATTTATATTCAACACAAATTCTAACGTCACCATTTGGCTTCAATTCTGGAACTATTGGGGTACACGACTTAGGGTGTGTTACAGGTTCAAGTATACCTTGCTCCACAAAACATGTAATCTCAGAATCAATTTTTGGTCTGAGAGCTAATGCAACTTTGTGCGGTTTCATACGAATTGGGGTTACTGTAGGGTCTAATTTGAAAGAAACAGGAGGGTCTTTATGCATGCCAAGGCCTTCTTCAAAAACTGCACTAAAGTCCTCTATCACATTCTGTAGAGTAACTGTAGATACATTATGAACTCCCGATAATGAAATTCAAAGGGGTTCAAACTAGTCTCTACCCAGCAAACTTGCTCTTTGTCCCTTAGTAATTATTAATCGTAAGCATCCTCTGATATTTCCATATTTCACTGGTACAAAACAAGCACCCTTAACTTTTACAACTTGTTTGTAGTAGTCTACCAACTGGATATCACAGGGTGCTATTAAAGGAGCATTGTGAGGTAATAATGAGGTAAAGGTTTATTCTGAAATCAAGGAATATGCACACCCTGAATCTACTACAATTTTGCATGGAACATCTTGTAACACAATCTCGGTGTAAATCTTCAATCCCGATGAAGAGTTTTACACATAGTCATTTGTATAAACACCTGTAGAGGTTTCATCATTCGGAACAACATTTAGTGCATTAATGGAGTGCGCTGCCATTTGTATTGTATTCACATTTGTAGACTGATCTTTTGTCTGACAGACTGTATGTGACCTCTACATTTGTACATGTGACAAACTGCCTTTCTAAAATGACATGTATTACACCTGTGTTTCCCGCTGCAGCTGTAGCACTTCCCTGTAAATTGAACTGCAACATCAGTGTGTGGTTGAAAGTCCTTTGATTTAACATTTACCTTTGCCTCTTGATTTATATCCGGTGAATTATCTTTTCTGGAGGAAGATTGTATTTCTTTTGAATGAAGGTATGCAGCCTCATATGCAAGCGCTTCCTCTTGTGCAGTAATAAAAGTTAAGTTCTTATTGGCTAGAAGTCTCCTCTGTGGTGCTTCACCTTGTACTCCACACACTAGCCCATCCCTTAGCAAGGGTTCTAAACTGGCACCAAAATTGCAATTTTCGGATAGCTTGCGCAGTTCTGCAATATATGCTTCAATACTCTCACCCGGTTGTTGGTTTCGTCTGTTGAAATGGAAATGCCTCACTGTTTCAGATGCAGTTTGTGAAAAATTATTTTTTTTACCCATGCCAGTATTTTGGCATATGGGCAGTCTTTTGGTTTAGCAGGAGATATCAGTGAGCGGACAATATCAAAAGTCTTAGATCCAATAACACTCAGTAACGCAGCTCTTTTCTGCACAGTATCAACCACCTTATAAATGTCCAGGAAAAATTCTAACCTGTCAGCATACGAGTCCCATGAGGATGGATTAGCCACATCAAATTCCTCCATATGTCCCAGAGAAGCCATGCTGGAGATATTTATATATGTGTCTCTAAAACACAAGTTCCGATTCTTCACTCAAGCTGATTTCATGTGTTTCTGCAGTGTCCATTCACTGAAATCCAAACCTCATCACCAGTTTTGTGTATTTTAAAAAGTATTTGAACCATCGACATGGACAGGCATTCACATGATTTGTTTTACTTAATCCAACACAGACATACAGGAACCATAGATGCTAAAAATACATAGCTCTTCCAGAATAAAGAAGGGAACATATTTACAATGCTTCCCCCTACTAGATGGAGAACAGTATAACACACAAATGCATAACACATATGATTTGGTGGTGTGTTTGTAATCTTCTTTTGCGGAAGGCTTTCCAGCACAGTGTGGGAAACGTGCACAGAAGGTGCCTACTAATAATAAATACATACAATTCTAGAAAAAAATTTAAAAATGTAAATTCTAAAACATAATTAACAAAAAATGAAGGGCTCATTCACATGTGCTTTGCCCTCTGAAGTCCTCTCTGCCTAAGATACAGCGGGAGTTCATTATGGACCTTCTGAGATATGCCACCACTCATAATTTTTTTTGGCATGAAGGTAATTTCTTCCTTCAGCATAGAGGTGTGGCCATGGGGGCTAAATTTGCCCCTAGTTTGGCCAACCTCTTTATGGGGAAATGGGAGGAGGACGTCATCTATACTCAGGATCATCCTCAATTGGTCTTATGGACTAGATTTATAGATGACGTCCTCCTCCTATGGGAGGGCTCATTGGAGTCCCTATCTGAATTCATGACACAACTTAATACTAACGATAGAGGAATTGAGTTGAAGTATGAGGCTAGTCAACAGTCTGTGAGCTTCTTGGATTTGAGAATTTGGGGTGATAATGGCCGTTTGTTTACATCCACTTTCTTTAAAAGCACTGATAGGAACTCCTATATCCCTAAAGACAGTTGCCATCATCCGGCCTGGCTGCGCTCTATTCCAAAGAGCCAATTCTTACGTCTAAGACGTAATTGTACTAGATTACAGGATTTTCGAGAACAATCCACTAGCCTGGTGTCTAGGTTTATGACCAAAGGATATGAGACAGAGTTCATAGCTAAGACTCTGGAGGAAGTGGAGAACTATGAACGAGATACGTTACTTACAACTAAAACCCCAGCCGAGAGGGATGGCCAAAATTACTCAATACCGTTTGTTACTAGATTCTCCACCCAACACTGGTCCATCAGGAGACTAGTATACAAACATTGGCACATCCTGAAAAATGATCCGATTTTAGGCCCTGCCATACCGGAAAGAGCAAAAGTAGTCTTCAAACGTGCCCCCACATTAAGGGATTTAATTGCACCTAATGTGTGTAACCCTCCAAGAGAAAACCTGATGTTTTTTCAAAACCTGAAAGGTTATTATAAATGTGGGAGGTGCGCAGTCTGCAAAGTAAACCACATTAAGGATAGAAAAACTACCAGCTTTCATTGTAACAGTACAGGACAAACCTTTCCTTTAAAATCTTTTATATCATGTAATACCACACATGTGGTTTATGTTATTACTTGCCCCTGTGGTTTACACTATATAGGTAGAACCATTAGGCCACTACAGGTTCGCCTTAAAGAACACATAGGTAAAATAAAGAAAGGATTCATCAAACACCCCTTATCCAGGCATTACCTGGAAGTGCATAATAAGAACATTAAGGGCACTTCATTTATGGGGATTGATACTTTAAAAACCATGTGGAGGGGTTGTTACAAAAGAAGAGAGATCTCTAAATTAGAGATGAGTTGGATTTTCAAGGCTCAGACTCTCAAACCGAAGGGGTTAAACACAGATGTTGAGATCAATGCCTTTATTGATAACTCTTAGCTATTAGCTGAGAATATGATCTATTAATAAGATTGGGAGTTTTTGCCAGTAATTTCATCCCAAGGTTAGAATTACATCTCTTTGAATAGTCCACACAGTAAGGAGAAGGATGAGTATTGGTAATGACACCCATAGGTTGATCATCTTCATTGAAATTTAATGGTTACCTCCATTGGAGGATGGAAGGCAGGTAATCCTATCCCAAATGTATGTGCACTTTAAATATATAGGGTTAACGATAATAAGAATATGCACCCCCTATGAGGAACATTGATTAAATCGATGAAGGGTGGCTGGTACCCATTCTCTTTTATAAAAAGATTTTTATAAAAAGGTTTTTTTATTTTTATATTTAAGAATGTTTTTTTAAAAAAAAAATTTTTTTATATTGTACATTTGATTGTTGTATAATATAATGATTTGTTTTGGTTAATGTAGCATCTTTTGTAATATTGTCATTTAAGATATATTGATTGGCCGGCTCGTTTGGTCTAAGATCACTGACCTGGCTAACGAAAATATTTCTTTTTATTAGTTTTAAACTTGCGGCTGATATGGCTCATACCGCTGCTGTGTAATTTGGTCTTCGTTTTAATGGCGGCCGGTCTCTTAAACCGAGGCTTGGTGCGCAAACATTATAGATATAAGGTGGTGCGTCAGAGCGTTGCCCCGAGCCCCTGGACGACGTCATATCTGACGAAACATGTAGGGCGGAGCCACGCTTGACGTCACCACGCCTACCCCGTACCCAGGACGGGGACGCTACTGCTTAGAAAGATTTGCCGGCAATTTTAAAATACAAATGCGATTGTTTTTACTACCGAATGTGAGTACCTTTTCTTGATTCTACAATAAATGTTTATAACGGAGTCACGCTATGAGGTCTCTTTCTTTCCATGCTGATGGGACCATGCATAACATCTAAAACCACGGAGGAGTGCTTATTGCAGGAAAGAGTGGGACGCCATCTGAGCTCACCCCGCAGAGGGTTATTTCTGCTAGTGCGGTCGATCTGTTAGCAATAACAGATCCCCTCATTTCGGTAAGGGTACCTCTGTGTGTTATTAGTGAACCTATCATCGGTGCTGGGACCACACATCTTTCTGGTGAAACCCAATTTATGAACACATTTTGGATTTTTGTCACATTGGTGAAGAGGGATTCGTTTCCTGTGTTATCCATTTATTTTAATCTTTTGTCTATTGGAATCACGAACTTAAGGACTTTTTTTAGGCACTTAGTTGATTTAATTATGTTTTTTTGAGTTTGATTATTCACTGGGACATTTATCAATATTTTGATGTTTATTTATCTAATTTTTTTGCACATAAGCGCAACTGTATTTATTTTATAATTTTGTTGGTGATATTATCTCACTAGTTGTTGCTGCTGCCACAGTCTTTATCCTAGCGCAATACTGTTCCACCTTAGCCTATTGTTGCCCTCTGAAGAGCTGTCAGCATTTGGATCATTCTTCAGAGAGCTTTTGACAGGCATTGAAGAGGCATATTGCCTCCTCACCACCTGCTTTGACCCTGCACTAGCGTGCCCCAATCGTATGCTTTGCATGAAGTTGCAGGGCACTTGCAGAGCAGCGCTATTCACTTGAATAGGTCTTGTTCAATGGGGGAATCATTTCTGCCATGGCTGCAAAGCACAGCATCGCAGCCGGGGCATGTCTTCTCCCCTAGCCACTGCCTCCATTGCTAAAGGCGGTAGCAATTTGTGGGAGGTAAATGTGTAGCTCAACCATGAGTTTTTACCACCCCCAAACTCATGTGTTAATGAGCCCTAAGGACTCATTCATCCATGTACTCTGGCTGTGTGAATGAGTGGATCGTTCACACAGCTGGAGCTGCCTGTTAGGGGACAAGGCGGTTGCATGAACACAGCCACAGGTCCTAATTTGACAGGTGTGCAGGTGTGGGGGAGTGGCCCTGAATACACATTGTCATTGTTTGGGGCCATACACCTGCATCCACACACCTGTCACCCAAAGGGGGTAATTTACTATAGCTCCAAAATGTGCTCCAGCAGTGCCTGAAAATAGCTCCCAATTAAGGACAATTAAGACTTCAACTCTGAGAAACTGAGCGCACATGCAAACAGAACAGAGCACAATTGCTGGGGAAAATGCCCGCCAGCTCACATACAATATCTCACAAAAGTGATTACACCCCTCACGTTTTTATAAATATTCTATTATATCTTTTCATGTGACAACACTGAAGAAATCACACTTTGCTACAATGTGAAGTAGTCAGTGTACAGCTTATATAACAGTATAAATTGGCTGTCTTCTCAAAATAACTCGGTGAGAACAAACAGCTCAAGGGGTTAATCTGGTAAAATAAGCCAAGGTCTCTGGATAAAGTGAATAACATTTATTGCTGTTTCAAAACATCCTACTCAATCTCAGGGCTGAAATGTAGATCACAGTGTGTTTGGTGATAATCAAATAATTGAATTAGTAAACTCACAACCTCAAGTGAAACCATAGGAGTACTCTGGGAAAAGAAGGAGCCACAGACTTGCTGGATTGTCGGTCGTGTAGTACACCCGCCTCACAGTGGTGATGTGTGGACACCCTGATCATTGCCTGGGTGAGCAGGGGGGGAGGAGGGAGACCGCTGCTGGTAGTGAACGCCGTTGCAGTGTGGGATGTGTGCCTGGTTCCATTGGGATGCTGGCTGGAAGCGGGAGAAATGGAGAGGGGGGACGGACCAGCCACCGTCTCCGTTACTGTGGCTGCCTGCTAGAGACAGGGGATTGATACAGGCTGGTGGAAGAGAGCATCAGCAGCGTGGTGTTACCGTAATGCTTCAGGTTCCAAGGTTGGTCACATGGAGTGGATTAGCTGACCATAGGTAGGGTTGGAAGCCGGAGGCTGGAGCAGACTGGATCTCCTATCAGTTGGCTAAACCACCTGCAAGGGGCAAAGTGCGGGGGGTCTCCAAGAGGGTCACAGAGGGGCTCCAGCGGACACTGCTGAGGGAAGGGGAAGCTGAGGACTGACACGTTTCACGTTCCTGCGCTTTTTCAAAGTATCAAAATAACTCAACACACACCATTCAGGTCTAAACTGCTGGCAAGAAAAGAGAGTACACCCCTAAGTGAAAATGTCCAAATTGGGCCCAATTAGCTGTTTTCCCTCCTCTGTGTCATGTGACTCGTTAGTGTTACAAGCTCTCAGGTGTGACTGGGGAGCAGGTGTGTTAAAGTTGGTGTTATCGCTCTCACTCTCTCATACTGGTCACTGGAAGTTCAACAGGGCACCTCATGGCAAAGAACTCTCTACATAAAGATGGCCTAGGCTATAACAAGATTTCCACTCTGAACAGGCCTCGCCATGGTCGACCAAAGAAATTGAGTGCACGTGCTCAGCGCCATATCCAGAGGTTGTCTTTGGGAAATAGATGTATGAGTGCTGTCAGCATTGTTGCAGAGGTTGAAGGGGTGGGGGGGGTCAGCCTGTCAGTGCTCAGACCATACGCCGCACACTGCATCAAATTGGTCTGCATGGCTTTTGTCCCAGAAGGAAGTCTTTTCTAAAGATCATGCACAAGAAACAGTTTGCTAAGGACAAGCAGACTAAGGACATGGACTACTGGAACTATGTCTTGTGTTCTGATGAGACCAAGATAAACTTATTTGGTTCAGATAGTGTCAAGCGTGTGTGGCGGAAACCAGGTGAGTAGTACAAAGACAAGTGTGTCTTGCCTACAGTCAAGCATGATGGTGGGAGTGTCATGGTCTGGGGCTGCATGAGTGCTGCCGGCACTGGGGAGCTGCAGCTCATTGAGGGAACCATCAATGCCAAAATGTACTTTGACATACTGAAGCAGAGCATGATCCCCTCCCTTCAAAGACTGTGCCACAGGGCAGTATTCAAACATGATAACGACCCCAAACTTACCTCCAAGATGACCACTGCCTTGCTAGAGAAGCTGAGGGTAAAGATTATGGACTGGCCAATCATGTCTCCAGACCTTAACCCTATTGAGCATCTGTGGGGCATCCACAAATGAAAGGTGGAGGAGCGCAGGGTCTCTAACATCCCCCAGCTCTGTGATGTCGTCATGGAGGAGTGGAAGAGGACACCAGTGGCAATCTGTGAAGCTCTGGTGAACTCCATGCCCAAGAGGGTTAAGGCAGTGCTGGAAAATAATGGTGGCCACACAAAATATTGACACTTTGGGCCAAATTTGGACATTTTCACTTAGGGGACAGCAAATTTACTCTGTTATACAAGCTGTACTCACGCTACTTTACATTGTAGCCAAGTGTCATTTCTTCAGTGTTGTCACATGAAAAGATATAATAAAATATTTACAAAAATGTGAGGGGGGTACTCACTTTTGTCCCCTTAGTCTGCCTGTAAATTAGCACATTTGCTGGAGCAAAATTGCTGGAGCAAAATGACTTTTGTAAAGTAAAAAAGTAATTTAAACTTGATCGCGGCTGTAATGTATTGTCATTAGAGTTGAGCGAACACCTGGATGTTCGGGTTCGGCGGGTTCGGCGGAACTTCACAAAAAAGTTCGGGTTCGGCACCGAACTTGACCAGAACTTAACCCCGAACCGCATTGAAGTCAATGGTGACCTGAACTTTTGGGCACAAAAATGGCTCTACAAAAGTCCTGGAAAGGGCTGCAAAAGGAAGCAAAATGGGGGTAAGAGTAGGACAAGTGCCCTGCAAACAAATGTGGATAGGGAAATAACTTAAAATCACATAAAAAAAATAAAAAATGGAGGAGGAGGAGGTGGATGGAGGTGGATGTGGAGTAGGAGGTTGAGGAGGCAGTGACCGTGGCGGTGTAGGTGAAAGTGGCGGTGGAGGAGGAGGAGGAGATAGCCAACACTGTTTTTTGTTTGTTTGTTTTTTTTTTGTGATTGGGGTAGCCCCCAAAATATTGAGACATATTAAAAAAAAAAGGATACGTTCACTTAACCGCTTCCCGACCGCGCGCCGTCTTTTCACGGCGGCAGTCGGGGAGCTGGGCGCGAATCGACGTAAATAGGCGGCGATTCGCATTTTGCCCACCAGGGGGCGCGCGCGC
>BLSH010457671.1:750792-763318 GCA_018402905.1 Glandirana rugosa | reverse complement strand
TTGAGAAGAGGAGATTAAGGGGGGATATGATCAACATGTACAAGTATATAAGTGGTCCATATAGTGAACTTGGTGTGGAGTTATTTACTTTAAGGTCATCACAAAGGACAAGGGGGCACTCTTTACGTCTAGAGGAAAAAAGATTTCATCTACAAATACGGAAAGGTTTCTTCACAGTAAGAGCTGTGAAAATGTGGAATAGACTCCCCCCAGAGGTGGTTTTGGCCAGCACGGTTGATTGCTTTAAAAAAGGCCTGGATTCTTTCCTTAATGTAAATAATATAACTGGGTACTAACATCTTTAGGTAAAGTTGATCCAGGGTGAATCCGATTGCCTCTCGGGGAATCAGGAAGGAATTTTTTCCCCCGTTATAGCAAATTGGATCCATGCTTTTCTGGGGTTTTTTGCCTTCCTCTGGATCAACTGTGTGTGAAGGATTGTATATGGGATTATTTGGTTGTATGTGTGTATATATGTGTATGTGTATATATGTATGTATGTGTATATATATATATATATATATATGTGTATATATGTATATACATTTTTTTTTTTTTTTTTTTGGTTGAACTGGATGGACTTGTGTCTTTTTTCAACCTGACTAACTATGTAACTATGTAACTATGTAATCCATATCAGACCCTTGGGTCTAGTATGGATTCGGAGGGGACCCCCATGCCAAAATTTAAAAAACAAATGGCTTGGGAGTCCCCCCAAATTCCATACCAGACCCTCATTCAAGTGTGCAGCCTGGAGGTCAGGAAAAGGGGGGGCGAACGAGCCAGGCCACATGCCCTCAACATGGGGAGGGTGCATTGGGGTCCCCCCAAAGCACCTTGTCCCCATGTTGATGAGGACAAGGGCCTCTTCCCGACAACCCTGGTCAATGGTCTGCGGGCAGGAGGCTTATCGGAATCTGGAAGCCCCTTTAACAAGGGGCCTCCCCAGATCTCAGCCCCCCGTCTGCTGCATGAGAGCTTTTGGAACGAGTGAGCTGCACATGTAGAGATCCTGAATGTGCATTTGTGGCATTTACCCACTCCTCTCCTTTCATCTTGTGAACGGTTGGAATATAATTTCTCCACACTGGGTTCTGATTAACCGGTGGACTATACCAAAACAGATACGCCATACATATTGGCACTTGCTCTGTTCCCACTCGGTCCCACCACCCTCCCACTGTCCATACTGCATCTACACATACCCTAGATGACACGGGTGGACCCATATAACCAGGCAGTCCATTCTCAGTGAGCTTTTTCTCCTGGGGGCCAATCCAGTTTTGGGCGGCCCTCCTTCTGCCCCGCCTTCACAGATGGACCGATCCTCTCCATTCATCCATATAGACTCTCCGATATCAGTGGCAGCAGCATCCTTTATTCCTGCTTTTAATTTGCACTAGTTCTATATGAAAACCTACATTTACGCTATATACATGCCTGAACAATAGATATGAGTAATACTACCACTTTACCCTGATGAAGAGGAACAACGCACAAGCTCGAAATGCATTGGGTTGCACTCTGTTTCAACTACACAGCAGTGCAGTAAATAAGTGGTTCTGCTATATGTACTGTTGCATTTTATCATCATTTTGTATATTGAGTTACATGTATCCCACTTCATTTTTTCCCCCCTCCTTTTCCCCTTTGATTTTAATTGCAATTTTGTAATAAACTAGAAATTATTTGTATACTACTCTGTATTCATGTTTGAGTGGAGTTTATGCCCTTTAAAGTCCCATCAGAGGGCCTTGGTTTTCTAACACGTGTGAATGTGTATCGGGTACATTGTACCCCTACGCATTCACCAAAAAAAGAAGTTTAGTGTAAAAAAAAAACAGTAGCCAGGTTTTGACAGTCCCTTGATTTAAAATATTTTCTTCTTCCCCCATGTCTTCCTCCATCTTTTCCTTCCCAGCTTCTTCCTTTGGTCTTCCACCATTTTCTCCTTCCCCGCTTCTTCCTCTTCTTCGTCCTCCGCTTTTCTCGTTCTTCTTCTCCCACTGCTCCCGCCATCAGAGACAGAAGACCCAGCAAAAGAGCAGAAGAAAGAAGACCCTGCAAAAAAGCAGAAGAACAAAGACCCTGCAAAAGAGCCGATGAAAGAAGATCCCTCAGAAATAAGAAAATCCCTGCAAAAGAGCAGAATAAAGAAGATCCTTCAGAAGAAATAAGACTCCTGCAAAACAGCAGAAGACCCCCACACAAGAGAGAAGCCCCCTGCAAAAGAGCAGAAGAAAGAAGTCCCTCACAAAACAGCAGAAGACCCCGGAGCTGTATTAATAAAATACTTTAAAAACCTATATAGTGTGTGAATTTTTTGCCATTTTTTTAGGTAAATGAGTACAATGTACCCCATACTCATTCAGATGAGGGGGCTGGGAAATGGGGGGCTCCTTTTTAAAAGGGGCTTCCAGATTCCGATCAGTCCCCTGCCAGCAGACCCGGACAACCACAGGCCAGGGTTGTCGGGAAGAGGCCCTTGTCCCCATCAACATGGGGACAAGGTGCTTTGGGGTGCCGCCCCAAAGCACCTATTCCCCATGTTGAGCTGCATGCTCAGATAAGGGTCTGGTATGGATTTTGGGGGAACCCCCACGGCATTTAAAAAAAAAAGGGCCTAGTGTGGACTTTGGGGGGGGACACATTTTTTTTTTTTTTTTTTGGCTGGCATTTTCTTTTTACATTCAGCTATCAGCTTCCACGTTAGCATGGTTGTTACCATAATATTAATGCCTCAAATGCAAAACATTATTGTATCAAACGAAAAGAATCCAACATTTGTAATTGTAGTTTCTATGTTAAATGATCTGTAGCTTGATTAACGTAGTGGTTTGTTGGCTACCATCAAAGGTTAAAAGCACCGGTTTGAATCCCACAGATATCACTTGCTAAAAGCTTGCATTGTACTCAGCATCATATGCTGAAGATATGCAAACCCATGTGCACCAATGCACTTCATTTTGATTGCTTCCATACTATGAACTCTTTAAATGCATGTAATGGTATTTACATATTCAATAATATTATGGTGTGGTGTGGG
Source organism: Glandirana rugosa (assembly GCA_018402905.1). Taxonomy (NCBI): domain Eukaryota; kingdom Metazoa; phylum Chordata; class Amphibia; order Anura; family Ranidae; genus Glandirana; species Glandirana rugosa. The sequence goes on along the minus strand of BLSH010457671.1, from coordinate 760,272 downwards.
TCAGGATTTTAGGGTGAACCCCAAGCCAAAATATAATCTAAAAAATGGCGTTGGCCCCCCCAGTCTATACCAGGCCCTTTGGGTCTGGTATGGATTTTAAGGGGAACCCCACACCAAAATGTAAAAAAAAATGGTGTGGGGTCCCCCCCCAAGATCCCTCCTGGACCAATTCAGACCACATGCCCTCAACATGGGGGGTGGGTGCTTTGGGGCAGGAGATGCCCTGCACCCCCACCCCAAAACACTTTGTTGATGGGGACAAGGCCCTCTTCCTGACAACCCTGGCCGGTGGTTGTCGGGGTGTGCAGGTGGGGGGCTTATAGGAAGCTGGAAGCCACCTTTAAAAAGGGGGCCCCCATATTCCGCCCCCTTCCTATGTAAATGAGTAAGGGGTACATTGTACCCCTACCCATTCACCTAAAAAAAAGTGGCACAAAAAAACACTACACCTGTTCTTAAAGTGTTTTATTAAGGCAGCTCCGGTGTCAATTCCGATTTCTTCTCCTCTCTCCTCTGGCGTCTTCTTTCTTTGGCTCTTTTGCAGGGTCTTCTCTTCTGTGGGGGTCTTCTTTCCTCTGTGGGGTCCTGGTCGCCATCTTTTCCTGCCGCCGTCTTCTGTTGCTGCCTTCTCCCTCCTCTGTGTTCTTCTGCACCACTGTCTTCATTCCTTGTGTTGTCGCCTGCTCTCTGTCTTTTTTTACATAGCCATGGGGCATGGCCATATGGTGACATCACCCGGAGGGCCCCCCTCTGATGTCATGTGTTGGCATGTGACGTCAGAAAGGGGCGGAGTAACCTGGTTATGTGACTGGCCCCACCCTTGACAATATAACACCTGTCAAAGCAAAGAGACAGCAGTCAGTGGGAGCCCTCCCATCAAGGCGGAGCGTTTAGATTTGTGTCTATTTTTCTGGTCCATCGGGTGCCGTGATTGACCATGGATGTCCATCGTGGGACACTTTTTTAACATTTTTGAAATAAAAGATTGGATAAAAAATGTCTCTCTTTTGTAAAACATTTTTACACTTTTTTGGTGAATGGGTAGGGGTACAATGTACCAATACCCATTCAAATGGGGGGGGGGGGCAGGATCTGGGGGCTTCCTTGTTAAAGGGGGCTTCCAAATTCCGATCAGCCCTTCACCCGCAGACCCCAATAACCACCAGCCAGGGTTGTCAGGAAGAGGCCCTGGGGACAAGGTGTTTTGGGGGTGCAGAGCCCCCCCCTCATGTTGAGGGCATGTGGCCTGGTATGGTCTAGGAGGGGGGCACCGCTCGTCCTCCCATCCTGTCCTCCAGGCCGCATGCTCGGATAAGGGTCTGGTATGGATTGGGAGGGAATCCCACACCGTTTTGTCAAACAAATTGGCGCGGCCTTCCCCTAAAAATGCATACCTGACCTGAAGGGCTTGGTATAGATTGGGGGGGACGCCATGCCATATTTTTTTTATTCTGTAATGTCGGGAGCCAGCGATACATTACAGCCGCAAGCAAGTTGAAATTACATTTTTTATCAATGTGGGGAGGATGTGGTAGCTATATTTGGTGTGGGTGGGGTTCATTGATTTGTTTATTTGGCATCACCACACATTTGCTTCCAGCCCATGTGCACACATCAATTCCTGTTTACAGCCACATTACACTTGTTGCATTTGTTCTGCTGATATACATCAGTAAGGACTATGCTAGTGTAAATGAAAGTATGACTGAGGGTCGGTTCACATTGCAGAGTTGTCTGAGATCGCATGTTATGCGCACCGCACTGCAGTGAAAATCATATGCGATCTCTGTGCGATGCGATTTCAGCCATTCAGATAGAATGGCTCAAACTGCATCAGTCGGACTAAACTCACACAGGACCCTTTTATTGTTCCGCAGCAGAATCGGATCTCATGGGTGTTCACACCCATGTGATCCGATTCCTGTCTGAGTTTGCAGTTAGCACTGCGATCTGTAAACTGATTTCGGGGTGTTCTTAGCTTTCTATTGACAATCCCAGCAATTTTCATATGGCAGTGTCAACTGCCTGCGAATCAGGTGCAATGCGAATCTACTTCCCGCATAGAACCCGACTCGCAGGCAGTTCCCACTGCCATATGCAAACTGCTGGGAGTGTCAATAGAAAGCTAATGACACCCACAAATCAGTTTGCATATCACACTGTGAACTGCAAATTCGGACAAAAATCTGATTGCATGGGTGTGAACACCCATGCGATCTGATTCTGCTGCGGAACAAAAAAGGGTCCTGTGCGAAATTGGTCCGAATGCAATGTGAATTCAGCCATTCTATCTGTATGGCTGAATTTGCATTGCACAGAGATCACATGCAATTTGCACTGCGGTGCCAATCACATCCAATCTCGGACACCGCAGCAGTGTGAACCGGGTAGATATTCCACTTCCCCAAAACTAAAAAGTAAGAAGAAAAGTGAAAAACAACACAGAGAGCAATAATGTACTTTTATTTTGCCAGCAAAAACACAATTATGTACATATTTACTGGCATTAAAATATTCTACAGTTATATATGGTTCTCCATTTAACAAAACAGTTAGAAAATGGGTTCTAAGGGCCCCGCTCATAGGAGCTAACAATCTAACATTTGTCTATAACTTAGAGTGGAACAGGCAACACATTTCAGAATACAACTAAACACCCTCCAACACGCATCACATTTTCAGCTGCAAGATTATAGAAACAAATTCAAGTCATTATTCTTAGAAAGCATTACAACATATTATTAAAAAGGCACATATTCAAACAATAACACTTACCACCCCCCCACCCCCACATTCTACACACACATTGTTCAGTAATTTCTCCTGGGAGAATGCATGTTCAGACATGAACAATACACACACAACATTATCAGCACAGCCACATAAACCGACTTTTGATGGACAAAATGCACAAGAATTTCAAACAAACATCCAAACAGCCCTAGTGGGGTGTTTGTCCTTATGCGCAATATCAGTCCTTCTACCTCCAAAAAATTCCTGGGCATGATTAGTGCTAACAAACAATAACATCAGTCCCTGGCTGTAATGAGCTTACAATCTAAGACCCCATACACACTATTCGATTTTCTGCAGATTTACCAAGACCATGTCATGTAAGGGCCTGCCTGATTGTATACAAATTGAAACTCTTAAGGTTTGACCTCATATTATATGGTTTTGGTAAATCTGAAGACAAAAATCTGCAGAAAATCTAAAATGTGTATATGGGGTCTAAAATCTATTTTGACAGGAGACAAATAAAATACCAGCATGTCTTTGGATTGTGGTGAAAAACCAAACACAGGGGGGACATATAAACTTCAACACAAGCATTAGCATGTCAGGGATCTGAACCAGCAACCACAGGGGTACTAGGCAGAATTGCTAGGTACTTAGCTAGTGAGCAGCCTCACACATGATGTGTGCATCTCTGTGGTGTAACCAGCCCTAAGTCCATAGCCATGCTCAGTGTTACAAGCAATATACAATATATTGTCTTAAGTATTGGGACACCTGCCTTTACACACACATAAACTATAATGGCAGCCCAGGGTTCAATATAGAATTGGCCCACCCTTTGCAGCTATAACAGCTTCAAATATTATGGGAAGGCTGTCCACAAGGTTTAGGAGTGTGTCTATGGGAATTTTTGACCATCCTTCCAGAAGTGCATTTGTGAGGTCAGGAAATTATGTTGGACGAGAAGGCCTGGCTTGCAGTCTCCACTCTAATTCCTCCCCAAGGTGTTCTGTTGTGTTGAGGTCAGGACTCTGTGCAGGCCAGTCAAGTTCCACCACCATTGCAAATCTTGCCAGATACACTATCTAGCCAAAGTATTGGGGCACCTGCTTTGGCCCACCCTTTGCAGCTATAACAGCTTCAACTCTTTGGGGAAGGCTGTTCACAAGGTTTAGGAGTGTGTCTATGGGAATGTTTGCCATTCTTCCAGAAGTGCATATGTGAGGTCAGGCACGGATGTTGGATGAGAATGCCTGGTTCGCAGTCTCTGCTCTAATTCAGCCAAAAGGTGTTCTATATGGTTGAGGTCAGGACTCTGTGCAGTTCAGTCATTTCCTCCACCCCAAATGTGCTCATCCATGTCTTGATGGCCTTGCTTTGTGTGCTGGTCCAAATCATTTGGTGGAGGGGGGATTATGATGTGGGGTTGTTTTTCAGGGGTTGAGCTTGGCCTCTTAGTTCCAGTGATGGGAACTCTTAAGTGGTCAGCATACCAAGACATTTTGGACAATTTCATGCTCCCAACTTTGTGGGAAAAGTTTGGGGATGGCCCCTCCCTGTTCCAACACGACCAGTGCACAAACCAAAGTCCATAAAGACACGGATGGGAGAGATTAGGGTGGAGGAACTTGACTGGCTTGACCTCAACCAGATAGAACACCTTTTGGCTAAATTAAAGCAGAGACTGTGAGCCAGACCTTCTCATCCAACATCAGTGTCTGACCTCACATATGCACTTCTGAAAGAATGGCCAAACATTCCCATAGACACACTCCTAAACCTTGTGGACAGCCTTCCCAGAAGCGTTGAAGCTGTTATAGTTGCAAAGGGTGGGCCAACTCAATATTGAACCCTATGGACTAAGACTGGGATGCCATTAAAGCTCATATGTGTGTAAAGGCAGGAGTCCCAATACTTTTGGCCAGATAATATATCTGGAAAGATTTGCAATGGTGGTGGAACCCTCCTACACATAAATACTACATTTAGACATAATTTAGGTAAGGCCCTGAGTGGCTTATCAATATAGGGAGAACACACAACATCTTTACATGAAGTGGCATGTCTGAGATGCGAACCCCAAAACTGTGCATTGCTGGTCAGTTTTGCACCCTTATGAGCCAAAGAGATGGTGCATGTGGACCCCTCCTACATATATACTGCATTAATTTGAACATATAAGTGGTGGAATTACATTAGTCAGGAATTCTTCTTCTTGATTTATTCTGTGATATTTGGTGGTTCTTGGAGGGTAAGTGTAGAATAGTGAAGTTACCCTCTGATTTTTAAGAATCACATTTTTATTTCTGATGTTGATACACATATTACATTTTTGGCCTCAAATTATGATCATTTGGAAATTATAAAACATATAAAATGGTGACTCTTTTTACATTTGCAGAAGCACTGGTATTGTTTGTGGTTTGTAAAGACACCTGTGTGAGTTTGGGGAAATATTTTTGTGAGATTGACATCAAGTGAAAATGACAGAGAAAAAAATATTTAACAAAAACATGAAAACATTGCACATTCTTGCATTCTTCAAAACAAAATAGATTATGAAAAAAGCAACTTTGGGACAATTTATTTAAGAGAAAGATACATTTCATCTCAACATGAAAAGGATTTCTTTGGGGAAGCTACAATTGTACCATTAGAATGAATGACAGAAACTTGCATTGGGCTACATAGCTCCAATTTTCACACCCAAAGAACTCTTTAACCTCCCTGGCGGTATGATTATGTCAGATTTTTGGTGCTGAAAGCGGTACAATTATTTTGCATGGAAATTTGGCGTTTTATATTGTAGGCCTGTAATTCTTAGCAATAACTCACTTAAATCTGTCCAAACCAGAGCCTAGTAGACATCCCGGGTATGAAAAAGTTTGAAAAATGAAATCATAAATTATAATATAATAAATAACTAAAATTAATTATCAAAAATAATAATATAATAGTAATAAAATGTATTCAATAATGTAATCAAACCAAAAACGCAGAAATTTGCACATTTGCAGAATTGTCGCTGTCGTCACTTTCAGTTTCTGATGATAAATTTCCCCAAAAATCAGTATCACTCAATTCTGCAAATCATTCTTATTTACTATCGGTGTTTTCTAGCTGATAAAAAAACACTTTTGACGCAACGGGACACTTTTTGGTTGCTATGGACATTCTCATGTTTCCAGGCAGAAAGAATGACATTTATTATATAAAAGTGCATGCAGGGCTGTGGGCAAACCACTAGGGACAAAGGGGATGTGAAATGTTTTCATACAGTAATGTAATCTATAAGATTACAGTGTACTGTATGTGCTGTGTGTGTTTCACTTTTTGAATTTCCCGCCGGTCTCCGTCCCCGTGCGACGCGGCGCTCGCAGGGAACGGAGCCCGGCACACAGGAGTTATCTGCCGGCATACAGACACGCTGACACCGCGGGAGGACATCGCTGGATACAGGGGACAAGGTAAGTAACATTGCCTGGATCCAGCGATGCAATCCCGAGTGTGGCTCGGGGTTACCGTTCTTGGCACTGAAAATCCACCCCGAGCCACACTCGGGAATACCGCCAGGGAGGTTAAAACAGCTCTCATTTTGGTATTTACTATAGCGCCCTGTAATTACTCCAAGGGAGTCAAATTTAGAGCAGTTTCAGGTCTGAGCATGCTCAGTTGTGCTCAGCTGTGCCGTGCACTTAATTGTAAAAAGACATGGAATATATCTCTTCTCAGACTTAAAAATATTTCAGTGTAGAAATCACTTTTTACACAGTTTAAAACCAGATTATCTTTAAACAATATACAGCATATTTTAGTACAATTTAGGTGATTATATCATGCTCTAAATATTATTTGCATGTGCACTTCTCCAGGTCCTGTCTGGAGCAAGGATTTGGGAGCTATCTGTTGCCTGGGCGCTATAGTAAATTTGAGCTTGGGAATATTTTTTCTCCAGCGCTATTGTGTATATCATTTTAGCTCTATTTAGCTCCATTTGCCATTTTTGGAGCTAAATAGCGCTCAGGAGCAAATTTGCTCCAGTGAGCGCTATAGTAAATAAACCCCATAGTGTAACAAACCACTGATTCATATTGTACAGATCACAGTGGTACTCGGTACAGTTTTTGCTTTTAGATTTAACAGGAATTCTGTTGGGTTTGTGTCCACTAATAATAGTTTTAGTGCACTTTAGTCTAAGTATGATTTGATATTTTTGGGAAGGAGGACTCTGTCAGGTAGACTTTATGGGGCCCCGTGATTTCGAACAGTAGCCCTGGGTTTGTGTGCAGATAACGGTGGGCAATTCTAGATCTGTCAGCTGCAGAGCTCAGCAGGGGAAAATAGATCTGTACACATAGTTACATAGCCAGGTTGAAAACAAGTCCATCTAGTTAAACCAATAAAAAAAAAATAATAATAATGTTATATATATATATATATATATATATATATATATAGTATCTCACAAAAGTGAGTACACCCCTTACATTTTTGTAAATATTTAATTATATTTTTTTATGTGACAGCACTAAAGAAATTACACTTTTGCTACAATGTAAAGTAGTGATTGTACAGCTTGTATAACAGTGTAAATTAGCTGTCCCCTCAAAATAACTCAACGCACAGCCATTAATGTCTAAACAGCTGGCAACAAAAGTGAGTACACCCCTAAGTGAAAATGTCCAAATTGGGCCCAATTAGCCATTTTCCCTCCCTGGTGTCATGTGGCTCGTTAGTGTTACAAGGTCTCAGGTGTGAATAGGAAGCAGGTGTGTTAAATTTGGTGTTATCGTTCTCACTCTCTCATACTGGTCACTGGAAGTTCAACATGGCACCTCATGGCAAAAAAATCTCTGAGGATCTGAAAAAAAGAATTGTTGCTCTACAAAAAGATGGCCTAGGTTATAAGAAGATTGCCAAGACCCTGAAAATGAACTGCAGCATTGTGGCCAAGACCATACAGCGGTTTCACAGGACAGGATCCACTCAGAACAGCCCTCGCAATGGTTGACCCAAGAAGTTGAGTGCACGTGCTCAGCGTCACATTCAGAGGTTGTCTTTGGGAAACAGACGTATGAGTGCTGCAAGCATTGCTGCAGAGGTTGAAGGGGTGGGGGTGGGGTCAGCCTGTCAGTGCTCAGACCATATGCCACACACTGCATCAAATTATTCTGCATGGCTGTTGTCCCAGAAGGAATCCTCGTTTGCTGAAGACAAGCAGACTAAGGATATGGATTACTGGAACCATGTCCTGTAGTCTGTTGAGACCAAGATAAACTTATTTGGCTCAGATGGTGCCAAGCGTGCGGTGTCAACCAGGATGAGGAGTACAACAACAAGTGTATCTTGCCTACAGTCAAGCATGGTGGTGGGAGTGTCATGGTCTGGGGCTACATGAGTGCTGCCGGCACTAGGGAGCTACAGTTCATTGAGGGAACTATGAATGCCAACATGTATTGTGACATACTGAAGCAGAGCATGATCCCCTCCCTTCGGAGACTGGGCCGCAGGGCAGTATTCCAACATGATAACGACCCCAAACACACCTCCAAGATGACCACTGCCTTGCTTAAGAAGCTGAGGGTAAAGGTGATGGACTGGCCAAACATGTCTCCAGACCTAAACCCTATTGAGCATCTGTGGGGCATCCTCAAAAGGAAGGTGGAGGAGCGCCAGGCCTCTAACATCCACCAGCTCCATGATGTCGTCTTGCTCTGCTTCAGAATGTCACAGTACATGTTGGCATTCATGGTTCCCTCAATGAACTGTAGCTCCCCAGTGCCGGCAGCACTTATGCAGCCCCAGAGCATGGCACTCCCACCACCATGCTTGACTGTAGGCAAAACACACTTGTCTTTGTACTCCTCACCTGGTTGCCGCCACACACGCTTGACACCATGTGAACCAAATAAGTTTATCTTGGTCTCATCAGACCACAAGACATGGTTTCAGTAATCCATGTCCTTAGTCTGCTTGTCTTTAGCAAACTGTTTGCGGGTTTTCTTGTGCATCACCTTTAGAAGAGGCTTTCTTATGGGACGACAGCCATGCTGACCAATTTGATGCAGTGTGCGATGTACGGTCTGAGCACTGACAGGCTGACTCCCCACCCCTTCAACCTCTGCAGCAATGCTGGCAGCACTCATACATCTATTTCCCAAAGACAACCTCTGGATATGATGCTGAGCACATGCACTCAAATTCTTTGGTCGACCATAACAAGGCCTGTCCTGAGTGGAACCTGTCCTGTTAAATCGCTGTATTGTCTTGGGCATCATGCTGCAGCTCAGTTTCAGGGTCTTGGCAATCTTCTTATAGCCTAGGCCATCTTTATGTAGAGAAACAATGCTCTTTTTAGATCCTCAGAGAGTTCTTTGCCATGAGGTGCCATGTTGAGATTCCAGTGACCAGTATGAGAGAGTGAGAGCGATAACACCAAATTTAACACATCTGCCCCCCATTCACACCTGAGACCTTGTAACACTAATGAGTCACATGACACTTGGAAGGGAAAAATAGCTAATTGGGCCCAATTTGGACATTTTCACTTAGGGATGTACTTACTTTTGTTGCCAGCAGTTTAGACATTAATGGCTGTGTGTTGAGTTATTTTGGGGACAGCAAACTTACACTGTTATACAAACTGTACACTCACTACTTTACATTGTAGCAATATGAGGGGTGTACTCACTTTTGTGATATATATATATATATATATATATATCAATACCAGCTGGTTTC
>BLSH010457671.1:713927-725212 GCA_018402905.1 Glandirana rugosa | reverse complement strand
TATGGGAAAAGCCTATTGCAGGTGCGGGGAGCCATATTAGTGTTCTAAAATCATCTTCAAAGTGTATGGGAAAAGCCTATTGGAGGTGCGGGGAGCCATATTAGTGATCTAAAATCATCTTCAAAGTGTATGGGAAAAGCCTATTGCAGGCGCGGGGAGCCATATTAATGTTCTAAAATCATCTTCAAATTGTGTGGGAAAAGCCTATTTCTGCCGCGGGGAGCCATATTAGTGTTCTAAATTTTATAACACTAATATGGCTCCCCGCGCCTGCAATAGGCTTTTCCCATACACTTTGAAGAAGTCTTTGCAGTCACTTCTGGTCAGGAATGGCCTTGGTATTATGTAATAAAACTGGTGTGACCAGAAATGTGTGGACTGCACAGAAAATACCAAACACAAGCCTAAATGAAATAAGAGGATTTATAATAAGATATGTGACAGTCAACTAAAACGCACAACCAATATAGCAATAGTGAAGCCAACCAAAAGCATATAACTAGAGTAGAAGGGAAAGTCCAAACCATAAACTTAAAGCCAGGCCAGGGTCATCCATGGGAGATCAGTCAGAGGGAACTGGGGAGCAGTACAAGCAGGATTCAGGGTTTGGGATGCAGGTTTGAGGATGCAGGTTTTCAGGATACAGGTTTTCAGAGGCATAGGGAAGTAATACCAAGGCGAGCTAACACAGCACTACCAGGTTTAAATACACTTCCTGCAAACAGTCTCAGGTGATGCTTGATTGCAGGAGATGATATCAGGTCCTGACTGCTGAGATACACCTGCTGGTGGACACTGGAACTGCAGCCCCTAGGTCTGGGGGCTACAGTGCCACCAACTGGTGAAACCGTTCCTAACACCAGGGCTGTTCATGGACTTTTAACCCACCTCACTCCCCTCACATGGGTGGAGCATGGAAAAGAATGATAGGCATAGCCCGCAGAATTCTGGACTCTATCTTTCTGCAAATAGGGACCACAAGACTTAAACATGAGAGCCTGGTAACCTTCATGGCAGAGGTCTCAGCCATCATCAATGCCAGACCTCTAACTCCAGTCTCAAATGACCCAGACGAGCCTGTTTTACTCACACCAGAAGCACTCCTTACACAGAAAACTGGAGTAATCAGTGCTCCCCACAGGAATTTCACCACTAAAGACGTATACTTGTGCCAGTGGAGACAAGTACAAAGTCTGGCAAATACCTTCTGGGATAGGTGGGGGAAGCAATGCATCCCCACTTTACAGCCACGTACTAAATAGCAAGGCAACAAGCCCAACCTAAAAGAGGGAGACCTTGTTCTTGTTAAGGAATGTCAGTACCAAAGGAATGAGTGGCCTTTGGGTCTCATCACCAACACCTTTCCAAATGAGGATGGAAAGGCCAGAAAAGTGGAAGTCAAGATTCTTAGAAACAAGGAGACAAATTTATTCCTCAGACCTGTTTCTGAACGAATTTTATTGTTGTCATCGGAGGAATAAATAGTAGCATCTGACAATACCAGACGGGAAGTGTCATGCCTTAGGCCTATAAGGAAAAATAATATCTTCTGGACTTGCAATACCAACATTGTCCACTAGATGGCACTTCCTACTACAAGTTTCTTTCACTTTCTCCACTGGGACAGACCGCATGGTAGTCAGCTAAGCCTGCACCACATGCATCCGAGGAAAATCTTCGTCTTTCTAAGGCAGCATCGCTGGTATGCTAAAAGATTTGTTTAACTGTATACCCAGTGGACATTTGTTTATGTTTATGTATTTATCATATGTTCATTTTATCTGTTTATTTCTAGTTTCACTGCGTGCATCCTATTCTCATACAACCACCACCTGCTCATTGCAATAAAGTTCCAAAGTTACAGACAGTCTGGTTATTTTAGGATTCAAGGGTATGTTGAGTGAGGGGCAAACGTGTAGTGAGAACAGAACAAAAACCGTATTATCAGTAGTAATAAGCATGGATTCATGAAAGATTGCTCTTGCCAGACCAATCTGTTGAAATTGAATGAGGAAGTGAGCTGTCATCTAGATAAAGGAAGGACTGTGGACGTGGTGTATCTGGATTTTGCAAAAGCATTCGATGCAGGTCCCCATAAACGCTTAATTCACAAGTTAAGTTCTTGTGAGGAACGCGCTGGCCAAAGCACAGCTGAAGTTCCGAGATGCAGTGCACTATGGGAAGCGTGATGTAATTGTAATCACGTGATTGCAGGCATCACTCTTCAATAGCAGGGTTTATTCCTACCTTGAGGCGCTTTGCTCTGCGCCTCAAGCCGCCTATTGGCTTCTGGTACTGTCAATCAATCACCGCCGTCCAATAGACGGCAGTGATTGATCTTGGGGGAGCCTCAGCATCATTTCCGGCCATGGAGACTGGAGAGAGAAGCCGGAATCCAGTCTCCAGGCTTCAGCATGCTCACCACAAGCGCTGCCTCTGCATACAACAGCCGCTGGCCACATGCCGATCTCTGCACACTCCTGCCTGCCTACTAGATGGGGTAAGTGCGGCACTTGTCCCTACTTCGGTGGGGGAGGGAGGTGCCGTGAAGCCTACCTGGTGACTGTATACACTATCTGGGACTGTATATACCCCTATCTGGTGACTGTATACCCCTATCTGGGACCCTGTATGTGCAATACTCTGCATGGAGCTTCCTATGACATGTCCTATGTGCAATACTCTGCATGGATCTTCCTGTGGCATACAATATGTGTAATATTCTGCATGGAGCTTCCTATGACATGTCCTATGTGCAATACTCTGCATGGAGCTTCCTATGACATGTAATATGTGCAATATTTTGCATGGAGCTTACTAAGACATGTCCTATGACATGTAATATGTGCAATATTCTGCATGGAGCTTCCTATGACATGTAATATGTGCAATATTCTGCATGAAGCTTCCTATGACATATCCTATGTGCAATACTCTGCATGGAGCTTACTAAGACATGTCCTATGTGCAATATTCTGCATGGAGCTTCCTATGTCATTTACTATGTGCAATATTCTGCATGGAGCTTCCTAAGACATGTCCAATGTGCAATATTCTGCATGGAGCTCTCTATGATATGTACTATGTGCAATATTCTGCACGGAGCTTTCTATGATATGTACTATGTGCAATATTCTGCATGGAGCTGCTTGTGACATGTACTATATGCAATAATCTGCATGGAGCTTCCTAAGACATGTGCTATGTGCAATATTCTGCATGGAGCTTCCTAAGACATGTCCTATGTGCAATACTCTGCATGGAGCTTCCTATCACATGTACTATGTGCAATATTCTGCATTGAGCTTCCTAAGACATGTGCTATGTGCAATATTCTGCATGGAGCGTCCTATGCGATTTACTATGTGCAATATTCTGCATGGAGCTGCCTGTGACATGTACTATATGCAATAATCTGCATGGAGCTTCCTAAGACATGTGCTATGTGCAATATTCTGCATGGAGCTTCCTAAGACATGTCCTATGTGCAATACTCTGCATGGAGCTTCCTATCACATGTACTATGTGCAATATTCTGCATTGAGCTTCCTAAGACATGTGCTATGTGCAATATTCTGCATGGAGCGTCCTATGGGATTTACTATGTGCAATATTCTGCATGGAGCTTCCTATGACATGTACTATGTGCAAATTTTCTGCATGGAGCTTTCTATAATATGTGCTATGTGCAATATTCTGCATGGAGCTTCCTAAGACATGTACTATGTGCAATATTCTGCATGGAGCTTCCTATGACATGTCCTATGTGCAATAATCTGCATGGTGCATGAACCGCCGCAAAACCCTATCTGGTGACTGTTTACACTATCTGGGACCATATATACCCCTACCTGGTGACTGTATACACTATCTGGGACCCTGTATACCCTATCTGGGACCCTGTATACCCTATCTGGTGACTGTATACCCTATCTGGGACCCTGTAAACCCTATCTAGGACCCTGTATATCATATCTGGTGACTGTATACCCTATCTGGGACTCTGTATACTGCTATCTAGGGCTCTGCATACTGCTATATGGTGATTCTGTATACCCCTATCTGGGGCTCTGTATACTGCTATACGGTGACTCTGTATACTGCTATATGGTGACTCTGTATACTGCTATCTGGGGCTCTGTATACTGCTATCTGGGGCTCTGTATACTGCTATCTGGTGCTCTGTAAGTGTATACTGCTATCTGGTGACTCTGTATACTCCTAACTAGTGATGCTGTATACCACTATCTGGTGATGTGGTATACCCTATCTGGTAATGCTGGGCTGTATACTCCTGACATAAGGGGTGGAAACTATAAGGGGTGGGGCTTATTAGAAGTGGGAGGGGTCAAAAGGAAGTGCGGTGTCTGGCGCCCCCATCCTAAAATTTCACCAGCCGTCACTGTTCACCATTGACCCCATTGACACTGTTGCCAAGTGGCCTATATAAGTGCAGTAGCTGTACTAGTTCATTGCTGTCTGATCTGCAGCTGTACTCTTGTTCCTGAATCTGATTCTGCTGACTTCTGTAATTTACTCAGCTTGCTCTTGAACTCGCTTAAATGATTCCTGCCCTGACCTTGGCTTGTCTCCGAACTTTGCTCTGCTTTCTGCTCATCTGTCTAATCTTGTGTTGCCAACCTCTGGCTGTATCCTGATGATTCTCTGCCTGCCGTCTGACGATTCTCAGCCTTAAGCAGAGGTTTTACTGCCCTCCTTAACCCAACACAGCAACTGGATGTGGTTGTACATATGTCATGGTAAAAGTTATATCCCCTGTTGTATTAATCAGGTGGTAATGCCACTGAACACAATGCATTCAAATTAAAGGGGCTGCTCCACAACCCCCTGCAATTATGTGCAATACACATGGTTGTGGTGTAGTGGTTTATGGGGCTAAAATAGGTGGTGAAGAGGCAACATATCTCCTCTCAGACACCTGTCAAATGCCCACTGAAAAGCAATTCACCACAAATGTAAACAAGCCCTAAAACCATTATGAGACACTGTAGATCATTTTAAACATAAAGACTCCATACACCACCTTCTTATTTAAAGCGGTAGTATACCCATCCATGTAACAGTTTAAAAACCAGTTCCATTTCCGGCACGTGCCGGAAATGTAATACTCCCATTGGTTGTGCTCTAAACTAAACTGTTAAACCATCCAATGGCTGGTGTCGTAGCTGATCACATGTGCAGCATCATGGCAGTTGTAGATTAAACAGAGGCCAAGATGGTAGCTTCCTAGGATGAAAAAGATAGGAGAGTATACTACCACTTTAAAATTCCAAATAATAAAAGACCTAATTTGCCTTTGCTAAAATGTGGTCACATGTCCCAATAACAAAATGATTATTCCTCATTTCAGGTTAATGGGAAGGGGCATGCAATTGCAAATCATTCCTAATGGCCAACTGCACACCCAGAACCTCTGCATATAGCTACAGATATAGCCTAATATTAAAGAGACATGTATTCCAAAGTGCAAACAGCTGTTTCAGTCTTATGGCCATCATCAGTACAATGTATGGAAATGATAACTTTTATCAAGTAGGGCTTGGAACCCTTCTCATCATAACCTTCTGGGGACATGCATTCCTGTGCAATTCCTGTTCATTCCTTGCAGTGAAAAATCACAGAGAAAGTAGTGCATGCAGTACTTTTAAAAAAATCCACAGCACCAGATCCCATACAATTTAGTGCCCACAAACACCGCATTGCTGATCTGTGTTTGGAATGTTATTAATACTACATTAACACCCGTGGCAAATCGCAAAGGCAATGTGTTTTGAACGATGTGCACCAAACATGCACCATGTTCTGATGTGAAATAGTTTTAGTATCATATCGAAAATGAAATAGTAGTTTATGAATGACCTCTATACGATTACACTTCTCTGTTAGGTGGCAGGTCAGAGTGATTGTTGGGGATCTACAGTATGTAGCGATGGTCCCGATCCCTAGAGGCCTAATGATGACCTCCAGAGTCAGGAAGAGCTGACATCCTTCCTCAAAGTGTGGGTTATTAGGCATGGTGGGTGTAATGCAAGTTGGAAACATGGGCGGCAGTCACTTTTTGGATGCAAGAAAAGAGATTTATTTTCTCTTAACCACATCAATACAGGACGTTTATACCCCTTCCTCCCCAGACCAATTTTCAGCTTTCAGCGCTACACATTTTGAATGACAATTATTCTCTCATGCTACACTGTACCCAAAAAAAATTTGTATCATTTTTTTTCACACAAATAGAGCTTTTTTTTGGTGGTATTTAATAACCTCTGGGTTTTTTATTTTTTGCAATTTATGAAAATTTTGAAAAAAAAAACACTTTTTTTTAGTTTCTATGATAAAATTTTGCAAATAAGTCATTTTTGTTCATAAATTTGGGCCAAAACCTATACTGCTACCTATATTTGGTAAAAATAACCCAAATAAGTGTATATTATTTGGTCTGTGTGAAAGTTATAGAGTCTACAAGCTATGGTGCCAATCATTGAAAATTGATCACACCTGATGTACTGATGGCCTATCTCATTTCTTGAGGCCCTGAAATGTCAAGAAAGTACAAATACCCCCCAAATAACCAATTTTTGAAAAATAGACTTTCTAAGGTATTTATTATGAGGCATGGCGAGTTTTTTGAAGTTGTACTTTTTTTCCCACAATACTTGGGAAAATTCAGAATTTTTTTTTTGCACTAATTTGTCATAACAACAAGTTATTTCTCACATACAGCATATGTATACTTCCAATTACACCCCACAATACATTCTACTACTCGCCCCGAGTATAGGGATACCACATGTGTGAGACTTTTTCACAGCCTGGCCACATAGAGAGCTCCAACATGCAGGGAGCACTGTCATGCATTCTAGGAGCAGAATTTTCACATCTAATTTCCTAACTACCTATTACACTTTTGAAAGCCCTGGAGCATCAGGACAATGGAATTACCCACAAAATGACCCAATTTTGGAAAGACAACACCTCAACGTATATTCTATGAGGCATTGTGAGTCTTTTGTACGGTTCATTTTTTTTCCACAAGTCTCCAGAAAATGTGGAAAGAAAATGAAAACGTATTTGTTTTTCACAAAGTGGTCAATTTATATGATATTTCGAACACATATCATGTATATAGCAAAAATAACCCCCCAAAATATATTCTGCTACTCGTCCTGAGTATGGCGATACCACATATGTGAGACTTTTTCACACCCTGGCCACATAGAGGGGTCCAACATGCAGGGAGCACTGTCAGGCATTCTAGGAGCAGAAATTTCACATCTAATTTCCTAACGACCTATTACACTTTTGAAGGCCCTGGAGCACCAGGACAATGGAATTACCCACAAAATGACCCCATTTTGGAAAGCAAACACCCCATCGTATATTCTATGAGGCATTATGAGTCTTTTAAATGGTTCATTTTTTTCCACAAGTCTTCGAAAAACGTGGAAAGAAAATGAAAACGCTTTTATTTTTACACAAAGTGGTCAATTTATAAGATATTTCTAATACATAGCATGTACATAGCAAAATTTAACCCCCAAAATATATTCTACTACTTATCCCGAGTATGGCGATACCACATGTGTGAGACTTTTTCACACCCTGGCCATATACAGAGGCCGAACATGCAGGGAGGCGTTCTAGGAGCATAAATTGCACATAAAATTTAATTGATACCTATCACACTTTTGAAGGCCCTGGAGCACCAGGACAGTGGAATTACCCACAAAATGACCCCATTTGGGAAAGCAAACACCCGAGGTATATTCTATGAGGCATGGGCTGCAGATAGGTACTCAGGTACTCTAATGGGCTGCAGATAGGTACTCAGGTATTCTGATGGGCTGCAGATAGGTACTTGGGTACTTTGATGGGTTGGAGACAGGTACTCGGGTAATCTGATGGACTGGTAAAAGGGACTTGGGTACTCTGATGGGCTGCAGATAGGTACTTGGTTACTCAGATGGGTTGGTGACAGGTACTCGGGTAATCTGAAGGGCAGGTGACAGGTACTCTGGTACTCTGATGGGCTGGTGACAGGTACTCGGGTACTCTGATGGGCTGGTGACAGGTACTCGGGTACTCAGATGGGCAAGTGACAAGGACTCAGGTATGCTGATGGGCTGGTGACAGGTACTTGGGTACTCAGATGGGCAGGTGACAGGTACTCGGGTATGCTGAAGGTCTGGTGACAGGTACTCGGGTACTCTAATGGGTAGGTGACAGGTACTCATGTACTTTGGTGGGCTGGTGACAGGTACTCGGGTAGTCTGATGGGCTGGTGACAGGTACTCGGGTACTCAGATGGGCTGGTGACAGGTACTCGGGTACTCAGATGGGCTGGTGACAGGTACTCGGAGACTCAGATGGGTAGGGGACAGGTACTCTGGTGCACTGATGGTCTGGTGACAGGTACTCGGGTACTCAGATGGGCAGGTGACAGGTACTTGGGTACTCTGATGGGCTGGTGACAGGTACTCAGGTGCTCTGATGGGCTGGTGACAGGTACTGGGGTACTTTGATGGGTTGGTGATAGGTACTCGGGTACTCTGATGGGTTGGTGACAGGTGCTCGGGTACTCAGATGGGTTGGTGACAGGCACTCGGGTACTCTGATGGGCTGGTGACAGGTACTCGGGTACTTTGATGGGCTGGTGACAGGTACTCTGATGGGCTGGTGACAGGTACTCGGGTACTTTGATGGGCTGGTGACAGGTACTCTGATGGTCTGGTGACAGGTACTCGGGTACTTTGATGGGTTGGTGACAGGTACTCGGGTAGTCTGATGGGCTGGTGATAGGTACTGGGTTACTCTGATGGGCTGGTGACAGGTACTGGGATACTCTGATGGGTTGATGACAGGTACTCGAGTACTCAGATGGGCTGGTGACAAGTACTCGGGTACTCTGATGGGCTGGTGACAGGTACTCGAGTACTCAGATGGGATGGTGACGGATACTCGGGTACTCAGATGGGATGGCGACAGGTACTCGGGTACTCTGATGGGCAGGTGACAGGTACTCGGGTACTCAGATGGGATGGTGACAGGTACTTGGGTACTTTGATGGACAGGTGACAGGTACTCGGGTACTTTGATGGACAGATGACAGGTACTCGCAGGGCCGGATTAACATAGGGGTTTTTGGAGCTGCAGCTCCCAGCCCCCACCTAAAGATAGGCCCAGCCCAATGGTGTGAGTGAGTCCCAGCCCTGCTCTATATACAGTGTACACATGATTGATATGTAAATTGCGGCAGCATATTTCTTTTGTTTTAACCACTTCAGCCCCAGAAGGATTTCGTACTTTAGGACCAGAGTACTTTTTGCGATTTGCCACTGCGTCGCTTTAACTGACAATTGCGCGGCCATGCAACATTGTACCCAAACAAAATTTGCGTCCTTTTTTCCCAATAAATAGAGCTTTCTTTTGGTGGTATTTGATCCCCTCTGCGTCATTTTTGATCGCCGCTATAAATAAAAAAACAGCAACAATTTTGCAAAAAAAACCAGTTTTTCTTACTTTTTGCTAAAATACAAATCCAAAAAAATATATATATAAAAAAACATCTTTTTTCATTGGTTTCAGACGATTTATATTCTTCCTCATATTTTTGGTTTAAAAAATCGCAATCAGCATTTATTGATTGGTTTGCACAAAGTTGCCGCTTTTACGGATGATGAGGATTAATTTCTGGGGTTTTTATTTTTTTTTATTTTTTACTAGTAATGGCGGCAATCTGCGATTTTCAGCGGTATTGTGATATTGCGGCGGACATGTGGGACCATTTTGACACTTTTTTGGGAACATTGGCATTTATACAACGATCAGTGCTATAAAAATACACTGATTACTGTGTAAATGCCATTGGCAGTGAAGGGATTAACCTGGAGGGGGTGCTGTAAGGGTTAAATGTGTTCCCTAGGCGTGTTCTAACTGTATGTGGGCTGGGCTGGCAGGGGGAGGGGAGTGATCACGGCCAGTGGCGTAGCGTGGGGGGTGCGAAGGGGGCCGTGGCCCCGGGCGCAACATTTAGGTGGGCAAAATTCTGTGCCAGTGTGTGTCACTACTGGCTTCCTCCTCATTTTTTCATTTCCTGTGTCCCCACGCTCTGGCCGTCATGTTCAGTCTCTGGTGCCCTGTAATTGGGTGAATGGGGTCATGTGCGGCGGCGGAGCTGGCCTGTCCGCAATCACGGTTGCTCCTGGAGTCCCGCCTTCACACATGATCCCATTCGCTCAATCACAGGACGCCTGAGACTGAACATGGCGGCCAGAGCGCGGGGACACAGGAAATGGAAATGGAAATTGTGAGCCGCCGCTGTCTTCTTCTCCTCTTCCGCCTCTCATCCGGACCGATGGAGGACAAATAAAGAAGGTAAGTCAGACTCCCTCGTGAGAGTAGAGTCATGTTGCTGGCCCCTGGGGAATGGACACGGCCTGGGGAGAGGGAGCAGCCAGCCAGAGAGAGAGTAGAAGTCTAGAAGAGCAGCTAGAGAGTCACGCTGTGTAGTGGTCAGTGTAGGAATACTGTAGCTAGTGGACAGTGGAGTGTAGTGTAGTGGACAGTGCAGTGCAGTGTAGTGGACAGTGCAGTGCAATGTAGTGGACAGTGCAGTCAGTGTAGTGGAGTGGAAAGTGCAGTGTAGTGGAGTGGAAAGTGCAGTGTAGTGGAGTGGAGAGTGTAGTGGACAGTGGAGTGCAGTGTAGTGGACAGTGTAGTGTAGTGGACAGTGTAGTGCAGTGTAGTGGACAGTGTAGTGTAGTGTAGTGGACAGTGTAGTGTAGTGTAGGGGACAGTGTAGTGGACAGTGCAGTGGAGTGGAGTGGAGTGGACAGTGTAGTGTAGAGGAGTGGAGTGGACAGTGGAGTGTAGTGTAGTGGACAGTGTAGTGGGCAGTGTAGTGTAGTGGACAGTGCAGTGTAGTGGACAGTGGAGTGGACAGTGGAGTGTGTAGTGTAATGGAAAGTGCAGTGCAGTGTAGTGGACAGTGCAGTGTAGTAGAGTGGACAGTGTAGTGTAGTGTAGTGGACAGTGCAGTGTAGTGTAGTGGAAAGTGTAGTGGACAGTGTAGTGTAGTAGACAGTGTAGTGTAGTGGACAGTGCAGTGTAGTGTAGTAGACAGTGTAGTGTAGTAGACAGTACAGTGCAGTGTAGTGGACAGTGCAGTCAGTGTAGTGTAGTGGACAGTGCAGTGTAGTGGAGTGGACAGTGTAGTGGACAGTGCAGTGTTGTGGAGTGTAGTGTAGTGCAGGTGAGGTGATGTGACG
>BLSH010457671.1:688755-701957 GCA_018402905.1 Glandirana rugosa | reverse complement strand
GTCTAAATGTACACTACTGAAGTCGCTCCGACTTCAGAAAAGGTTCCTGTACTACTTTGAGGCGACTTCTATCCGACTTGTGCCCATAGAAATCAATGGAAGTCGCCTCCAAGTCGGATCCCCCATCTAAACAGAAGCGACTTCACAGTGAAAAGAATAGAATTTATTTTAGGGCAACCCCTTCCCTCCCTTCTCTGATTGGCCACAGCAAAGTCACCTGGCATGAAGTCGCGCTATAAATTGCCCAAAGTTGCGCTGAAGTTGCTTTCAAATCGCATAGCAAAGTCGCCCCGCAAGTCGGATCGCCCCTGTGTGAACCGGCTCTGAGAGTTGCCGGCGACCAGTATCGAACCATATTTAAATGGGGAAGTGTCTCAGCAGGCAAAGGAACCTGAACACCAGATATAATTCATATTCACGCGTATATGACCCCTGGTGAGTCTAAGATGGAGGTGAGCGTGCATTGTGAGTGGAGATACACTGTTTATGGTGTTAAGAGGCATGAATCACGTTCAAAGACTCTTTATTGTGTTTCTAAAGAATCAATATTGGACTACTTTAAATAGATCCTTGCGCTTTCAGGTATATAGAACTGTCACTTATATGTTTTATTGGCACTGGCACTTAAATAATTGATTGATATTGGTGCGTGGCTTAACGAGGACAGCGGCAGACGCTGTCCACCGCTCTGGCATAACCCATACCAGTGCGCCCGGCTCCAGCTATGGCCTAACGGCTCCAATCCACCCACACTGCCCATCCTACACCCCGAGGGGAGCGTGCCTGACCACCTACCACACAGCGGGACATAATCTACCCCCAGCGACATTACCCGCACGATTCTGCCGGCTCACGGAGATGGAGGTTTCTGATACATAGGATAGTGTCAAATACTAATTCTCCTGGTCCGGCCACCTAGCCGCCTTCAAAATGATGATCCTACCCAGACTGCTATACTTATTTCGCACACTACCCTTACCACTTACAGTGTCCTACGTTAAATCCCTCCAATCCATCTTCCACCAATATGTATGGCAGGGGAAAAAAAACAAATGTAACCATTGACAGCTAATAAAACACAGACTTGCAGGGGGTACTGGATATATTGGCATTTCGAGACTACTACCTGGCCTCCATTCTCTCGCAATTGAGAGACTGGATGACACTGAGACCGAACACAATATGGGGAGACATCGAAAATGAAATGATACCTGGTCCTAACCTTAGAGATTGGCTCTTTAGCACAGCAGTTAAACCACCTCTCACCAAACTTGTCCAGGTGACTATTAAAGCATGGAATATTGTGCATCATTCCAAATGGGCAAACATACCCACAAAACCAGTTCCAATACTTGTGCATGTACTACAATTACTATCCCCTGACTTGTCCATCCCGGTTTGGCTGACTGACTTAGCCTATAACACCAAAGACCTCAGATCGCTGATCCTTCACAAAACATTTCAACAAATTCAAAATGTGACCAAGGCTCCTAACAAGGATTTTTACGCATTCCATGGAATACAACACTGCCTAGCATCTTATCCTTCCTTGGAAAGCTATATACCCATAGAAATATGGAATCACCTCTTCTCCAATCACACCAAACACAAAGGGACCTCAGTAACCTATATTGCCTTTCAAGAGAAAACATTCTTCGTGAAACCTAAGCCCTTTAGGGAATGGGAATCGTACCTGCAAATGGTATTTACAGAAGCCCAATGGCAGTCAGTGCTTAGATCCATCTATAAAACCACATGCTGCACTGCACTTTGGGAGGTTACCCAAAAATTAGTCATGAGGTGGTACCTAGCCCCACAAAGACTAAATGCTATGTTCCCAACTGTCCCTTCCAGCTGCTGGAGAGGCGGTGGCCTCATAGGCACTCTACCTCATATCTTCTGGGCCTGCGCATTGCTGTCCAATATGTGGACAGAAGTGTCTATCCTGATTAACAAAATCACAAAGGTAACGTTTCTCTAACGCAACACCTAGCCATCCTCAACTTAACCATCGACCTAGTTCCACCCCAATACAGACCAGTAACCACTCATATCCTTTTGGCATGCTGACTTCATATAGCTAGGAACTGGAAATCTAACAATCTACCAACAATCGCTGAAGTGATCTCAACGGTTCAAACCCACTGCACCAACGAAACCATAATGGCTTATGGTAATCCTATGCAACAAAAACTCAACACTCTATGGGACCGCTGGAAATCGTGGTACAATAAACATATTCTTACACCATGATAGCCTACACTTTAGATTCCTATGACAATACAGATGTGGCGATCCCTCTTCACCCCTTTCTCCCTCCTCGCAACCACCCCTATAACATTACACCCTTTCTTCCTTCCCTTCCTCCTCCTAATGCAGAAGGGGAAACCCCCCTATTCTATACTTTCAGTATTTGTTGAAGAACATTTACTTACTTAAAACTACAGTTACCTACTGCTTTCAACTTAGATTATTAATATATGTATTAATAGACATTGTGACTCTAACACTTTTCAATCTAATTGTATTCCTTCCAAACTGGGGAATGCCCAGAGGCTCTGTTTTGTAATTCCTTTACGAAAACCCAATAAACAAAAATTAAAAAAAGAAATAAATAAATAATTGATTGATATTGTTTCATTGGCACTTGCACTTTACCATAGTATATTATTTCAAGTAATTATAAAGGTTTTTTTTTATTTTTTATAACAAACATGTTATATTTACCTCTTCTGTGCAGTTGGTTTTGCACAGAGCAACCCGGGTCCTCCTCTTCTCAGGTCCTTCTTTGCTACCCAGCACCAGTTCAGTTGCAGACACTCTGCCGTTTCGAGACTCTGGTCATCCCGTTGAGTCCTCTGGCCCTAGCCAGCTCCAACCAGGAAATTGAGCTATCTGGTGCGGCTTCACTTTGGAGGCTCAGCGGTGACCGGGGGGCAGAGCTGTGACAGCAGCATCCCTGGTGGCTACCCCTTTGCAATTTGGTTCTATACCAACCCTGTCATGTGAGGTTGATATACACAAATACGATATATATATGTTTTCAATGTTTTTCTCAAGAAATATACTTCTCTACTACTGCTCCTGAAGAAAGGAGTATCCTGAAACGCGTCGGGCTCTGAGAAGTCTACACATCAATCGATTATTAGTTGTATCAACCTTTTTTTTACTGCATAGGGGTTGTTATGTGCATTCCCGTTATTGTGATTTTAAAGTACCAATAAATTTGTATGTTTTATTTATATATGTTTCGAGTATTCGGTCTGCCTTAAAAATCCCAATCCATGGGGAAATTCACATTGTTGTAGACTCCATTAAGGGATGACGGCAGCAGGGCTATACACCCTGATGGTATAATTTTCTTAACTTCTTTGCTACAGGGGGCAGGGCACCCAAGCAGAGTTAGCGATCCGTGTGTCCATTCAGACACGGAGCCCGGACCCGGCCCTGCCCCCTCTCTCCCCTGATTGGCTGACTGACTTTGATTGACAGCCGCGGGAGCCAATGGCGCCGCTGCTGTGTCTCAGCCAATCAGGAGGAGTGTCCTGGATGGCTAAGACACTCGTGGACATCGCTGTAGAAAAAAGGGGCTCAGGTAAGTAATTTGGGGGTGTTGGGGGGGCTGCTACACACAGAAGGTTTTTTTATCTTAATGCATAGAATGCATTAAGGTAAAAAAACCTTCTGCCTTTACAACTCCATTTTAAGTTATAGATTCATTTTTTAGCAGCGCTGTCACATACTTACCTCCTATTATTTCATGTGTGAAACACATTAGGTGATAGCTGCAGCTACAAGTTTGCACCACTGGGTGGCAGCACGGAGCCATTTTTGATTTTTTAAAGAAAATTGCATAATGCACTGTATGGCCAGCCTTCGTGGGACCATTGCAGAGAGATTAACTGACATTAATAACAAAATTTACAGTTTAGTAGTTGAGGGACAAAGGTGGCCTTTGGCTGTACAATAGTATGGTCAAGATTCACCTGAATAGCAAAGGCCCCACAATGCCTATATTCTGTCCTCTTAAGGCTACAATATATCAGTGAAGGAATTTTCATTATTTGATGATTATTATTATACAGAATTTATATGTAGCCAACAGATTGCCCAGCACTTTGCAAAATAAAGGCAGACAGTACAATTAAAATAAAAATTTAGTACAAAGGGAATCCGAGGGCCCTGCTCGTTAGAACTTTCAAAGAGGTGGGGTTAAGTGATGAAAAAGGTAATAACTGTGGGAGATGAGCTGAAGTAAAAAGACAGTTTATTATTTTGAAGCAGGATAAGGCTTCTCTAAAGAGATGGGGTTTATGGGATCACCTAAGGCGCTGTTTCCACTACTGCGAATTGTGCGACTTGACACCTGTGAAGTCACATGACAAGTCAAACTCCATGTATTTCAATGGTCCCCGTTCTAATTGTTGTGCAACTTTGATCCAGAGAGTGTAAGGTTGGATCAAAGCTGCACTCAAAGTAGCACTCTAAATCACGCGCCTTTGGGGTCACAATAGTGGAAACCTAGCCTAAAGGTGGATAGAGCAGAAGATAGACAGCTTGGGAAAAGGAGTTCCAGGGGATGGGAGAGGCTCTGGAGAAGTCCTGGAGGAGAACGTGGGAGGAGGTGATGAGGGAGCTAGAAAGCAGGAGGTCTTGTGAGGACTAAAGAGCAGGGCTTTTTTTCAGCAGAAACGTGGGGGAACGCAGTTCCAGCACCTCTATCACAGACTGTATATAATGGCAAAGGGTGCTGGGGTGTCCTTCAGGGTCTATTGATGCTTGCTGCTGGGGATCTATTCTAGCTGGAGGGGATCTATTTCTGCAGAGGGGACTATTATTGCTGAGTATGTCTATTGTTGCTGGTAGGGGACCCATTGTTGCTGGGGGTGGGTCTTATGTTGCTAGGGGGTCAGTTACTGCTGGGAGAGATCTACTGTTGAGGCATTGTTACTGGCTGATGGTGAGTCTATTGATGCTGGCTGGCTGTGGGGAGATCTGCTGTTGCTGCTGGGAATCTGTTGTTACTGGGGGGGGGGGTTGTTGCAGGTGGTCCATTGTTGGTAAGGTGATCTATTGTTGCTCGTGGGGGGGTTATTGTTACTGGCTGCAGGGGATCTATTTTACTGATTTTCTTGTTATCATTACCAAATTGCATACAAATTACTTAGCCCCACAAAATGATTCTTGGTCCTGTATTGTCTAAAAGGGCAGTACTGGGAGGTGGGAAGATGGTGATTAGAGGTGGGTAGGGGCGGAGAAAAGGAGTGACTAGGAAAGGACGAGTTCCTGCACCTATTCTTGGAGAAAAAAAGTCCTGCTAAAGAGAATGGTTTGGTTGGTATTTTGAGACAAGATTAGTGATACAACCGGGGGCAGAGTTGAGGATGGGTTTATACGTTGTAGTTAGTATTTTTAATATTGTGGGCATACTTACAATTACACCCCAAAATACATTCTGCTTCTCCTCACAACTATTGAGATACCACATATTTTTTTTGCAGTCTAGCCACATAGTGGGGGCCTAAAATTCAAGGAGCATTTTCAAGCTTTCAAGGGCTATAAATTATGCATCTAATTTCTTGACTACCTTTTACATTTTTGGAGGTCCTGGAGCTCTAGGACAGCAGAAACACCTACATAATTTATAACATTTTGTTGAGTAAACACCCATTCTTTAAGAGGCATGGTGAGTCTTTTGAAGATTTTATTTTTTGTCACGGGTTTTTGGAAAATGTAGAATCTAAATGAAATATATTTCCCACACACAGCATGGGCATACTTAGACTTTCAACCCAAAACACATTTACAGACACTGATATAATCACTTAGGAAGGATGCGCATGGAGATAATCCCTTGGGGGAAAAATACCTATTTTTAATAGGAAGGGGTCAAAACATCTGGTGAGTTTTCGGAGGTGTGGAAGGGTGTGCACAGAAAGAGGTTATCACAGGTGGAGACTGGAGAAGCATTAAGTGTTGTGGAGCACAATGTACATAAATGACATCAGCAAGGGAATTGT
Source organism: Glandirana rugosa (assembly GCA_018402905.1). Taxonomy (NCBI): domain Eukaryota; kingdom Metazoa; phylum Chordata; class Amphibia; order Anura; family Ranidae; genus Glandirana; species Glandirana rugosa. Next base: position 695,937 of record BLSH010457671.1, on the reverse strand, counting down.
TTGAGCTGAGTTATGTGTCACTTGATGGACTACAGCACGGAGCACTTTTTTGAAGCCTAACCTACTGATACATGGCTGCCCCCAGGAATGCCATGTTCATTGGCCAAGACGTACAGGAGGCAAAACAAAGTATGAACAAAAGAATTGGAATGTAGTTCCATGAGTGCAGTTGATTGCAGGGGATAGCTGGAACTGGTGTCTTGTAGGAACATAGTCAGTGGGACATGCAGATGGGTCAGTTTAGGCAGCAGCCAAGACATGGTCAACAAACAGGCAAAGGATTGGTCCAAGCAGCAGGCAGATTTTGCATCCCATTAATTTGAATGGACTTCATATCACACCAGAATGTACAAAAAGTAGTACATGCACTACTTTTAAGAAATGTGCCACACTAAATAGCATGGTGCTACAATACCATGTGATCTGTTCCCCGCAAACACACTGCATTTGCAATCTGCATTTGGGGTTCCACTAACAATGTATTGGAACCTGCAGCAGCCCTGTTGCAGTGTATGGGCTATAAGGAACATTCTGATAGAGGAAGAGTAGTGATGAGCCATACGTACCCAGGTTTGTTTCAGGGTGGGTTTGGCAAACTACACCAAAGTTCAGATGCCAAATCTGAACCCGAAGGAAATCGATGGGAGCCAAATCTTGGTCATTTTCTCTAGGATAATAGGCAGGGCATGAAATAATACAAAGGGCATGAAACAAACAAAGAAAACAAAAAAAAGGTCATGTGCATACCTCCCAACATTTTGAGATTGGAATGAGGGACACCTACTAGCAAACGTATGGCTTAGGACATGCCCCCTGCCACACCCCCTTAAAGGAGAATTAACCAAAAAAAGGTTAATTAAATTCACAAGGGCTTTTTTACCACTAGTATTCCTTTATATTGGCTTTTAAAATTTACAAATGCAGCAATTTAGAATTTTGATGAAAGGTGTAGAACTGCATTGCTTTTTGAAAGATAAAAAGTGCATTTTATAATTTACAACTATATAGATCAGACCAAAATGAGGGACAAATGAGCGGCAATGAGGGACAAAGGGACATTGCTCCAAATCAAGGACAGTCCCTCGAAATCAGGAACAGTTGGGAGCTATGGTCATGAGTAGCTAGGCAGTGGCCTGGAGGACACATATTAAGGCAAAAAAAAAAGGTGAAAAATGATTGTTCAGCAAGGACTGGGCCTTTTCAGGCAGCCTAATGGGCAACATTAGTAATATGCATTTCCTTAAACCCTTTCGCTGCCACCGATGCAAGGTTTACATACACTCTCTCCATTCCAATTGTGCAGATCATCCTCAACATTTTTTATTTTAAAATGGGCACATAAAATAGCACAAAATTAAAAGTACACCACTAAATTCCGCTATTTAATGTGATGACGTCAGCATCCAAAGCTTCTCTTAATGCGTGTCATCACAAACGGATTTCTTCAAGGGTCATGAAGATGTCCATAGTGGAATTTAGCAATTACATTTTTTTGTTCTTTTGATTTAGGACTTTTTAAATGGTAATTTAAAAAAAAAAAATGCATGATCTGTACCATTGGAGAGTTGAACGCAAAGTTGTCGCACTTATTTTGTTGAAACACCGCATATTTTATTGGAGGACATTCAAAACCTGTTTATATATTGGGACACTATATTATAACTGTGTTTTTGCACTCAGTTTGTGGAACTTATTTTTAATGTACTGAAGTGCTGGAGTTATGATTACTGGACTTTCTGTCAGGTTCTTCTGTATGTGGCTTCTATACTTGATCACTTTGCACTCCGAATATATTGATTGGTACTGAGCACAGATTTTGTTTATGAATTTTGTATGATATAAAGCAAGTCACATAGAATAGCTTGTGACCTTCTTTTCAGTTCCACACTATATTGTGTACAAAGTATAACAAATGTCAACCCGCCTGCACCTAAATACCTCAGAACCACAAACTTACATTACAGAAATGAGGCAGTTGTTTTGCCAAATTTAAATAATTACGGTGCCATGTTTCAGGGACATCAGCCAAACATATGGCACAGTAGCTGCAGAGTATTTAAGCAGTTTGATTAGTGTCTAGGGCAGCAAGAGAGGGAAAGATAAATCAATTTTTTCAAGAAATAACAATTGGAGTATGATATTTCAAAGACAGCAGCCATAAATATTATATAGGCTCACATTATACAAGCATTTTCTACTTGGCCACTATGTTAGAGAAAGAAATGAGACATATTTTATTGTGAAATAAATTTATTCAGTTTATTATGCCACAGTCAAGAGCCAAAACTATTTAATGGACATTCTGCACACTATATAAATATTTTTGCCAGGCTGCAGTGGAAGACAGAGAGACTAGACATGTTTTATCATGAATTAAAAATTAGAATGTATTTTTTTAGAGTCACAAGCCAGAAAAATGTAATTGATCTGCTATAAAATAGGTAACCTTTTTTAGTTAAGGTGCAATGTCAGTAAAAGATAGCAGGCAGATTGTGGGCTGGTTCACACCAGAATCACACAGGAACGTGGTCCGCTTTCATGTGCGTTTTTTTTTCTTGCATTCCCCCGCAGTGCGATTTTGCATCCCATTAATTTGAATGGACTTCAAATCGCACCAGAATGTACAAAAAGTAGGGCATGCATTACTTTTAAGAAATGTGCCACACTAAATAGCATGGTGCTACAGTACCATGTGATCTGTTCCCCTTAAACACACTGCATTTGCAATCTGCATTTGGGGTTCCACTAACAATGTATTGGCACCCGCAGCAGATCACAAGGCAGTGCGTTTTGAACGCTGTGCAGGAAACACGTACAAAATATGCCTTTCTCGCACCACGTTCTGGTGTGAACTGCCCCTTAAAGTGGTTGTTAAGCCACAAAATGACATTTCTACAATCCCCTCTGTTATATTAAAAAATGCCACTATATACCTTATGAAGGGAACATATATCTTGAAATTGGCATCCATATTGTATTATGCCTCCATATTAGATGTGCAACAGTTTCTAGTTTCAGTTTCCTGTTCTTTTGTTTAATTTCTCTGGAAATGGATATTTTTTTGCTTGATTATTCTAGTTTCTGTTTCGTAGCTGTACTGATAAGGATGCAATGTGTAATTGGTCATCCTAATCTTAAGAAACGCCTATATTATTTTCTGGATATTACCAATGTGCCATAACAAACATTTGAAAATATTGCTTGTAACACTTGGTGTGAGAAGCTTATTTTCCCCAGATCTGGTATACTGAGAAACGAGGACAGGTTGGCTATGGACAGACAGATGTATCTTACAGAAGTGGCATCAGAAGTGGGGCAAAGATTCGGATAATTGAGGTAAAGCTGAGCAATACGTCTTAATTTACAATACGTCTTTAAAATTCGGCAATTGTGGTAATTCAGAAATTCATTGTAATTCGGCAATTGCGGTAATTGTGGTAGTTCGGAAATTTGCGGTAATTCGGAAATCTGAAAATTTCAAAAATAACAAAGAACATTTGAATAATAACTTATTATTTCAAATGTTCTTTTGTTATTTCAGAAATTGGGAAATAAGAAAGAACATTTGAATTAGTAATATATAACTATTGAATTATAGGTATTGGAATTTCCTTGAAAATTTGGCTGTTAGTGAACTTAAATATGAAATTTATTAAAGTTCATATTTAACCACTACAGATCTGTGCTATTGCCGAACACACAGCGGGGATCTGAATTGGGGGGTGTCCATGGACGTCCACCCCTTTGCACGCTCCCCGTGCGCACTCACAGCCGGCGGAGACCCGCAATCTCCTAATAGAGCAGCAGAATGTGGAACCACCAATGTAAACACAGCAGTTCTCCATTCTGTGAGGGGGAACATAACAGATCTACTGATCCCTGTGATCGGGATCAGTGAGATCTGTTATGTCCCTGCCAGCCCAGCTCCCATACAGTTAAAACACACATAGGGAACACAGTTAACCCCTTCCCTGCCAGTGACATTTATACAGTAATCTGTGGCTATTTAAATTTCTGATCGCTGTATAAATGCCAGTGCTCCCAAAAAAGTGTAAAAAATGTCCGATATGTCCGCTGCAATGTCGCAGTCCCGATAAAAATCTCAGATTGCTGCCATTACTAGTAAAAAAAAATAATAAAAACGCCATAAATGAATTCTCATGGTTTGTAGACGTGATAACTTTTGCGCAACCCAATCAATATATGCCGATTGCAATTTTTTTTACCAAAAATATGAAGAAGAATATATATCGGCCAAAACTGATGAATTTTTTTTTTTTGGATATTTATTATAGCAAAAAGTAAAAAATATTGTTCCTTTTTCAAAATTGTCGCTCATTGTTTGTTTATAGCGCAAAAAATAAAAAAAGTGCAGACATGATCAAATACGACCAAAAGAAAGCTCTATTTGTGGGAAAAAAAATTATAAAAATTTTGTTTGGGTACAGCGTTGCATGACCGCGCAATTGTAATTCAAAATGCAACAGCTCTGAAAGCCGAAAACTGGTCTGGGCAGGAGGGGGGTTTAAGTACCCAGTAAGCAAGTGGTTAAGTTCACTAACAGCCAAATTTTCAAGGAAATTCCAATACCTATAATAGTTATTTATTATTATTTCCAATGTTCTTTCTTATTTCCGAATTTCAGAAATTCAGAAATTCAGAAATAAGAAAGAACATTTAAAATAATACATTATTATTTCAAATGTTCTTTCTTATTTCTGAATTTTTGAAATTCTGAAATAAGAAAGAACATTTGAAATAATAATATATAACTATTAAATTATAGGCATTGGAATTTCCTTGAAAATTTGTCCGTTAGTGAACTTAAATATGAAATTTACCACTAACAGCCATATTTTCAAGGAAATTCCAATACCTATAATTTAATAGTTATTTCTTAGTTAGTTATTATTTCAAATATTCTTTGTTATTTTCAAATTTTCGGGTTGCCGAATTTTCGAATTTCGGATTTTCTCCTGTTCCGATTGCCGAATTTCCCAATTACTGCAATTACCACCATTGCCGAATGACCACTGCAAATTTCCGAATTACTGCAATTACCGCAATTGCCGAATTACCGCAAATTCCCAAATTACCGCAATTGCCGAATTACTGTAAATTTATGAATTTTCAAATTGAGAAAATGAAAATTTGGGAAAATTCAGAAATTCAAAATTTGGAATTCGTCCAAATTGCCGAATTTTGCAAGATTCGGTAAAAACAAAATTCAGAACTAAACCAATTGCACAAGCCTAATGGTAAAGAACCTCTGCCAAACATGCCTAAGCCCCTGTGTAAAGTAATAAGTGATATTATATAGAAGAAAAAAGAGAGTGGAGCAAATGACAAAGGAGTTTAAAAAAAATTTAAATGAATTTATAGAATTTTGGGATATGACTTGGACTGACTGGACAAAGGTGCCCATGACTGGACACCGGCTTGTGATTTTGTTTTTGTTTGATAAATTGAGTGAGAGACTGATATACAAATGAAACTGTTGCATCTTCACGAAGCCTCAGTTTGTAATAGTGAAAAAGCATTGGTTTTTGGATTGTAGAAGTTTCAGAGCAATGAGACTTGTTCAATATCAAAAACGACGAGCTGACCGCTGAGATTGTAAAACTGTAGTAACGTAAGAGATGTGTATATGCATTGAGCTCTTTGTGTTGTGATGAGAAATGTTACTTTATGAAGATGCATTTTGTAAATGCATTTTGTTCTCTCTGTAGTAAATGGGATAATGTTACCTAAATTAAGACAGACAGGTAATGCTAAATGTGGCTGATTTGTTATATAAGTTTTGCAACTTATGTTTTGAGGTTCTATGTGAGTTAAATATTGGGAGAGATAAGAAATCAAATTAAGGTGCTGTAAAGTGGTACTGTACATGAGAAAGATAGGAACTTTTGTAGAAAGTCTTTGTATGTTTAATTGAGAGATCATTTGTAGTAGAGAGGGATTTGAAACAAAGAAAGAACATGGCTGATTGTGTCTGACACCCTTTAAATTCCAAATAGCTGCCATGATTATTATAATTATTTAAATGTTTAGTTCTCCATTCCAGTCTATTGGACGTGGAAAGGGAGGAGACTCCACCCATAAACAAGAACTGTGCAGCTCTCTGTAATGGAAGACATTCAACCACTTAGCGTAAATCACCGTTTATAAATGGTGGCAGCTTTAAGTGGATGTATCGGGGTATAGTCTGCAGCTACAGGCTATATCCTGGTACCGTTTTTTAGAACAGGCAGCTGGCTATCTGGTGATAATGGCCCATCCAGCTCGGGAGCCGCTCGGTCTTTATCCCAGGCAACAGGAGGGGACATCCCCCCTCCTGCCACCGTCCACCACTCTTCTCCGGCCTCCTGTCCCAACGGGAGACCGGAGCTTCAATCCGACATGTTCGCCGGCTGTGTGGAGTCCCTGTAGAAGCCAGAATCGCCATATATTACTATCACAAGGGATGTTTACATTCCTTGTGATAGCAATAAAAGTGATCAGATTTTTTTTAAAGGAATAGTGCTAAAAAAATAAATAAATAACATTTTAAAGCGCCACCGCCCCCGCGAGCTCGCGCAGCAAAGAAAAAGCTTACTTAACCACTTCAGCCCCGGAAGGATTTCCAACTTTAGGACCGGAGCCCTTTTTGCGATTCGGCGCTGAGTTGCTTTAACTGACAATTGCGCGGTCGTGCGGCGTTGTACTCAAACGAAATTTGCATCCTTTTTTTCCCACAAATAGAGCTTTTTTTTGGTGGTATTTGATCACCGCTGCGTCATTTCTGATCGCCGCTATAAACAAAAGAAGAGCGACAATTTTGCAAAAAACCCAAATTTCTTACTTTTTGCTAAAATACAAATCCAAAAAAAAATATAAAAAAACATTTTTTCACCAGTTTTGGCCGATTTATATTCTTCCTCATATTTGTGATAAAAAAAATCGCAATCGGCGTTTATTGATTGGTTTACGCAAAAGTGGTCGCGTTTACGGATGATGAGAATTCATTTTTGGGGTTTTTAATTTTTTTTTTTTTTTTTTACTAATAATGGCGGCGATCTGCGATTTTTTGCGGTACTGCGATATTGCGGCGGACATGGCGGAACATTTTGACACTTTTTTGGGACCATTGGCATTTATACAGCACTAGCGACATATTTACGGTTACCAGGGTTTTTTCACAGT
>BLSH010457671.1:653069-681177 GCA_018402905.1 Glandirana rugosa | reverse complement strand
CTGAAATATCGCAGTACCGCTAAAAATCGCAGATCGCCGCCATTATTAGTAAAAAATAAAAAAAAATAAAAACCCAAAAATGAATTCTCATCATCCGTAAACGCGACCACTTTTGCGCAAACCAATCAATAAACGCAGATTGCGATTTTTTTATCGCAAATATGAGGAAGAATATAAATCGGCCAAAAACTGTGAAAAAAACGTTTTTTTATATTTTTTTTTGGATTTGTATTTTAGCAAAAAGTAAGAAATTTGGGTTTTTTTGCAAAATTGTCGCTCTTCTTTTGTTTATAGCGGCGATCAGAAATGATGCAGAGGTGATCAAATACCACCAAAAGAAAGCTCTGTTTGTGGGAAAAAAAGGACGCAAATTTCGTTTGGGTACAACGTCGCACGACCGCGCAATTGTCAGTTAAAGCGACGTAGTGCTGAATCGCAAAAAGGGCTCTGGTCCTAAAGCTGGAAATCCTTCCGGGGCTGAAGTGGTTAAACTTGAGTTTTACATCCAATTTGTATCTGTTTTAAAGTATATTTTTCTACATGAATGACAGCTTGAATTTAAGCCAGTGGTGTCATTCATTGAGGAATAAGTCATTTTATGTCCCCTCAAAATTGTTGGTTTCTATTAGAGATAATCATGATTACTGCAATGATTGCAATTTTTTTTTTTTTTAAATCAAAACCAGTTTTTAATGAGATGTCGACACAGCATACAGAGCAGAATGACATTGCAAATACATAGCAATAAACATGCACAGGCAAGAACATTGTATCACTCAACCAATCCCCTGCTTCAGCTCAGTTCCCGATTCTGCATCCTATACAATAAGTGTCTCCTATCCCATCTCATTCACTGAACCAACCTCATAGTGCCCGGATTTAACGTCCCCATTACATGTTACGCCAGAAGTCTTTCCAACACTATATCAGTGGGAGCCATGCCCGGAGTCTGCATCCAACTACCCCATATTTTTTCGTACTTGAGGGGGCTACCCCTATGCTGATAAATAAGTTTCTCATATCTGAGCATTATGCCCACCTGGTCCAACCACTGCTTAACTGTGGGGGGGTCCGGTGAAATCCAATGCAGCAGTATAAATCTACGCGCCTGGTATAACACCCGTGCCGCCGCCTCCTTCACATACTTGTCTGGTATAATACTGTCCAGCAGGCCCAGAATGCAATGCTTGGGGTCCATCGGTATCGAGACCTGCAAGGCGTCTGCAATCGACGCCACTACAGATTTCCAATAGCGATGGAGTTTGGGACATCTCCACAACAGGTGGATCAAGTCCCACTCTGCCCTCTCACATCTCCCACAAGTGGCGTCCTGCCGGAGTCCCATCCAATATAGTTTAAGTGGCGTGTGATGTGTTCTCAGTAGAATATATAATTGTGACATCCTTTGCGCTAAGCTTAAGGAGCATATTCTAACATTCTCCAAGGCTTCCTCCCATAATTCTGCCGGCATTTCCCCCACATCAGCCTCCCATTTTTCACATGCAGAGCTGGGGTACCTCTCCAAATGCATGTCCAGTAGACTGGCATAGCAGTCGGAGATGGCCCCCCTAGTGGACTCGGCCTGCTGTAGATATGAAAACACCGGTGTCACATGAAAAGTAGGCGACTCCAACTCCCTCTGCTGCTTTACCGCATGCTTAAGTTGCATATAATAAAACAACATGCTATGTGGAATACCATATTTGGCCTGTAGTTGCTCAAAGGTAAGTAAGGCCCCATTCTCAAATATTTGCTGCATATTTAGTATGCCTAGTTTACGCCATCTAGTGGCATGTTGCAACGATTGCAAATTTAAAGTCCTTTAAAATAAGGTGCTGTAAATATTGATGTGTACATTGTCATATCTGACACTCAGCGGTCCTTTAGCCACCATGTTTGATACACTTGTTTAAATTTTCTTAGGAAATGATTATGAATGAGATAGGTTCCCATGTTTTGTTTTTCTCAATTTTTCCTGATTGCTTAGGTTTGGGACTGGCGTGTAGAGTATGGTGACATACATGTCTGGGTAATACGTATGCACATACAGGGGACATTGTAGACAAAAGCCAGTTAACCTGCCATCATATCTTTAGAGTGTGAGAGGAGACCAGAGTATATAGAGGAAATTCACACATTAAGTACTTTGAAGTTGGGCCTATAGTTGGATAAAGTTTTGTTTAGATACAGAGTAGTGGGTTGTGTTCCTGTACCAATATTTCACCCTGAACAAAAAAAAGCTGATTTTTTTCTTTTATTGTTAAGCCAGGTTACTAGGGAATGTGGATTTAACTGTTCAGAAATCTATGAGGGGCTATATGGGCATTGTTCGTTTTGGAATGTTTGGCTGACTATCTTGGTAACACACCTGCCTTGATGTCAACCACAAGCATATTGGAGAAGGAAGACAAACACTTTTGACAGCAGCAACCATCTACAAAGACTTTGCCACTGATCAGCAGCTGAATTGTTGGTGCAAGTTCCACCTTTTCTGGTAGTCATCTGAACTGTTCCATCCGCTATCATGGTCAGGTACCCAAATTGTTCTATCTGTGTTGATGGTGAAGCACCTGAACTGTTTTATCTGCTCTGATGGTCAAGTGCCTGAACTGTCTGTAAAGTTCCAGCTACCATGTGGTTATGTGTCTGTACGTCTATGACTGGTGAGCTGCAATCATCCGGAGGATATGGACTTTGTATTCTACAGTCTTTTCAGTTCTACAGTGTTGCAACTGTTGTGCTGCAGTTCTGATCACTGGATGTCTAAGACTCTGCTGTCCATTACCATGTATGGAGGACTTTGACACGTTTCTACGCTTTTAAACTCTTGGAAAGGAAAGTTTGATGTTCATACCCGCTCCTCTGTTTTTGAAAGGAAAAGTTTGGTATTCCTCTTTTAGTCCAGCATATAGTTTTTTTTTTTTCTCCCTAAAATAGACAAATTCGATTTTCTGAGTAGGTAAATCAGACAGGGAAAGGAAAGTCGGTATCTACATGTTATATTAGATACACTTTAGATCCCCCATTTTTCATTGAAGGTAAACTGGGGGGGGGATACATTAAACTGGTGTTTTCATTCCAATGCTGAGATGTAGTTTTTATGTACTGTTGGAGGTATTTTTGTATGATTTTTGTGAGCCAGGGGGTGGAGTGAGTGATGATGGGACCTGAGTGGTGTTTTTATTTAGACAACAATTCAGCTGGGGGAGAAGGAATTTGTGGCAAGTCTAAGCTTATTGTTACTGGAAAGCTGTGGATGGTAACTTTGTACAAATAAATACTACTAAAAATAGATGGATCAGAATATAAATTAACACAGCTAGAGGTTCAGTATTCTGAACTTTATACTACAAGCATTGAGGAAACAGGTTCTTTTGAATAAGATGAAAACTGAGTAAATGGGTGCAGCATTGACTTACTATGAGTGTTGTACATGGATACAAAATATATCTGCTGAGATCCCAGACTATTATGAAGTCATTGAGAATCATAGAGCCCGGGTAAATGTTTTACAAGCCTGAGCTCGTTCCATAGCTGAGGATGACTGGAACCCTTTTAGGGATTGGGATGTTTTGGAGATTTCTTTGGATGGTTTAAAAAAGTAGGAATGCTGATTTTGTTATGCCTCTTACTAATATTTGTACTCTATGCTGTTGCTAAAATTTGCATGTGCATTTTTAACAGGCTCTTAAAGAATTCAGATGCATACTGGAAACAAACTCTGTGAATTCTATATTGTCACGTTGTGACAAAAGGGAGGACACTGAAGTGAACATATATCTTGAAATTGGCATCCATATTGTATTATGCCTCCATATTAGATGTGCAACAGTTTCTAGTTTCAGTTTACTGTTCTTTTGTTTCATTTCTCTGGAAATGGATAATTTTTGCTTGATTATTCTAGTTTCTATTTCGTAGCTGTAGTGATAAGAATGTAATGTGTAACTGGTCATCCTAATCTTAAGAAACGCCTATATTCTTTTCTGTATATTACCAATGCGCTGTAATAAACCTTTGTAACACTTGGTGTGAGAAGCTTATTTTCCCCAGATCTGGTTGATTGAGAAACAAGGACAGCTGGCTACAGACCGACAGATGCATCTTACACCTTATTTTATAGCGTCGCTTGGTGCTCACGTGACCAGCCACCTCTCTCCTCTGTTGATCTGACAGCTACTGCAGGCAGGGCTAAGAAACCCCCACTGACATCAGCCAGGAGGAGGAGAGGAGGAGAGAGGCGACCAGTCACGTGAGCACCGAGTGCCGCTATGAATTGAGGTACACAGCGGCATTTTTTTATACAAAAAAAACACATACCTATAACAAAGGGGATTGTAGGGATGTAATTGCAGTTTGATAGCAGCAGGAGGGGAGTAGATCAGCACTGACACAGCTGACAGACAGGGAGGGAGGGGGAGAGAGGACAGAGGAGAACTGCGAATGATGAAGGCACGTAAACTGACTACGGTGTCAGGGCTCAGCGGCCATGATAAACTGTGGTCAGTTTACAGGGGAAGGGCATAACCAGGCAGGATCAGCCCGGTTTTTTAGGTTATACATGGGCCAGATTACATAGCACAATCACTGTGATATATAACATGCTTTTAGACAGTGGTTCTCAACCCCGGTCCTCAGGACCCACTAAAGGCCAGATTTTAAGTATTACATTGGGGAGATGCAGACTAGAATACTGCAATCACTGAGCAGCAAATGATATCACTTGTGATGTATTTAAGTTATCTTGCAAGCCTGGCCTGTTAGTGAGTCCTGAGGACAGGAGTTGAGAACCATTGCTTTAAGAGAACAGCATCAATTTATTTTTTTTTATTTTTTTTAGGGTTCCAACTACTCTAACCTGGAATAAACAAATAACAGTGTATTTTTATCTGAGGGGGAAGACTGAAAATGTTTTATAGATTTGAAGCACGCAATTTAAGCTATTATTGGATATGTTGCAATTTTTAGGATGGAGAAAGCAGATTGTATCTCGAAACAGAAAATGAGTGCCTCTTTTCTGAGACTAATGATGGAAACGTAACAAACTGAGAAGGCATATTGCATCTGGAAATTAAAAATAAGTGTTTTTTTGTTTTGAAAGTGGAAATAACCAAAGGTTTTGATGTAGGGAGCAGGCAGATAGCATCTGGAAAAAAAAAAATGTATTTATTTTAAATTTGATGCAGAAAAATGTTAACAGTTTCAAGCGCGCCTCTTAATCTTTTCTGGATAGTCCACAATTTCTGAAGAATTGAGTGGGCAGAGTGCATCTAGACATAACAAATGTTTTTCTTTTTTCTTTTAAATTTTAGGCGAACTAATTTTACAGAATTTGATTCCTGGCTTTTAAACCCATTTGGATAGGCAGCTATTTCTGAGGGATAGAGAAGGCAGATTTTATCAATAAATATGAAGTTAGACTGTATTTTTGCAGCTACACAATCTAACAATTATACATATTTGCTGCAGTGAATCTCATCCTTATAAGTAAAAGGCATATTTGTAGGCAGACAGGAGGCCTATTTCAGGTAGAAGTATTACACAAACCTGTACTTTAGAAACACATTATAAAAATTGTAAACATTTATTGAACAAAATCTCATCTATTTTTATAGCAGGCAAATTTGTAGGAAGAGCATAGGCCTATTTCAGACAGAGTTGTTATATGAAACTGTATTTTTTCAGATACAGATTATAATCTGTCTTTTGATAGGAGGCAAATATGGAGACACAAAGTTGACTTATTTCAGCTAAAAATATTAACCACTTCAGAGCGCGCTATAGGCGATTGATGGCTACACCGCGGATCTGAATTGCCGGGAGGGTGCCCTTTTGTGCGCTCCAGGCGTGCCCTCACAGCCGCCGGTGGTGCACGCTGCTTGAGCATGCCCACAGGTTGGGCGGACTCGATGTATTTTTTATTTTTGGATATGTATTATAGCAAAAAGTAAAAAATATTGTTCTGTTTTCAAAATTGTCGCTCTTTTTTTGTTTATAGCGCAAAAAATAAAAAAGGCAGAGGTGATCAAATACCACCAAAAGAAAGATCTATTTGTGAAAAAAAAATGTGACGCACAACCGCGCAATTGTCATTCAAAGAGTGACAGCGCTGAAAATTGAAAGTGCCCAGTAAGCAAGTGTTTAAATACTCTCATATAAGGAACACCCACATAAATGTGCAAAGTAACCATAAAGGTGTAATACATGCATAAAAGTGTCCAAAATACAAATACTTCATAAAAGCACCCACAATTCAAACAATAGATTCTTACTTCCACGGTTGTGTGAATACTCTTATTGCAGAAGAGCAAGGGAGAGTGCCCACCATCATGTTTGACCCCCTATGAATGTAAGGCCTGACATTACTTAGTAATCCACTCCACAGCGTCACTGCTTATACCCTTGAAGAATAAAATAACTCATCAGTATAGTATCCCAATCAACAAGAAAGAGACTTGCAATAGTGAAGTACCATAAAAATGCTTTAGTAATCAATAAAAAGATACATTCACATTGGCAGAGATCACATCAGCATATAACCATACATTTCTGGTCTGGTGAGGGAATTGACCATTGGAGAGCACGGAGTGTATCGCCTCGCACCTATGAGTGTAGTGAATTGATGTCACCATTCAGTATACCTAGTGGACTGTTTGAAACACAGTGTATGAAAAGACAGTTTTTGGCACAGTTTTGGCACTGGTTTCATTAAACCTATTTTGGATTTGCTATATGTGTATTATAATTCTTTATTTATTATTTGAAAAAAAAGCCTATTTCCATCTGCAATCTATTTGGTCTCTCCCTCAAAAACAGCAGCCTGTCTGAAAAGGATTTAAAGCTTTACAGAAAATACTTGTCCTTCTGTGGCATGTCCAAAAGGAACCCAGTTTTTATTGCAACATGCAATCTGCTTACTCTCTCCCTCATACATTTTGGTCCAACCAACCAAGGCTTCAAAGTTGTGTTAAAATTAGTATAATGTTTATATTTTCAAACCTAATTTTTTTTCATATGCATTATGCCTGCTCTATTCCCCAGAGATAGCAGCCTTTCCAAAAAAGGTTTAGTAACTGTCGTGAAAATGTGTTAATTTTCCATCTATAGACAATATGTTTTTATTTTCCAGGTGCAATATGCCTGCTCTGTATGCAATAAGATATGGCAGCCTGTTTGTACAGGTTTAAAAGCCTGTACATTTTTTCTCTTTTCAATTTAAAACAAAAAAACATACATTTGTAAAATTGTAAAAAAGCTGTGGTGAAACTGTAACATTATTCTGTCATCAGTCTCTGAACCAAGACACTATTTTTTTTCTAGATTCAATATGCCTGCTTACTCACTTAGAAATTGTGGCCTGTCCAAAAGTCTTAATAGCTGTGGTGCAAATGTGTGAAATGTACAGTATATGTTTACAATTCCAAACAAAAAACACCAAAAAACCCACAAATTTTTATTTCCAGATGCAAAATGCCGAGTCACTCTGAAATTGTGGCCTGAGCCAAAAAGCTTAAAGGAGAAGTACCCCTATTTGGGCAGAATTTCTCTTTTCATAATAAATAGAAGCATTTTCCAATGCCATTTCTGGCGGAGCCACCCCAATGTGCTTTTCTCTCACTTACTGTACCTCATTCACATGATATTTAGAATCTTGTCAGTCTTTTTGTATCTTTAAAAGGATTTTCAGATTCCATCACTTCCTGTAGCTTATATCAGCATTCACTTCCTGTTAGGTCATCTCCCAGAAGCCTTTACTTCCTTGTTGTCTCACAGAAGAGGGCGTGATAGGGTGTGTTCACCACTCTGGACCACACCTCCTTCATTACAATACCACGTGCCATCTACTCCTTGTACAATCTGCTTTAGATCTCCCATCAGCTATGTAGTACAATGGCCTGTCTGATTGGATACAAACTGAATGGATTGTTCAGGTGTGTCTCCCTATTCCATAGGTCTGGTAAATCTAAAGAAAATTGTGCAGAGGTTGTACAATCAGATTGCATAGTGTATGGCCATCTTTATACAAGTACATAGGAGGGAGTGGAGGGAGACACTCATTTGTCAGGCCCCGTTCACATCTCCACGTATTGAAAACTCACATTCTAGCATGTGTTTGTTTTGGGTGGTTTGGAGCATTTTCACTCATCAGTTGAATAGGCTGCCCTACGTGCAACAATCACCCCAGAAAAGCTTCAGAACATTTTTTGGAGTGTAACATGGCGTGTTACCACAGTTTTCAGTGTGTTTGATGCATGTGAGGTGCCTTTAACATGTAATGACAACACAAACACGATGCAAATTTGCAGCATTTCTGAAACACATGGTAAAGCGCATATTTTCTGTGCAGTTTGCCATGTGTTTGGAAATGCACAGATGTAAATGGAGCCTCATTGTCCTTGTGTAAATGCACCAATTTCACTTTCTGGCCCCATTTACACCTAGAGTAGTTGGAGTGCATGTTTTTTGTCTCTTTTTTTCAAGTGACACACATAGGGCAGCCTGTTGATTTCAATGGGCTGTGCTACACCTGGCAAAGTAGCTCATGTGACATTTTTGTAAGTTCTTTACTGCATTTGCCACCTGTTTCTTTTATGTGGCAAAATGTATGTTTGCTTTTGTGTTTGGCATGCCATTAACAATTAATTACACTAAAAGTGCAACTAGGTAATTTTAGGTGTATAAATGTGCCCATACACTATACAATCAGATTTTACAATCTCTGTACAATCTCCTTTAGGTTTACCAAAACTATTTAATAGGAGGACGCACCATCCATCCAATCACTCTGTATCCAGTCAGGCAGGCTCTTGTACTACATCAGGGGTGTCCCGTGGGCTGCATGGGGTGCCAGGGAGTTTAGCATGCAGCTTGAGCCCGTCTGAATCGACGTTGGGGAAGTCAGGCAAATGCACACATGGAGGAATGCCAGGGGTGGTTTGAAAATTTAGTTGTTGGGTGAAAATGTGCTAATGAGGTCAGCTGGTAAACACCTTCCTGTGTTGTACTGGTGTATCTGTCCTGTGTGTCTGTGTCTATATACCAGGAAGTTTCTGAAGTGATCTGCAAACTACAGCCATGGACCAGGTAAGCCTCGTTTTCAAAATCAAAGAAAACTTGTATTTTTGTGCAACAGAGGTATTGCTACATAGGGGAGATGGATTTTAGAAAAAAAAGGTGAACTTAGCCTTTAATACTTAAGGTAAGAAAAAAAAAACACAAGAGAGAGGCACACATATATGAATTGCACTCACATTTCCATGTTAAAAACAAGCACTGCACAAAACGACCACAGGTGTAGGGGCTCCGTGCGACGTCCATGCGGGGAGTGGGGTATTCCTGTCTTCTCGCATGCTGTATCCAGCCGGCTGTGCGTAGATGGAACAGGATGGCAGCGAGGACTATAATATTTTAAACAGTCTGCATTTAAGGGCGCCTCTCTCTTGTGTTTTTTTCTTGCATGTTTGGGAAGTTGCTTCTCTCCCCCCATTTTGAGGCCAGCCCTTCCTGTGGATCCCTCTTCCCTCCTAGTGGATATCTCCTCACCAGCAGGAGCAACCTACACTTCTGGGACTGTGAGAAATAGACTTTTTTTGTACATTTCCCCAGTTTCCAGTGCTGGCGCCAGACTATTCCCCCTTTAATACTTGTGGTGCAAATCTAACATTTTACTTCTAGATGCAATCTGCTTTCTCTCTGCAAAAAGTTGCAACGTATCCGATTTATGGCTTGAAAGGTGTGCTTCAGAAATGTACAATATTTCAGTCCTAATATTAGAAAATAGAGATTAATTGATGCATAAATTCTGCCTGCTCTCTTCATTTGAAATAGTGGTCTATTAGAAAGACTTCAAAAACTCTGCAGCAAATACATACGTTTTTCAGTCTCAGAAAAAAACACTTTTATTTGTTTATTCCAGATTAAATCTGCATGCTCTCTCATTCTGACATTGCATTTTAGCAAAAAAGAGTTCATACTGTCCAGCAAATCAGTTGTGTTTTTCCAGCTAGTGGCTCTGAAAAAGCATATTAAAATTTTTATTTCAGGTGCCTACAAAGGGATTGTTCTGTGTAGCAAGCCAGATTATTCTACCCAGGTTAGGGAAGGGGTAAGTTTTGATCACCAGTTTCCCGGGCTTTTTGGGTTCTGCCTTCCTTCCTGTGTTGTAATATATAGGGTAGAATCTGGGTTTGAGAGCTCTTGATCTTGGAAGGCTTCTGGCCTTCATGAGAGTCCAGTCTGACTCAAACTGTTGTAATAGTAAGTTATCCCTTGCTGAGACCTAGAGCTGCACAATTCTGGCTAAAATGAGAATCACTATTTTTTTTGCTTACAATAAAGATCACGATTCTCTCACAATTCTTGCCGTGTAACCTCATCTTTAACATTATACAATAAAATTGGGCTAACTTTACTGATTATTTTTTTTTTAATTCATTAAAGTGTATTTTTCCCAATAAATTTGTGTTTCAAAGACCGCTGTGCAAATACAGTGTGACATAAAATATTGCAACAACCACCATTTTATTCTCTAGGGTCTCTGCAAAAATATATATATAATGTATGGGATTTCTAAGTAATTTTCGAGCAACAAAATACTTATTTTATCTTGTAAGCAACAAGTGTCAGAAAAAGGTTTTGTCTTTAAGTGGTTAAACTGCCCTCATTTACAGACTGAAGTTCACCCCTTTGATGTAAAAGAACTAAATGTTACAATGTTTCTCCTTATCTCTGCATAAGCGATGTTGTGATAAACTTTGCAGGCTGCCTGTTTTTTTTTTTTTTTTTTACAGCTGTCAGCATTGAGCAGAGAACAGCTCTGCACTGAATTGAAGAAATGCTGTTTTAAGATCATGAGGGGGGTTTGAATCACAATCTCAATTATTTAATGATTAATCGTGCAGCTCTACTGAGACCTTTATGCCTGGCATGTATAAGCAGATTACAATCACCATGGACAGGCTTTATCAGATAGCAAAACACATTTTTCTCTTCTACAGAGATTTTTTTTTAATGCAGCTCACAGCAGACAACAAGATGTAGCAGATGATTAAAAAGACGATATTTGTCAAAACATGGTAAAGTGTTCCTGGATGTGAACAGATTACATGAGGCCTAGAGACAAGCAGCCACCTCTTATCCCATACAGACAAGGGGAAATACATCACAAGTGGGAGGGAACACTGAAAGAAGACAGAAAAAGATCCAAATAATCAAATATCCCCAAGATGTCAGTATAATAACTAACTATACAAAAGCCAAATAAACAATGGCTAGGAAATGAACTACATAAATGTTGAGTGCACAGTAATATCATTAACCATGACTATGCATAATGTTATATTTTCTCACAACAATGGTAACAGCACAATCCCCTCTGGCATTGTAAAATATCACTATATTACAATATAACGGTAGTAATGCAAGTGCAAATAAACAATAGTGCAATTTACAGTTGTATCGAAGACCTGAAAAACAAAAGAAAGAGCATGCATGTCAGGAAAGGATTCACCTGCTGGTGGCACTGCGACTCCCAGATATATGGGCTGCAGTTCCGGTGTCCACCAGTGGGCGTCTCTCAACAGTCAGAGGCTGACGGTCGGGAAAGGTTCACTTACTGGTGGCACTGTGCTCCCAGATCTTTAGGCTGCAGTTCCAGTGTCCACCAGCGGGTGTCTCTCGGAAGTCAGGAGCTGACATCATCCCCTGCAATCAGTCATCTCCTGATGCTGATTGCAGGAAGTGTATTTAAACCTGGGGAATGCTGTCTTACTTTGCCTTGGTATTTTCTCCTCATGCCCCTGATCTGCGTTTTGTGTTCCTAAAGCCTGTTTACCATCTCCTGTTCCTGGACTTTGATCCTAATCCTGCAGCCTGATCCCTTCCTACCTGCTCAGTCCGTCTTCTGACTCCCTTCCCCTGTCCTGTCTTGTTCTCAGCTCCCCCTGCTTGATCTCCCGTGTATGACCCTGGCTCTGGTATGTTTATGATTTGGTTATTCCATGCTCTGTACAAATTGGATTTAGTCTATCGTTTGTTTGTGTTCACTGGTTGTTGGTTCACTGGTTGGGTTACACTATTTATTGTACTCGAGGTGTGTTTTCTTTACCTGTGTTTGGTACACTCTGTTGCAATCCACACATTTCTGGTCACACCTGTCCCTGACATAGCACTGTAGCGCCCCCATAGTAATAGGTGCTTTTTTGTAGTAGATTTTGCTAGGAGAGGCAAATTTAGTCAGGCCTGACAGTGAGTGCAGGCCTGAATGTTTTGATCTGGGCAGGGGAGTGGCCCAGGGAGACCTGGAGATTGCAGGAAGGAACACCCCTTGGTTACTCCTCCCCTTTTTTTCCACAAGGCTCTGGAAAAAGGGATGGATGAGGAGGTGTAATTTTCTGAAGTATGTTAAGGAGCCCTGACCAATCCCCATCCTTGATTGGCAGGGGGCAGGCCTCCTTAAATACTGTGATCTGCCCAGCTGATGGGAGGAGAGAGTCTGGTGGAAGAGTGGAGATGTAGCAGAGATTGCTAAGGCCTCACCCAGGAGGGAGCCCCCCAGTCTGGGGGGGGGGGTGACCTTGAGGCCTGGTGGCTCGGGTGCAGCCATGAATAGAGAGAGATCAGGAGCAGGAGAGCAACAGAGAGGCTACAGGAAAGGCTCTTTAAAGGATCCACCAGTGCGGTGAGTGACAAACCCTGGGAGGTGGAGAAGAGGACTGGAGCAGGCTGGGAGGAGACAGTGGATGGTTGGTGGAAGGTGAAGGAGCCAGTCAGGGTAGCAGTGTCACTGGACAGAGCAGTAGGCCGGAGTGGCCTGTAAGAGGATGGGCTGGGAGCAGTAGTCCATCAATACCCAGCTAGCACGATTGTACTTAGCTACACTCTGAGGGCCCGTGCCCTTACAATCGAGGGCCCATGGCTCTTGCCTGTGACGGGCGGTCTGGAGGTCCCACTGACAAGAAAGTACAGGCCTTACCACATGCTAGCAGGGGTGGAAGAAGATGTAATGGAGGCTTGATAAATTTCCCTTCAGGCCTAACAGTAAGGAAGCAAGTGTTGTGCAGGAGAGAGGTGAAGGAGTGTATCGGTCAGCAGGTATTAGTGCTGGAGGAAGAAGGAGAGTAATGGTCAGCAAGCGTCAGTGCTGGAGGAAGAAGGAGTGTATAAACTGTGGTGTATATAATATGGTCCTGTTTTCTGATCTTTGGGCATCCCACAGTCGCCCCTACCCTATCTAAGTTTAACCCCTCAATAAAACAAAATAAAACAAGTTTGGCCAGTTTGTTGACGACGGATGAATGGAAAAGTGTGTGATTGAGGGCAGAGAGACAGGTGAACCACAACTACCAGCCAACCCTAAGGGGGCCATTGGCTACAATACCAAGGCCAGTCCTGACCAGAAGTGGCTGCACAGGGAAGCCATCTTATTTTTGTCGTTTGTGGTAAAATGCATCCGGAGCATGTTATTTATTTTTCTCTGTTGGTGACAGAGGATAATGACTACTGTCACCATACATTGAAGGAGTGGACCAGTGACCAGCTATTAGAATGTATCTGTCTTGCTCATTCCCTAGTTGATCAGGGCAGTATGTCGTTCAGAGATGTTCAGCCTTTGATTTAGCTTTGTACGGAGCTAGCTTTGTCCAGTACTCCTAAAAGCAGTGATGATTTTTTCCCCCCTAGAATCTCTGGTGTGGTTATTGGAGGATCACTTGGCTTACTTCTTTGAGCACAATTCAGCATGTTCCCAACAGTGGAGTGTATTACCGCAGTGCAGTCTCTTGTCAGACAGGCCACATGTAAACCAAATTTTGTTCAACGTTTACTACAGGCATGGTCAGATATATTGCACTTACCACTCAGTCAGCTTGCACCAAACCATTTCTGCTGCCAGAGACCTGCCTGCTCAAAGGTCTTTCTCTCCATCCCCTACAGCAACCACAGTCACAGCCCAATATACCCTACTACCAACCAAGTATCAGTACCCTGTTTCCCTGTACCCTGTTTCCCCCTACTGCACCTACCCTGCCTTTAACCCATCTACCTCTTCTCCGCTGCCTGCAACAATCCCACAAAAATTTCCTTTAGCAACTGCTCCTTCTATTTTATTCCAAGGCGGACAACAATGTCAGACATTGCTGGCGCGGCACCAGGAGAGGCAGGAGAAATTGGAGGCGTTCCCTTTTGGCACACGAGGGCAGACCTGTGGACCTTTGTTGACATTGTTGTCCGCCTTGGATTAAAATATGAAATAGCACAACGCAGACCTAAAAGCAGTGTGTTTTGATGTGAAATAGTGGGAAAATCACTGATGCCTCCTCCCTCCTTCCCTTGCTCTCATCACTATGGCAAAGCTCACCCCTGAACATTTGATTTGAGCATGCAGTAAGAGTATCGGCATTCGCTTTTAAGCTAGAACCAGAATTAACCCTACAGCATCTCCCTGATCTGTATATGGCCACGGAATATGCATATTTTGAGCTCTGAAAGTGAATATCCTTTCAAGTATTACTATTGGATAAAGTATGTTTAGGTACATGAATTGCATTCTGCTAAAAGCCCCTGACAAAAGGCTTGAACCTGAAATGCGTCATTCCTCTTTCGTAGGACTACAGAATGATGTGAAAGAACTTACACGCAGATTTGTGTGAGCCGGCTGTATCCGATTCGTTTATGATTTTAACAGGATATGTTATACGATAATCAGTCTATTTGTCATATATACAATTTTTATACTTTGTACTTGTGGGTAATAAATGTGGATTTGATATATACTAAGATGCGGTATTGACCTCTTCTGTTCCCCCACCTTCAAAGTCCCATCCATAGGGGTTTTCTTTTTGGTATTGTGCCTAAGGTTCTTTTTTAAATTGCCTCAATTGGGTTCCTCCTACAGTACGTTGCTCCAATGGCGCCAAAGCCTGGTGGTCCGGACATACCATTTACAATTGGTAGCCACATTTACCTTTACGACCTTGGTAGTGGTGAGCTCCAGGGGAGTGGTAGAACACTATTTGTGCCTTGCCACAACCCGGATGCCCGTGTCGGGTAACCAGTGCATTGGGGAAACCTAGATGGCTGTGGAAGTGTGGAACAAGTCCTGGAGACCATGCAAGCTACATGATTTTAACCAGACATTCCGGTGTCAGAGTTTCGGTGTTGTCACATTACCCCAGGGCTAAGTTTGCGAATGACCCATGGTACCCCAGCATGGGAATGCCTACTGTTTTGAGAGATCAAGTGTTCTATGCCTCCAAGAATCTGGCCAACAGGATACCTAGCCGGTTGCCTAGCCCCAGCAATAGGTACCTAGCCAGTTAACAGTCCCAGGCGGTGGAACACCTAGATTCTTTTTGGATCCCAGCAGCAAGGCTTCTTATTTGGAACCCGGCACATTTTCTTTTGTCTCTTTCAGCTATGGCAGGTTGGGGTGTCCGGAGGTCACTCCTTTGAGGGGGGGGGTACTGTCAGGAAAGGTTTCACCTGCTGGTGGCTAGGGATGGGCCGAACAACCCCCGGTTCGTTTCGCACCAGAACACCGCAAACAGGCAAAAATTTTGTGAGAACACGCGATCCTTATTAAAATCAATGGGACTCGAACATGAAAAATCAAAAGTGCTAATTTTAAAGGCTTATATGCAAGTAATTGCCATAAAATGTGTATGGGGGCCTGGGCACTGCCCTAGGGGACATGTATCAATGCAAAAAAAAAGTTGTTAAAAGCGATTGTTTTTTCAGGAGCAGTGATTTTAACAATGACTAAAGTGAAAAAATAAAAATGAAATATTCCTTTAAATATTGTGCCTGGGGGTTCCCCTTAGTATAATAGTTTAATAAGGGGGCCCTAGATCCTGACCCCCCCCCCCGTACAAAAAAGGAGTGTAGTAGTGTTACAAAAAACAGTAGGCAGTTTTTGACAATTCCTTTATTGTAAAAAAGCTCTTTTTCTTCCCCCGATTCTTTTTCTTTCTTCCTCCCGCCCCCTTCATCTTCTCCTGCCCCGCTCCTTCTTTTGGTCTTCTGCTTTTTCTTTCTGTCTCCTTCCGTCCTCTTCTTCTTCTTGCACCACCGCCACTGTTGCCCCTTCTTATAAAATAACTGTCAAACTGAAGACCGCCCATTCTGGGAGTCGCCTCTGGACAGCACGGCAGCGGCGGCAGCGGCGGCGGTGAAAGAAGAAGATGATGACAACAAGAGGAAGGAAGAAGACCGAAAGACGAAACAGAAGACCAGGAGAAGAAGCAGGGCAGGAGAAGATGGAGGAAGACTGGAGGAAGAAAGAAGAATTGGGGGAAGAAAAAGCTATTTTACAATAAAGGACTTGTCAAAAACTGCCTACTGTTTTTTTTGTAACACTACTACACTCCTTTTTGGTGAATGGGTAGGGGTAAACCCTATTGAGCATTTGTGGGGCATCCTCAAACAGAAGGTGGAGGAGCAAAGGTCTCTAACATGCAGCAGCTCCGTGGTGTCGTCTTGGAGGAGTGGAAGAGGACTCCAGTTGCAATCTGTGAAGCTCTGGTGAACTCCATGCCCAAGAGGGTTAAGGCAGTGCTGGAAAATAATGGTGGCCACACAGAATATTGACACTTTGGGCCCAATTTGGACATTTTAGAGCAGTTTAGACATTAATGGCTGTGTGTTGCGTTATTTTGAGGGGACAGCAAATTTACACTGTTATACAAGCTGTACACTCACTACTTAACATTGTAACAAAGTGTTCTTCAGTGTTGTCACATGAAAAGATATGATAAAATATTTACAAAAATGTGAGGGATGTACTCACTTTTGTTAGATACTGTATATATATATATATATATATATATATACATACTGTACATATATATATTCTTACACTGCCTGAAAGGACTCTATATACTATACACTTAATGAGCTGTATATATAGTCTAGACTGAAGGCAGTGCATTGTATATATATACAGTTGTCCTCATAAGTTTACATACCCTGGCAGAATTTATGATTTCTTGCCCATTTTTCAGAGAAATATGAATGATAGCACAAAAACTTTTCTTTCACTCATGGTTAGTGTTTGCCTGAAGCCATTTATTATCAATCAACAGTGTTTACTCTTTAAATCACAATGACAACAGAAACTACCCAAATGACCCTGATCAAAAGTTTACATACCCCAGTTCTTAATACCGTGTATTGCCCCCTTTAACATCAATGACAGCTTGAAGTCTTTTGTGGTATTTGTGGATGAGGCTCTTTATCTTCTCAGATGGTAAAGCTGCCCATTCTTCTTGGCAAAAAGCCTCCAGTTCCTGGAAATTCTTGGGCTGTCTTGCATGAATTTCACGTTTCAGATCTCCCCAGAGTGGCTCAATGATATTGAGGTCAGGAGACTGAGATGGCCACTTCAGAACCTCCACTTTATTCTGCTGTAACCAATAACAGGTCGACTTGGCCTTGTGTTTTGTATCATTGTCATGTTGGAATGGCCAAATGCGTCCCATGCGCAGCTTCCTGGCTGATGAATGCAAATGTTCCTCCAGTATTTTTTGATAACATACTGCATTCATCTTGCTATCAATTTTGACCAAATTTCCTGTGCCTTTGTAGCTCACACATCCCCAAAACATCAGCCTCCGTGTTTCACAGTAGGAATGGTGTACCTTTCATCATAGGCCTTGTTGACTCCTCTCCAAATGTAGTGTTTATGATTGTGGCCAAAAAGCTCAATTTTGGTCTCATAACTCCAAATGACTTTGTGCCAGAAGGTTTGAGGCTTGTCTATGTGCTGTTTGGCATATTGTAAGTGGGATACTTTGTGGCATTTGCGTAGTAATGGCTTTCTTCTGGCACCCGACCATGCAGCCCATCTTACTTCAAGTGCATCATCTTATTGTGCATCTTGAAATAGCCACACCACGTGTTTTCAGAGAGTCCTGTATTTCACCTGAAGTTATTTGTGGAGTTTTCTTTGCATCCCGAACAATTTTCCTGGCAGTTGTGGCTGAAATTTTAGTTGGTCTACCTGACGAAGAGAAGGGTCCCGTCAGGGAGCAGGCCTAGCCAGGGCTTGATGGAGCCGATGGAAGGAGGAGGTAGGAAAGAAGAGGTGTCCAGGCCGTCCCTCTCCAGGGCTGTCAATCAGGGCAGGAGATTAGGGGCTCCAGCTGGGGGGGAGAAAAAGAGCTACTATGCCACAACCCCCTTTTGCAGCCAGCGACCACCAGCAAGGGGGAGAGCCAGGCCCCCCATCCCGGCACCTCCAGCATCCCTCAACCACAGCCACGGGCCTTTATATCCACCCCCTACCCCATCCCCTCTACTCCCTTCCTTCTGATCATCAGTGCCACAGCTCTGTCATCTGCAAGTGTGCCAACCTGTGATTAACAGGCCCTGACCCCTCCCTCCACCCCGCCATCACCCCCCCTTTGCAGGGCTTCACTGTGGGGGTCGGGAGGTCCGAGCCCAGTCCAGTGCCGATCCTTAACCATGGTGGGCAGGGTACTCCATATCCTGTGCTGGCACTGTCTTCTGACTGGCTGCTATTCCCCTCACTGACACCAGCACTGAGATAGAGAGCACTGCCACCAGCACTGAGATAGAGAGCACTGACATCAGCACCGAGATAGAGAGCACTGACACCAGAACTGAGATAGAGAGCACTGACACCAGCACTGAGATAAAGAGCACTGACACCAGCACCGAGATAGAGAGCACTGACACCAGCAAAGAGATAGAGAGCACTGACACCAGCACTGAAATAGAGAGCACTGACGCCAGAACTGAGATAGAGAGCACTGACACCAGCACCAAGATAGAGAGCACTGACACCAGCACTGAGATAGAGAGCACTGACACCAGCACGGAGATAGAGAGCACTGACACCAGCACTGAACTAAAGAGTACTGACACCAGAACTGAGATAGAGAGCACTGATACCAGCACCGAGATAGAGAGAATTGACACCATCACTGAGATAGAGAGCACTGACACTAGCACTGAAATAGAGAGCACTGACACCAGCACCGAGGTAGAGACCACTGCCACCAGCACCAAGATAGAGAGCACTGACACCAGCACTGAGATAGAGAGCACTGACACCAGCACTGCGATATAGAGCACTGACAACAGCACTGAGATAGAGAGCACTGACGCCAGCACCAAGATAGAGAGCATTGACACCAGCACTAAGATAGAGAGCACTGATACCAGCACAAAGATAGAGAGAACTGACACTAGCCCCGAGATAGAAAGCACTGACACCAGCACTGAGATAGAGAGAACTAACACCAGCACTGAGATATAGAGAACTGGCACCAGCACTGAGATAAAGAGAACTAACACCAGCACTGAGATAGAGAGAACTGACACCAGTACCGAGATAGATGACACTGACACCAGTACCGAGATAGAGAGAACTGACATCAGCATTGAGATAGAGAGAACTGACACCAGCACTGAGATAGAGAGAACTGAAACCAGCACAGAGATATAGAGAACTAACACCAGCACCGAGATAGAGAGAACTGACACCAGTACCGAGAAAGAGGACACTGACACCAGTACCGAGATAAAGCACTGACACCAGCACCGAGATAGAGGACACTGACACTAGTACCGTGATAGAGAGAACTGACACCAGCACTGAGATAGAGAGAACTGACACCAGCACTGATATAGAGAGAACTGACACCAGCACAGAGATATAGAGAACTGACACCAGCACTGAGATAGAGAGCACTGATACCAGCACTGAGATAGAGAGCACTGTCACCAGCAACGAGATAGAGAGCACTGGCACAGCACTTTAAAGCTCTTAATATATGCAATTCATACAGTTAATTTTTTTATCGCTTAAATTATTTTCCCCATTATGGGCATGAGTGGTGCCTCATGTCTAGGTTTTGCCTAAGGCGTCACAAAGTCTAGAGCAGCCTCTGCCCAGAATCATGGTTCTGACTCCCCTATCAGGCCCACACACACCTGGACAATTAGTGTGTTGGCTATCCTTAAATCATGGTCCCAGGATTGGAGATTTCATCCCTCCCAAATCACTCAGAAATCTCCAAACTCCAGGCTCCCAACTGGATCTACCAAGCCTGAAAGAAACTAACCAAAGGAGATTCTTTCCCGCCAAATAGTCCTGGAGCCTGTGAACCTGCCTGGTTGACAATCCTGAGGACCCAACACCGTGACAGGGAACCACTCTGTCACATATCCTCCCCCTCTGTTCCGAACCCTTAGGGGGCAGGACACACCAGGCCACACTCTTGAATGGGGCACCTCTGTGCCAGCGACATCTGCGTGGGCCCACTCTTTGTTTCGGGTGTGTTTCCATGCACGCCCTAGCCTCACGTGTTTCCCCATGTACACTGTATTTTTCATCTTGTCAGTTTCACCACTAACAACCTCATATGACTGCAGCCTCATCCTAGTCTCTGAAGGACCTCCCGACTGTTTTGCCACTCTGAGGTTTCTAAGCCATATGACACCCCCAAAGACTCCCACTTTTGATCCACGTGTTCCTTCTGGTGCTTCCCAACTTGTGAAGGGACTTTACTCTGATTACTCCCCTGAACCTGAAGGGGGCCTACTGCTATACTGTTAACCTCTGCTGTGTCTGTCATGTCATTCCCTATCTCATTACCATCTTCAGGGTTAGCTGCAACCATATCAACTGTTACCGCAGTTCTCCTCCATGCCCCTGTCTCTGGGACCTTATCAGGTTTGTCACTTACACCCATTATTGTACTGGTGACGCCAGTCTTTTTAACCACATCCATCTGAGCCCCAGTCAGGATCTCTGCTGTTTTCTGGTCCACGCTCTGCCCTTCCATTTCCAGTGGTTTGTTCACTGGTGCAGCAAACGCGCCCTTCACTGACACCAACAACTGACCAGCACCATAGCAGCAGAAATGCTTTCTACCTGGCTGTTAGGAGCTATTACCTCTGATATTTTTGACACCTTTTCCATTTTTCTACAGCCTCTCCCATATACCACTTTTATAGGCAGTAATCTAGCATCATACCCAGAGGCAACTTTTAACACCAGTAATAAATTCATCAAAAAAAAATTCTGTCTTGTTTTCCTTTGTTCTGTACTACCTGCCATTCAGTGCTCCACCTAGTGGTACTCCGCAGTACCAGATCATCAGACTGAGGAGAAGACACACCAGCATCGCTTAGCTGTAAATTCAAAAGTTCAAGCATCCCCTTGAGTGGTTTGGTTAAAACCAGCCCCTTGATTCCCGACCCAAATACTTCCTGGGGACTTTCATGATACTGGGAATGCAGAAAGACTCACTTGCTGTGACTTGAGAAGTTGCATTGTTCAACAGAAGCTCCTCACAGCCAGGGGTAACCACAGCCTGGTGCTCCACCAGAGAGCTGCCAGATGCTGGGCTTATATCCAACTTCTTAGGCTCAGCAACAGTGAACTGCTCCAGAACATTACCAGTGATAACGTCACGTTGACACTCCAGATCAACATTACCTTTGGACATCATGGGCAAAATCTCTGCTGTGTGTTCGCCCTTATCTGGTCCTTGTTCCTCTAGAGGGTTAACCTCTGCATCAGCAACCACACCTTCAGCTACAGGTTGTTCTGCAATTCCCCCTGCTGTCACAGCAGTGATAGTGTCCACTTTATTTTTGTGCCCAAACGCCTTATCTATCAAGGAGATCATTTTGAAGGAGGAATGTATGGGGTATGGGTGTCCCACTAGCACCCAGGCACCATAACTAGAATAGGCATGGACTATCTCGGCACTCAAAGGTAACACAAATATATATAAGAAATCTTAAAACAATTTATTTGAAAAATATGACATACAACAACACACTATAAAAAATACAGCATTGGATACAAGCTCCAATAATTTTTACATCTGATGCCTGGAGTGGTCCCTACAAGGGGTACCACCTGCCCTTAGCATGTAGGCTGTGGATGGCATGAGGCTCTCGACCGGTTTCGCGGGGCTTCCGCTTCTTCAGGAGATTTAAGCAACATACAGCTATATTGTTTTTAAAAAAAACACAATGATCACAGCCAATCATAAAGGTCAAGAGTACGCCCACTGAGGGGCTATCCCCCCACGGCGGACATGGGGGACAAAGGGAGCTGTGTAACTTCCAATATAATGATGGCAGGGACAAGTTCCCCCAGAGACACTATCAAGAAATAAGGAGCATATGTTTACGGCTTTTCCCCAAGAGACATCCTGCGTTTACTACTCTGTCTGACATGCTGTTTGCATACCTCCTTAAATCCGGTTCTCAGCTTACCCTCTGAGCCCTGGCTCTGTATATTTTGGACATATGCTCCTTATTTCTTGATAGTGTCTCTGGGGAACTTGTCCCTGCCGTCATTATATTGGAAGTTACACAGCTCCCTTTGTCCCCCATGTCCGCCGTGGGGGGATAGCCCCTCAGTGGGCGTACTCTTGACCTTTATGATTGGCTGTGATCATTGTGGTTTTTTTAAAAACAATATAGCTGTATGCTGCTTAAATCTCCTGAAGAAGCGGAAGCCCTGCGAAACCGGTCGAGAGCCTCACACCATCCACAGCCTACATGCTAAGGGCTGGTGGTACCCCTTGTAGGGTCCACTCCAGGCATCAGATGTAAAAATTATTGGAGCTTGTATCCAATGCTGTATTTTTTATAGTGTGTTGTTGTATGTCATATTTTTCAAATGAATTGTTTTAAGATTTCTTATATATATTTGTGTTACCTTTGAGTGCCGAGATAGTCCATGCCTATTCTAGTTATGGTGCCTGGGTGCTAGTGGGACACCCATACCCCATACATTCCTCCTTCAAAATGTCTCTTTTTGGATGATGGCACACACTACAAATTATAGCTTGCATTACAATTTCTTGGCTCATCTCTTATAATCAAGGAGATCATATTTTTATGCCAACTATCCCAGTCCATTGTATGTGTGCTCCATTCACTGGTACTCCTCAGCACCAATCTATCTGTAAGAATCCACATAAGAGCAGGCAGGCTTAGTTGCAGACTTAATACACAAGTCATTGTGAATCATGTCAGACTTCGGTAGTACAGGTTTTAACTTAACAGGTTGCAATACACCACTTCCACCATCTTGCTTAGGTGGCGCTTCACAGACCTCACACAGTTTTGCAATTTCCACAAGTTGCGTTAACCCATTAGTTACCTGCACACTTTCAGTACCAACAGATTGCAATAATACATTCCCAGTAAAAGGTGTAGTTCCACTCAGCCCCACCAGAGTGACATCGCAGTTGTCCAGGGCAACCTCTGGCTCCAATACATGACGTTCCCTGGAGATGCTTAGGGACAACTGTGCTGTCTTACCACCAGTTGCTATGGGCAACAGCTTGCTTTGCAAGAACCTGGGGTTTCCCAACATCAGTACATTTACCATTATAAACATTGACAGCATTTTTACCTTTTGTGGGCTGTCCCAGCCCACTACCAATTTGAGACTAGCAGATATTAGACTAGCAGATTATTTCCCTCTTGAGAAGCACATACAAGTGCAGGTTTGACTTTAACCCCTGCCTCCCCACTGTACAGGAAAAAGTCACTCTCAAGATACCCTCACATCACCATGGACAGTCTCATCACCAGTCCTTTTCAATGTAACCTCAGCTTTCCAGACATTATTTCACTGAAGACAGTCTTACCCAGAGCAGTAGTTGGGGTCACCATCTTCATTTGAGTATGTTGTCTATCCTCTGTCACACTTTCACTGGCTGACTCTCCCTGGTGCTCACGGGATGAAACTGCAACATTCCTTTCTGACTCCTTAGCACCCCCTGCAGGCACAACAGGTACTTCCTCGCTGTTCCCAGGGGTGACTACAGACATTTTTAAATGGGAATCTGGGCTTGCAGATAACGATTTTTTCCCCACAACATTTTCTCCTGCTGTATTCCACAACCAGGGACAGAAAAATAAACCATGTCCTGATTGACCACATCCCAGGCATGGTACTTGGCAACTTTCTCCTGTTGCTAAGGGAGATGGCACTCTCTCAGCATGCAGAAACTTCCTTGCATCTTGATGGAAATGGTGGGCCACTTCTACACTGTAGCTCCTCCTTCAGGTTGGCACATTTTCTCCTGTTGCTATGGGAGACCACACTCTCCCAGCTGCACTTTGCTGGCTCTCCCAAACATAATGATTTTTCTTTCTGTGAAGCTGCGTTGCCTTAGACTTGCCATAACCCTCACTAGGCAATACCTTTGTCTTGCAATTCATAGGTCTGACATCACCAGCGTTGCTATGGGCAACCACGCTCCTCTCAAACTTCTGGTGAGCCTGTTGCTCACTCCTGGCACTTAGAGGAGGCTTCCCAAACACAGATGCAGACCTTTGCACTAAAGCCTGGGACAAAGGGCACTTGGAGACAGCATGCCCACATTCACTGCACCGCAAACAGAGCGCTTGGCTCCATGTCTTGTCAGGGCTTCTCACACTGCGTGCTCTTGCAAGCTTAAGATTTTACCCTTGTGCCCAATGCAATACCTCCACCACATGTGGCATGGGGGTGTTTTTGTGAGCACGCTGTGATTGGCCAAAGCTTGCAGGTCATGTACATACTTTGGCCAATCAGCGGGCGGCATTTCCCCACGATTTCACTGCATTATGGGGCACTCTAATTTACAGTGAACGCCCCATAATGTTTGGGAAATAGCGAATGGGCGAACACCCCATGTTTGAGTCGAACATATGTTTGACTCGACCCGGCTGCCCATCCTTACTGGGGGCAATTTGGCTCCCAGATCTATGGGCTGCAGTTCCGGTGTCCACCAGTGGGTGTCTCTCAGCAGTTGAAGGCTGACGGTTGGGAAAGGCTTCATCTGCTGGTGGCGCTGTGCTCCCAAATCTTTAGGCTGCAGTTCCAGTGTCCACCAGTGGGTGTGTCTCGGCAGTCAGAAGCTGACATCATCCCTTGCAATCAGGCATCACCTGATGCTGATTGCAGGAAATATATTTAAACCTGGGGAATGTGGTTTGACTTTGCCTTGGTATTTTCTCCTTGTGCCCCTTGATCTGCGTTCCTGTGTTCCTGAAGCCTGATTCCCATCTCCTGTTCCGGGACTTTGACCCTGATCCTGCAGCCTGATCCCTTCCTACCTGCTCAGTCTACCTCCTGACCCCCTTCCCCTGTTATGTCTTGTTCCCAGCTCCCCCTGCTTGATTTCCCATGTATGACCCTGGCTCTGGCACGTTTACGATTTGGTTATCCCATGCTCTGTACATATTGGATTTAGTCTGTTGTTTGTGTTCACTGGTTGTTGGTTCACTGGTTGGGTTACACTATTTATTGTACTCGAGGTGCGTTTTCTTTATCTGTGTTTGGTACACTCTGTTGCAGTCCACACATTTCTGGTCACACTGGTCCCTGACACACATTCTTCTCAAGGTCAGTCACAGGATTCAACAAACCCAGGTAAGCAAGTTCAGTCTCCGAAAGGCAAAACAAGTTCTGTGATGGTTCTGAGGAAAGTCTTTACAGTACAGCTGGTCTTTGAGCAGAACAAGGTCTCCAACTTGGAGATTGGGCTTCAAACATTGCCATTTTCTGATAAGCCTTCTCCTCTTGGAGAAACGTTCAAAGTGTTGACAACTTAAGATGAATCTTTGTTCAGATCTGGTGACAAGACTCTTGACTGCAGGACAAATCTCTGGATCATTGTCATGATCTGCATAGAAGTCTGAAGACCTCAGCAGTAGTTTCTTCTGTATGATCCAGCAGGAATCTAGGTTCTGTTAACCAAGAAGAATTTGCAAAGACACTTGCAGACATTGGCCTGGTGGCATGATCTGCAGGACTAAACTGTGATGGAAAATGAGTTCAGGCCTTGAGGATTTTCTGATTCTTTCTACTGATTCTTTGTTGCTGACATAGACATATAAGCATTTTGTCCGAATGTCTATGTAGCCCAAAACAACTTTGCTGTCTGTGTAGAGTTTGTTGTCATCTATCTGAATGTCTAGCTCAAGCAGTATAAAATCTGCAATTTCTATGGGTAGCACAGTCCCAAAAAGTTCAAGTCTGGGAATTGTGTGCTCAGACTTAGGTGCTAACTTAGATTTGCCAAACAGAAACCCTACATGGGTTTGATTGTCTTTTACCTTGAGGTAGGCAATAGCTGCTATGGCCTCAGTGGATGCATCTGAGAAGATGTTACATAGTTACATAGCTAGTCAGGTTGGAAAAAGACACAAGTCCATCTCGTTCAACCAAAAAAAAAAAAAAAATGATATATAACCAAACAATCCCATATACAACATTTCACCCACAGTTGATCCAGAGGAAGGCAAAAAACGCCAGCAAAGCATGATCCAATTTGCTATAGCGGGGGAAAAAATTCCTTCCTGATCCCCCGAGAGGCAATTGGATTCACCCTGGATCAACTTTACCTAAAAATGTTAGTACCCAGTTATATTATTTACAATAAGGAAAGAATCCAGGCCCTTTTTAAAGCAATCAACCGTGCTGGCCAAAACCTCCTCTGGAGGGAGTCTATTCCACATTTTCACAGCTCTTACTGTGAAGAAACCTGTGTGAATCTCTTTTCTCTGACTTGCAGCAAGGGAAGCTGAAGTGTGGCATCATGATATAACAATTCCATCTAAATGTATCGATACCCCCGAAGGAGCTGCTAATTTATTTGTTCCTGTGCCTCCCTCTGATTATCCTCCAGCCAGTTAAAAGGTCATAGGCGTGCGCACATAGGGTGGCAGGTGTGCCTGGGCACACCCTAATCACCCTGTACTGTGCAGATTCTCCCTGCTGCCTGGCTGCAGAGAAAGGGACTGGGGAATCTCTGTCTTCAGTCTCTTTCTCTGTCTCAAAAGTGAGAAATCAGGGGTTTGTTTAGACCCCTGATATTTTATCAAAGCCCCCAGCATGGCTCCTAAAATAAATTGTAAAAATATAATAAAATATAATATTGTAAAAAATTATACAAAAAAAACAATATTGTAAAAAACAAATAAAATAAAATAAAAATAAAATACTGACACCTATCTCTGCCCTTCTGACATATACACACATATTCTCATGTTTGTTTGCACTTTGTGGTGCACACCCTAGTGCAATAGGCTGCGCACACCTATGTAAAAGGTATATTCATACTGTCAGGTACACTCACTTTCTTGCTCATTAACTTCAATGACCAGTCCAGGGGATGAATTTTGATGCTTTATTGTAAAACTTGATAGGAGAAGGGAATGGGTAGGATACTCCAAGTTAACTATTCCCAAGTGAGGACAACTTTTCTATAGACTGTATAGCAAACTGTCAGCAGCACTAAACAGCAGGCTGAATGTAGTGAAACAAGTCCCTTTTTAAGCAGAGAGAATCAGCCGGACTTTGCTTCTTCAAGACACTAGCCACTTTCTCCTTTTCAGCTCACACACCCAGTTGGCTCACTCTTAGGACCAGGAGGGGGATTCTAGCACACACTCTGTCTCAAGGATCCCTTTAGGGGTCTGTACTCACACAATGTCCTCCTTCCAACTTCCAATCGACACTTCACAGCAGTGATACCAGACAGGATCCAAGGACATCCACCCTCAGTAAGCTTACAGAGAACTCTGGGTTGTAGCTCCAACATCCAGATAGGCCTCGACCAGGCCTAGCAACTTGCAGTCTCCTGGATAGGCTTCAGGCCTAGCAGCCAGGAGTTGTATACACACCTTCACCCCAGATGTCTGGTTGGGCAGGAACTCCTGACCTTGAGCCCATGTGCTCCTTTTTATATGAATGTATTCACCCAAAATGCAGTGGGGCACCTCCCCTGTTAATTGGTCAGAACTACATCCATATACATGCTAAAGAGGAATTGTCTCCTCGTTTGTCCGTTTAAATCCACGATAGACGAATAGTCTTTCGTAACTAAGACTCATTCAAGACGAGTCACACGAGACCACGACTAAGTACACCAAACCTCTCAACATGTGACAGGTTATCACAACCGAGGATAACCTGTCACCCTCCTTTTGGGTCGGTCACTTTCGTACATATACCTACATCAAGACTGGTTAATTGTCCCCTCCACGGGGTGACGTAAAACCCACTTATGTAAGTATATTTTTCCTCGTGTACCCGAGTTCCAGTCCTCAAGGACGGGTTGGTCTG
>BLSH010457671.1:596057-615523 GCA_018402905.1 Glandirana rugosa | reverse complement strand
ATATATATATATATATATATATAACATTTTTTTTTTTTTTTTGGTTGAATTGGATGGACTTGTGTCTTTTTTCAACCTGACTAACTATGTAACTATGTAACACACTCCTAAACCTTGTGGACAGCCTTCCCAGAAGAGTTGAAGCTGTTATAGCTGCAAAGGGAGGGCCAACTCAATATTGAACCCTACAGACTAGGACTGGGATGCCATTAGCCAGTTCCCAACCACGTGCCGTGTTTTCATGGTGGCAGTCGGGATGCTGAGCGCGAATCGCCGTAAAAACACGGCGATCTGCGAACAGCCGCTAGGGGGCGCGTGCGCGCCCGCCGCACTCCTGAGGAGTGTGCCCGCGGCTCGGGCGGACCCGATGTCCGCCGGCGAGCCGCGATGAGTGGCCACAGGGAAAGAACGGGGAACCGCCGATGTAAACACGGCGGTTCCCCATTCTGTTAGTGCAGGCATGGGAGATCTACTGATCCCTGTCACTGGGATCAGTTAGATCTCTCATGCCCATGGTAGCCCAACCCCCCCACAGTAAGAACACACCCAGGGAACACAGTTAACACCTAGATCCCCCCCCCAGGTTAACCCCTTCACTGCCAATGACATTTATACAGTAATTAGTGGACATTTCAATTTCTGATCGCTGAATAAATGTCATTGGTCCCAAAAAAGTGTCAAAAATGTCCGACATGTCCGCTGCAATATCGCAGTACCGCTAAAAATTGCAGATCGCTGCCATTACTATTAAAAAATAAAAAAAAAATAAAAACCCCAGAAATGAATTCTCATCATCCGTAAACGCGGCCACTTTTG
The DNA here is from genome assembly GCA_018402905.1 of Glandirana rugosa. Classification (NCBI taxonomy): domain Eukaryota; kingdom Metazoa; phylum Chordata; class Amphibia; order Anura; family Ranidae; genus Glandirana; species Glandirana rugosa. The sequence continues at coordinate 614,707 of BLSH010457671.1, read as the reverse complement.
CGCAAACCAATCAATAAACGCCAATTGTGATTTTTCTAATCAAAAATATGAGGAAGAATATAAATCGGCCAAAACCGGTGAAAAAAAATGCCTTTTTATATTTTTTTTTTTATTTGAATTTTAGCAAAAAGTAAGAAATTTGGGGTTTTTTTCAAAATGGTCGCTCTTCTTTTGTTTATACCGACGATCGATCAGAAATGACGCAGAGGCAATCAAATACCACCAAAAGAAAGCTCCATTTGTGGGAAAAAAAGGACGCAAATTTTGTTTGGGTGCAACGTCGCTCGACCGCGCAATTGTCAGTTAAAGCGACGCAGCGCCGAATCGCAAAAAGTGCTCTGGTCCTAAAGCTGGAAAACCTTGGTTGGTAAGTGGTTAAACTTCATGTTTGTGTAAAGGCAGGCGTTTTGACAATATTGTGTGGGCTAATACATTTGCAAATTGTACTTGTTCTTGTTTATCAGGTGCAATCACTATAGCGTTAGGAAGATATGAAGAGACAGATTGAATGACACTGGTGGGCATGTACTTCTACTGGGCGTGTCGGTGTGCTAACAATACAACCTATGTTATATAAATGACTGCAGTGGAGGGGTGTTTGCCCCGTGAAGAGGCCGTGTTATTTGCTGTGGTTTTTGGGGGAGTAGGGCTGATATTGTGCATAATGACAAACGCCCCACTTGGGCTGTTAGTTGACATTCTTGTGCATTCTGTCCATCAAAAGTGTGGCTTTGCTGTCAGTGTTGTGTATTGTTGCTGTCTGACCATGCATTCATGGTTTGGGAGCATCTACTGACCTTCTACTCTTTGATCTCATTGCTTAATCATGTACACAGAAATGCATCTTCCAGCAGAACTGTCACCAATGTATATGTGTGGAATGTGGGGTGGTGGGTGTTCATGTTGGAACATATCTTTTTAATATTTTGTATTTTTTTTTTTTAAGAATGACTTTTTGTATTTTTGTATAATCTTGCAGCTAAACATTTTTTTTTTGTGATTGGTGTCTGTTGAGAGTAGTTGTACTATGAAATGTGTAGCCTGCTATTCACTGTGAAATTAAAGCTATGTCCACTATAAGGCTTGGAAAAATTCTAGATATTAAGCTCCTATGAGCAGGGCCATTAGATCCCAATTGCTAAATATTTGTCTAAATGTACCACCTAATATACTAATGCTACTAAATGAATGTACATAATTGTGTTGCTGCTGTGCAAATAAATGTAAATTCTTGAGCTTTTTTTTTTCTTTCATTGGTTTTGGGGGGAGCTGGGTTTGGAGAAGTGAACTGTCTTGCTAATGACAAATTTGCAGGGTTCCCATATTACACAAGTGTGAACCGGCACTCATAATGAATTTAGCTGGTGGATAGGCAGTGTTGTATGTGTCAAACTGAGCCTTTGTCTTTGTCATTCACTTGCCTATTACTAAAAAAAAAAAAATTGTGATTTTGATCAAATATTCGCAAGCAAGTGTGGCTTTGTCCTCTGACCCGGGAATGTCATTGTGTTCACCTTTGCTGGTCAGGATCTCTATATAGGTAGATATAGCGAGGTTCCATTTCAGCAAAGAGGAGGTACTACTCATTTGACGGGTAAGTGTAGGAAATATACCTGTGCTTACACCGTGTGGGGGAGGATGCGGTAGCTATATTTGGTGGGGACAGGGTTAATTTATTTGTTCATGTGGGCTCACCACACATTCACTTCCTGCCAGGGCAGCCATCAGAAATTTTGGGGCCTCTTAAACAGCTTTAGACCTGCCCCCCCTTCTGACCACCAACATTCCCCAGGGCCTTCCCACCACATCCACACACTGGCCAGGGGTGCACACATGTTGCAGCCCCAGTAGAAATTATATACCCTGTCACACTTACCGGGTGTAGTCTGCCAAGCATGACTCATTCAAGTGAAGTGTGCAATGCATGCTAGTGTGGTATCCAAGGGGTTAAAAAAAAGTGCACAGGCAGCACAGCCTCACCCAATGCTTGCAATAAGACCTCGTGCCGAACCATAGGTGCTGGAGGTCCCAAACGTGGACCAGTTGTGGTCCAGGGGGCCCTCTCCTTGTGACCCAAGTATTTTTATGGCCTATGGTTCATGAGAACGGTGTCCCCAAACTGGGTGCCCCCCCATAGACTTCAATGTTAAGTCCGAAGTTCACCTGACAATTGCCGGTCAATGACTGGTCACTTTGAGGACCTGGTACGACCGAGCCATAGATGCCAGAGGTCCCAAACCTGGCCCAGTTGTTGCCCAGTGGGCGCTTTCTATGTGACTAACGTTTGGTATTTTTATTGGCTATGGTTTGGAAGAACGGTGTCCCCAAACCGGGTGTCCCCCTCCCATAGACTCCAATGTTAAAGACTGGTAAAGTCTTTGTTGTAAGGGCCCTTTAGGGCGATGGGGCCCCTTACAACAGTACTGCCTGTACTCCCCTGATGGCAGCCCTGCTTCATGCCCATGCGCACACATCACTTCCTGGTTACAGGCGCATTACACTTCCTGCATGTATTTTGCTGATGTAAATGTAAATCAGTAAGGAGTGTGTGTGTGTGTGTATATATATATATATATATATATATAAATGAGAGAGCTGCTTTTATATTTTATATAAATATCCGAGAGAGTTGCTTATATACACTCCTTTTACACGTGGCCGACTTTTTCCTGAAACTATTCATAACTGTGCTACTTCAAGTGGCACCAACTTCAAAGTAGTCCCTGTACTACTTTGGCGTGACTTGAGGTTCCTAGCTCTCAATATTACTCAGGCATTCCCTGAAGTTGGGACAATCTCGTGGACAAACTGCATTACTTTCAGGATAACACCTTTGACTTAGGCCCCATTCGCACTTGTGTGACTTGAAAGTCATGCAAATCGATGTGACTTGAAGCAATGCCTGTGTAATCTTGAGGTCTAGGGACCTCACGTCATATCAAACTCGGACCAAAGTAGTTCAAGGACTAGTTTGAAGTTGATACCACTTGAAGTTAGAGAGCTATGAATCCTACTCAATGGAAAGTTGTGAAAGGCGCCTTAGATATCCACCCAAAAGTGGAAGCTCTGCTTATCTCTCCCCCCCTTCTGATGCCACGTTTGGCACCTTTTCGGGGGGTGGGTACCTGTTTTGGACATTTACCTGTCCCCACTTCCGACAGACCTCACTGCAGCGAGGTATGGCAGAAATTTGTCACCCCTCCTCCTTCCCTGCTGCCAGGCCATTCAGAAAGTGCAGTGCCCTTTGTGCATGCGCAGTAGGGAATCGGCAATGGAGGCGACAGCACCTGAGAGCCAATGGAAACATGGGCTGGGGTGCCAATATCACTAGCTTTCAGGACAGTGTCCTAATAATAAGTCAGCAGTTGCAGGATGTGTAGCTGCTGACTTTTTTTGTGGTGGGGGGGCTGAGGCACCACTTTAACATCAGCTTGGTTACCTAGATTGGTGAGCTGGGATTGAGCCCCAGCTATCACATGGTACTTGGGCTTATCTCAACAACCTGTACCATGTGAATAGCTTCAGCTAATCACAGATCAGTAGTAATCCCAGCTGACATGAATGTCAAACAATTCTGACTGTTCAAAGTTTGGCTGGTACCATGATTTTTATGGTATCAGCAAGCCTACATGATACATTTAAACAAGGCTATCTAACTCACAGAGTAGTTCAATGGTATGTATGGTATGGTATGACCTTCTGAAAGCTTGCATTGTACTCAGCATTAGATGCTGAAAATATGCAAACTCATATTCGCCAATTAGCCAATGCACATAAGTTTGATTGCTTCCATACTATGAATTCTTTAAATGCATGCAATGGTATGTACATATTCAATAATATTATGATGTGGAATTGGAATAATCACACACTAGTTAACGTGTCGGCAGTTAGTTTGTAGAGAATTAACAGAATCCAAGATTAGTAAATGTATTTTCTATAGTTGGTTGTGCTCAAGTCTATAGTGTAGTAGTTCCTTCTAATACCTTCAAAGCTTACAGCTACAGGTTTGAATCCTACCGGTGTCATCACTACACATTGCATTGTACTTGGCATTATGTTCTGAAAATATGTGAAGGCATATTTGCCAATGCCCATCAGTTTGATTGCTTCCATACTATGAACTTTTGCAATGCATGCAATGGTATGTACATATTCAATAATATTATAGTGTGGAATTGGAATAATCACACACTAGTTAACATGCCGGCAGTTAGTTTGTAGAGAATTAACAGAATCCAAGATTAGTAAATGTATTTTCTATGGCGTGTAGCGGTTCCTTCTAATACCTTCAAAGCTTACAGGTTCTGATCCTACCGGTGTCATCACCACACCTTGCATTGTACTTGCCATTATATTCTGAAAGGCATATTTGCCAATGCTCATCAGTTTGATTGCTTCCATACTATGAACTTTTGCAATGGTATGCACATATTCAATAATATTATAGTGTGGAATTGGAATTATCACACACTAGTTAACATGCCGGCAGTTAGTTTGTAGAGAATTAAATCCAAGATTAGTAAATGTATTTTCTATGGCTGGTTGTGTTCAAGTCTATAGTGTAGTGGTTCCTTCTGATACCTTCAAAGCTTACAGGTTCGGATCCTACCGGTGTTCATATTCGCCTATGGTCTCCATTTTGCTACGGTAGTTCCCATACCCTTTTTCAAGCAAATCATGTTCATACAAGCCTTCAATGGATTCTGCAGGTTCAAGCCCAATTAACATCAGCTATTCCCACATATGCCGATTAACCACTTCGGCCCCGGAAGGATTTGCCCCCTTCCTGACCAGAGCCCTTTTTGCGATTCGGCGATGCGTCGCTTTAACTGAAAATTGCCCGGTCGTGCGACGTTGTACCCAAACGAAATTTGCGTCCTTTTTTTCCCACAAATAGAGCTTTCTTTTGGTGGTATTTGATCACCGCTGCGTCATTTCTGATCGCCGCTATAAACAAAAGAAGAGCGACAATTTTGCAAAAAACCCAAATTTCTTACTTTTTGCTAAAATACAAATCCAAAAAAATATATAAAAAAAATTTTTTTCATCGGTTTTGGCTGATTTATATTCTTCCTCATATTTGTGATAAAAAAAATCGCAATCGGCGTTTATTGGTTGGTTTGCGCAAAAGTTGCCGCTTTTACGGATGATGAGAATTCATTTCTGGGGTTTTTATTTTTTTTATTTTTTACTAGCAATGGCGACGATCTGCGATTTTTAGCGGTACTGCGATATTAGGGCGGACATGTCGGAACATTTTGACACTTTTTTGGGACCATTGGCATTTATACAGCGATCAGTGCTATAAAAATGCACTGATTACTGTGTAAATGCCATTGGCAGTGAAGGGGTTAACCTGCAGAAGGCGCTCTAAGGGTTAACTGTGTTCCCTGGGTGTGTTCTAACTGTATTTGGGCTGCCCTAGCAGGGGAAGGGAAGTGATCACAGCTTCAATGTAGAGGAAGGCTGTGATCACAGCCCTTTCCCCTCACAGAACAGAGGTCCATGTTTACTTACACAGACCTTCGTTCTTTCACTCCGGGGGGGCATCGCGGGTAGCCGGCGGAGATCGAATCCACCACACCCGCTCCCTAGCCCTCCCCGGACACAGTGAGCGCGCGGGCGCGCCTCCGGCTGTGCGCGCGCTCACTGTGCGCGATCTGGCAGCCGTCGTCAGATGACTGCGTTTTGCGCAGGAGAGCCACCTTGTCGCTGCCAGATGCCGATCGGCGGTCGGCAAGTGGTTAAGAAGGCATATTCGTGGCAATAACGTGATTTTGCATTCAGATGATCGGCCAGTTGATATGCTAATTGCCTTGAATGGGCGTTTATTTTTATCGCATGACCGCATGTTCGCGATATAGTGAATTAGCCCCAGAGTATCATGTACTGTGGCTGTGAGATGTTCCATACAGCGAATGTGAGACAGGACTTGTAAGAGTTGGGTTAATGTAGGAATGTAGGAGGTGACGAGGATAACCAGTTCACCGGGATCACCCTTTTAGCTGCCAATAGGATAAAGGCACTTCATTTTTGGCCAGGTCTGGAGATGCTAGGGCAAGGCAGGCCCAGGAGATAATGAATTGGATCTAGAGGAATAGTTGTCTCGAACAGGTTCTGTAGGAGAGTCTGGATTGAGGACCAGAATGGTTGAATAATTGGACACTCCCAGAAAATGCGGTAATGGGATCTACCATCACCATGGCAGCACCACCAGGATAGCTGGGAGAGTTTAGGGTCATATTTATGGAGGGCTTCAGGGGTCCTGTGCCAAAAAGAAGGATTTTATAGGCCATCTCTTTCTGTTCTACACATCTTGAAACCTTGGAAATTGAATCCCATGTTTTCTGCCATTGTGGGAGGGAGATATGCCATTGAAGAATTTGGGACCATTTTTGCATACAGAGGTGAGATAATTCCGTTAAAGTATAGGCATCGTACAAAAATTTGTAGATTGATGATATAACGTGAGGCTGGTAAGGGCCTTAGGCACATAAGAGTTCAAATGGGGTGGGGTTGCCGAAGGTTAGAGTTGGAGATTTGGTAGAAAAATAGTGTTTGAATTGTAAGTAGGAATAGAAAAGTTGTTTAGGGATTTGGTGCTTATGTTGTAGTTCTGTAAAGAAGAGGAGTTTACATGTGACTGAATGTACTATATTATGGAGTTGAAATATTCCTGTTTGTGACCAGGGGAGCATTCGGTTGTAGGTCGGAAATATCTGGGTTAAATAATATGTTTAGCAAAGGCGAACATGGGGAAGAGAGGGAATATTGTTTTGAGCATTTTTTCCATATTTCAAGAGTGAATAGCATGGGATGTAGACATAGGTTCCTTAACTGAGTGAGAGAGGAGGTGACCATAACATGGCTCAGGGGTGAACTGGGCAAGTGATACTCATCTCGATTTCTGACCATCTATTAGCTGCGATTCTGTTGGACCAAGATATAGTGGCTATGAGGTGAGTTGAGTGCTAATATTTGATAATATCAGGAGTGCCTAAGCCACCTCTGAGGCGTGGGGCGAATACTACTCAGCCAGTTATACGGTGGGCCTTGTTGTGGCAAATAAAATTGAGAAATAGGCGATGTGTAGCTTTAAGTTGTTTCATTGGGATGGGAATTGGCAGGGTTTCAAAGAGGTGTAAGAGCCTTGGTAAGATAGACATCTTAAGCATGTTGATTCACCCAAGAAGAGATATAGGGTGAGTATCCCACTGACTCGAAAGGTGAGCTATGTCTTTAAGAAGGGGGGGTAATTGGCCTGTTAAAGAGAGTGATATGAGGGGGGCAAATGAATCCCCAAGTATTTAATAGATTGGGAACACCAATGGTATGAGAAGTTTTGTTGTAGAGTAGCGAGATCAGAGGGGGGAATCTGTATAGGTAGGGTTTCAGTTTTGCTCGTGTTAATCTTATAACCTGAGATTGAGCTAAAGGTCGATAAAAGTTTGTGGAGATTCGGGAGTGTAGTATGGGTCTGGTCAGTGTCAGGAGAATATCGTCTGCGAAGAGAGACAACTTATAGTAATTTTGTCACTATGAAACCCCCAGAATGTCTGGGTGGGAACGAATGGCTTCTGCCAAGGGTTCCAGACATAAAATGAAAAGTAAAGGTGATAAGGGACAACCCTGCCTCGTTCCATTGCTCAGGGGGAATGATGGTGACAAAAATAAGATAACTGTACTTGGGATGTGGGTTGGGTATATAGGGTTTGGAGTGCTGATATAAAGGGGCCTGAGAGCCCGTATCTGGTAAGGGTAGCTAATAAAAAGGGCCAACTGAGCCTGTCAAAGGCCTTTTGAAAAACCACACCTGGGCGGGGGGTCCTATTAAGCAGGTCGATAAGGTCAATCGTGCATCTAGTATTGTCACCTGCATGTCTGGTCGGTACAGAGCCTACTTGATCTTTATGAATGAGTCTGGGGAGGAATTGAGTGAGTCTGTTAGCTAGAATTTTTGTGAAAATGTTATAGTCCAAATTAAGTAGGGCGATAGACCAGTAATTGTCAGGAAAGTAAGGGTCTTTTCCCGGTTTTTGGATCACCATAATATGAGCATGGAGAAACTCAGAATGAGGGATGGTACCTTTCATTAAAGAAGCAAAAACGGATAATAGATACGGGTTTAAAGTCGAGAGGAAGGTCTTGTAGTAGGAGTAGGGTAGTCCATCTGGGCCTGGGGATTTGTGGTTTGGAAGGTTTTTAACAAATTCTACTAATTGTTCAGGAGTGATTTGAGCATTTAAAGATGTGAGGTGTGATGGAGAGAGTTTAGGTAGGTGAAGTGTATCCAGGAAGGAGTCAAAGTGTATCCAGGAAGTGGTAGTTTGGTTCTGATTTCAAGCAGTTGTATAATTTGTGGTAAAATTCCACAAATACTTTGGTCATGGTGTAGGTGAGACCATTGGGTTGTATAAGAAAGTCTGGAGCTGAGTGGAATGGACAGGTTTTAATTTATTCACAAGCATCCTATGAGGGGTTGAAAGAATTTCTATAGCTTTTCAAACATATAACTGAGAAAATGAATCTGATCAGAGTTGGGAGCATAAACATTAAGCAGTGTAAAAGAGTGTTTTAAATAGCTACAGTCCAGGCAGACAAAACAACAGTGGGGGTCCAGATATGAGGATTTGATCCGTATAGGACATGAACGGCAGATCAGAATCGCCACACCAGCTTTCCCAGAGAGGTCGGATGCTGTGCATGCAGTCGGAAATTGTTTACTGGCAAATTTGAAAGACCCCCCAGGGTGGAAGTGAGTCTTCTGGTCTATAACTACATCTACTGCTGAGGATTTGAACTCCTTCAAAGCCAACCATCGCTTGTGAATTGAGTTCAGGCCCTTGACGTTATAAGTGAGGCATCTCAAAGCCATGACAATAAAAATTTAACATAGAGCGCATAATAAGAAATGCTATATGACAGGGATAGAAGTGGCCATGGTGTAAGAAGGATGAAAGTTTTGTCTAACAACTTAGATAATATTGCATTGGTAAAGGTGGCAAGTAAACTATATAAGGTGTGCACATAAGACTGCAGAATAAAGCAGCCACGGATAAAAAAAAAAAAAAAAAGGATCAGTGAAAACAAAAAAAAACCCAAAATACCTAGAAAAAAACCTGAAAGATAATTATCAGTCAGGAAGACAGGGTCTGGGCCCTGGACTAAAAATGGCGCATGAGTGCCTAAAAACAACGGTCGGGGGGAGGGGGGTTCCCCACCGCTCCCTTGGTATACAGTGCCAGGGGTGGGCAATCAAACGAGGTAGCCAAAGTTCAACATTTGCAAAGAGTTACAAAACTTTAATATATGTAGAACAGGGGTGTAAAGATAAACGTAAAGGATATAAGTGTCTCATCCCAAAGATATGGGAAAGGTGGTCCTACCGAAGGACTGTCTGGCTGGAGATTGTAGGATCTGAGCCAGAAGTAAAAGAAGTGTTGAACCGAAGCATGTGGGGACAGTCATCAGGTAGGAAATCTAGTTGGGGAGTGGAAACAGACTTGGAGTGCTTCCGACTGACCCGTGTCCAGATCTTGCTTGGAGCGGAGAGTGGTCTAGGAGTTGTGGGCAGAGGTCGGAGATCTTCTCCTTTTGGGAGGGGTGGTAGGCCTAGGTTGTGAAGAAAGGCCAGATTCTTGGAGGTCCCGCATGGAGTATTGTACCCCTTCCTGGGAGGCAGCTAGGCGGAAGGGGAAGCCCCAACGGTATGTTATCTTGCGGTTCTGGAGATGGGTGGTTATGGGCTGCAGGTTTCGGTGTTTGGCGAGAGTAATGGGTGAGAGGCAGGTGAAGATATGTATTTTGGCTCCTTTGAAGTCCAGCCTGGATTTGTTATGGGTGGCCATAATGAGGGCCTCCTTGCTGTCAAAATAATGGAAACGGGCAATGAGGTCCCTCGGATTCGCTTCTGCTGGGGGCTTAGGAGCCAGAGATCTGTGGGCTCTGTCCAGGCGCCAGTCGATATCCGGGATATGTGGAGCCAAAGTATTGAATAGACTCAGGATATAGAGGAGTAGATCCTGTTCTCCAACCGATTCAGGCACCCCCCTAAAGCACAGGTTCTGTCTGCGTTCCCTGTTTTCCAGGTCCTCCTGCTGCATTCGGATCTGGGAGACTGTATGCTTTAAGTATGCATTATCTTCCTCTAAAACATGGACATACTGTACTAGCTCATCAAATTTGTTCTCCAGGGTGTCAGTACATTCTCCCAGTTGTATAATCTCCCCTCTCAGTTCCTGAGTGAGTTTCCCCACTTCATGTGTAATGTTGCGGTTGATTTGTTGGAGCAGGGAGTTCAGTTTAGAGTCTAGGACTTCCACCGTCAGGGAGGTAGCCGAGCCCATTGTGTGGGATTGGGAGGTGTGAAATATGTTACCTCTGTCAGATGCCAGCGGGTCTGTGGGGCCCAGCGGGTCGCATTGGGTCCTTGAGGCCGGAGATGCAGGCCTAAGGAAGAAATGCTCCATCATGCATCTCTCATGCACCCTGGCTCTACAACTTCTGCCTTTCCGTCTGGTGGATTCTGCCCCCTACCGTGAATTTGCAGAATGTGCTGTACCATAGTGGCAGGGGCAGGTTCCCAGTCGCTATTTCTTTTAACGTAAGGCCATTCCATCTCTGTACCATCACGTGGAAGGTAATGTGGCATCGTTGGGCAAGGCAGTCAGTCACATCGTCCACGTTACTGCTGACACGTGGTCCAGCAAGCATTTTCAGGGACGATATATTTCGTTCACAGCACACTGGGTAACTCTGCTTGCAACTCGGAAGGATGCAGGACAGGGCTCAGTGCTGCAGCTTGTTGTGCCCCCACATCTCCATACAGCTAGTGGTGATCATGCAAGATTTGTCAGCTCTACCCCCTCCTCCTGCTCCTCCATGCCCTCCTCTGCTGAAGTGTCCTATGAACCACAAGTACCCCCTAAGCACAGCCTTAAGGGGCTTTTCAATGAATCTGGCTAAAAGGTGCAATAAAGGGCTTTAGCTGGGGTGTCTAGGGGACAGGAACTACACCAGATCAGAGATTCTTGCAGCTCTGCAGGTACAGGCCCAGAGGTGGATCATGCCACGCCAGCTGGCACAAACCTCCTCTCCGCCCTTAGACAGGGAAAATTGACACATGTGCCACGCTTGGCACATGTCCTCAATTTGGTGGTGCAGCATTTCATTAAAAGGTATCCAGGGTTGGAAGATCTCCTAAAGCAGGCCAGAAGAGTCTGTCGCCATTTCAGGCAGTCATACACAGCCAGTGCTCGATTGGCTGAAATTCAGCGGGAATTTCACCTGCCAGTAAACCGCTTGATTTGTGACATGCCCACCAGGTGGAACTCGACTTTGGCAATGCTGCAGCAGCTGTACATGAAGCAGAGAGCCGTCAACGAGTACCTGTATGAGTATGGCACAATAACAGGCTCAGGCCAGCTAGGCTTTTTTTTTCCCACGCCAATGGCTGCTCATAAAGGATGCATGCACTGTACTGTCACCATTTGAGGAGAATCAGGCAGAAGAGTTGTCGTAGGCAAGCTGGGGGTCGGCGCAGGCAGAGAACAAACAGGGTCAAGACAAGCCGGGTCACAGGAACAGATAATCATGTTTCAGGTCGCTCAGGAACACACAAACGCTGTAGAATGGACAGCACTGACTGCAGGGTGCTGTCTGTTTAAATGAGGCCGTTTGGCGCCAATGCCGGCACACATGCATATAGTCGCGCGCACACACACACAGGCGCACGCTAGGCTTCCAGACCCGGTTTCCATGAGCACCAGTCATTTCCTGACATTGCCCCCCCCCCCAAGGGGCAGCCTCCGGATGCCTTGCCAGGTATCAACTTCCTGGCGGTTTCTCTTGAAGGCTTGAATTAATTCCGCATGAATGTTTGCTTCTGGTTCCCAAGAACTTTCCTCAGGGCCGTACCCTTTCCATTTCACCAGATACTGAGTAGAGCCACCCCTCTTCCGACAGTCCAAGATGGCCTCGTCCTCGAACTCCTCCTCTCCATTTATTAGAACCGGCTCTGGTGGACCCGTCTTTCATCCAGGAAAGGGGTCTGGGAGCACAGGCTTTAGCCGACACACATGAAAGACTGGGTGGATGCACAGAGATGGAGGGAGAACCAGTTCATATGCCACTCTATTAATCCTTCTCTTCACCGGGAAGGGACCAATAAATCTAGGCTCCAACTTCTTCGAGGGACATGCCAGCCTCAGATTCCTGGTGGCCAACCAGACTGAGTTACCCGGTTGCAATTCTAATTCCCCCCGCCTTCTCTTGTCGAAGGCTCCCTTGTTAAGCTCCAGGGTCCTGGTAAGTGTATCCTGCAGAAGTTGGTTGTTCTTCTCAAAGAAACTTGTGGTTTTCTGTACCGCTGGTACCGTACTTTCAGGAGTCAGGTCAGGCAGGAATGTGGGATGAAAGCCATAGTTCGCCCAGAATGGAAACTGTTTGGTGGCCGAGTGGATGGTATTATTATAGGCGAACTCGGCCAGCGGCAGTAAAGGGGTCCAATCATCCTGAGAGAACGAGGAGAAACAACAAAGCTATTGCTCCAGAATCTGGTTCATTCTCTCAGTTGGTCATTGGTCTGGAGATGATAGGCCAAGGGAAAAGATAGTTCAATCTCCAACGATGAGCATAGGGCCTTCAAAAATCTAGACGTAAATTGGACCCCGCGGTCTGACACAATATTGACTGGGACTCCGTGGAGACGAACGACCTCCCTGACAAAAATCTCTGCTGTTTCTGTGGCAGTGGGCATGCCCTTCATGGGCAGGAAATGGGCCATTTTAGTCATGCTGTCTAGGACCATGAAGATAGTGGCGTATCCTTTAGATGGGGCTGTCATGTACCTGATGATGGAGTCTGACTTATGCAGCAGGCAATCCTGATTCGGGAGCCCCTGGTAGAGCAGACAGGTGGCCCGGAAATGCAGGATGGCACGAGGGTCGGACTGGGTCAACAGTGGTAGTTGAAGGTCCGCTGAAGCACTTGTGCACACAGAAGCGTAGTGGAACAGGCCGGGTCGATAACAGGCTGACGTTGCGGTACAGAGGGAGCAGACAGGCGGATGGTCGGGTACAGGCAGGGTCGTCAACAGGCTGGCAGCAAAGGTACACATGTATCAGGCAGAAAAGTTGTCGTCGGCAAGCCAGGGGTCGGTGCAGGCAAAGATCAAACAGGGTCAGGGCAGGCCGGGTCACAGGAACAGATAATTAGGTTACAGGTTGCTCAGGAACACGCACAAACGCTGTAAAACGGACAGCACCGATTGCAGGGTGCTGTCAGCTTAAATGGCCATTTGGAAAGCCGTGCCGGCGTATGCACGCACGCACAGGCGTGCACTAGCATGCGCAGGCGTGCACACACCCGCACAGGCGCATGCATACATGCGCAAAAGCTACATGCGCCCGCGCACAGGTCTCCCGGCCAGAGTTCCAGAGGCGGCAGTAGTCTCCTGACATTGCCCCCCCAAGGGGCAACCTCTGGATGCCCAACCAGGTCTTTAGATCTGGATGATTCCTCCAAAAAGAGCTGAGAAGTTCCTTAGCATGGATGTGCTTTTCGGGTTCCCAGGAGTTTTCTTCTGGTCCGTACCCCTTCCACTTGACCAAGAATTGAGTCGAGCCCCCTCTTTTTCTGCATTCGAGGATGGCCTCGATCACGTACTCCTCATCTCCATCCACTAGAACTGGTTCAGGTGGAGCCGTCTTTCTCCCTGGAAAGTTGGTCTTAGTTACGGATTTGAGCAGCGTGACTTCAAACAATGGGTGTACACCAAGAGAAGGGGGAAGACTAAGCTCGTACGCTACTCTACTAACTTTCCACTTTACCTCTTAACCATGAACTTCGGTCCCAGTTTTCTTGAGGGGCAAGAAAGCCTCAGGTTTTTAGTGTCCAACCAGACCTGATCGCCCGGCTGCAGGTCCAACTCTCCTCGCCTCCCTCTATCAAAGCCCGTTTGTTGCATTCTTACGCCCGGGATAAAGTATCCTGTAGAAGCTTGTTATTTCCTTCAAGGAAGCTTGCAATGTCCTGTACAGCAGGTACCGTGCTTTCGGGCATCAAGTTGGGTAGGAAGGAGGGATGGTAGCTGAGATTTGCCCAAAATGGTGATTGATTGGTGTCGGAGTTGTTATAGGTGAATTTGGCAGCAGGGAGACCCAATTGTCTTGAGAAAAAGAAGAATAGCAGCGCAGATACTGCTCTAGGGTCTGATTTGTCCTCTCTGTCTGACCGTTGGTTTGTGGGTGGTAGGCGGAGGAGAACTCCAATTCAATCCCCGAAACTGAGCATAGAGCTTTCCAAACTCGAGAAGTAAATTGCACCCCTCGGTCAGACACAATGTTGGTGGGGATTTCATGGAGGCGAACAATTTCTTTGTTGAAAGTCTCCGCAGTTGGGGGCGCATGCGCGGAGCCGATGCGAGCAGATGTGCCTGCATAGAGCTCCGCTCCTGAGTGGACACCGCCGCCGGGCTGAACACGACCAGACCCCAGAGAACCAGCTCCCAACCCGTACAAAGCCTGCGAGGACCTTCGGGGACAATATCCATGGTCCCAATCGGGGCAAAACCGAAGCTCCGGACCAAAAATATCCGGGACGCCCTGACGAGGCCTCTCATCAAAATGGCAACGGCGCCCTCGCAGCAAGCCAGGTCGCCGCGCTCTCCGCGATCACCGCGCTCCTCTCAGCCGCGATCCTCGCAGCCACAACAAAGGCAGTCACAAACTGTGCAGCTTTCGCAGAGTGAGTTAGACCAGGACGACTGGCCCACATCCATTAACCCCCAGACTGACATTTTTATGAAATTTGAAGCCATGCTCAACAGGGCCCTGAAGCAGACCTCGGACCGCATCACTGAGCAATTGACAAAGGAAATCAGAGAGCTGGGGGGTAGGACAGCAGAGCTGGAAGTCAGGGTTGACGACATGGACTGCAATGTCCAGCAGTGCCTCACAGAAATTGAAAACATTAAAGAGGAAAACCTCAGCTTGCAAGCCCGCCTTGAGGATCAGGAGAACAGAGCCCGCCGCTCCAATCTGAGAATCAGAGGCATACCTGAATCAGTCCTTGACGTACAGGCAACCATGCTAGCCCTGTTCCAGGAATTAATCCCAGGCATCCCAGTTGAAAGACTTGAGATGGATAGAGTTCATAGAGCTCTAGCCCCACGCTAAGACAAAGGCCCTCCCAGGGACATAATAGCGAAATTTCATTTTTATCGCACCAAGGAACAGTTGCTCAAAGCTGCAAGAAGCAAACGCCAACTTTCATTCCAGGGCCACCACTACCTAATCTACGCGGACCTGTCGCCCATAACTATTGCCAAAAGACGTACCCTGAAGCATTTGCTTCAAACGCTGCAGCAACCTCAAATTGCATACCACTGGGGATTTCCCTTCTCAGTGCGCTTCACGCACTTGGAAGCCAAATATGTTTGTCGCACAGCGCAAGAGCTGAAAGAAACCCTGCTGGATTTGGGCCTTGAAAAGCACAATCCTACTCCAGAACATGCTCGCAGGCGCTCGGCATCCGGGTCGCCGAAGAAGGACCCTCCTCCAGCAGGCCCTGGAAGCTCCCAGTCAGGTGTATCTCAATACAAGCGTGGCCGCTTTGAACCCCGGGCCTTGAACACAGAAGACTCCATGGATTAAACTGATCCTGACCTAGCCCTAGGCCCTGCACGCCACTTGCCCCTGTCTCGCGTACTCAGGGACAGGCATACACAATCCTCATTGTTGGACCACCTCGTCCAAGCTCTCTTCTTTGAGCCAACCCGTTGAACTTACCTGCTGAGATCCCGGGTGAGGAAGATGCATCTTCACCCCCAACCACACCAGCCTTATGGACACAGGGCTGGTTGCCCATCTGCACATCCCCTCATGGCACGGCAATGGCCTAACTGACCTCCCAATCTAACCTGCCACAGACACTATTAAGTGTCAGCTACCCCTCCTTTATGCTACCCCTTTATGACTCGGGTGGAACGCAAAGTGCCCGGCCATGAGACCCACCTTCAACCGAAACCTTGGGTCACATAACATGTCACTGCTGGTGACATTATGACACTATGTTATATGCCACTTGTTTATACCCGCAAATGGGCCAACAGTTCCCTGGCCTACATCTGACTTATGCCTAATCAAAGCAGCCTTAACTGCATTGCAACCTGCCGATCTTTTTTTATCCCTTTTCCCTTTTTTTTACTTAATTCTTTTTTTTTTACTCTCACTATTAAGTTTGGAATCCATCTCCTGGGGCGTATGGTTGTTAATTTTACTGTTGTTTTAGTTGATTCCTTCAACGCCCGATTTCTGGCGGAGTTGTCCACTCATAGGTTTTCTTGCTCCCCCACTTGTCGGCCTCCGGGTACCCGCATCCAAATGCAGACATCTGGACGCAGATGCAGAGCCTATGGGGGTCGTCCCGGCCGACCCTTACTACGCTCCCAGTTACATTTCATGTTCACACTGTTTAAATTGTTTACCCTTTCATGCATTTACGTTGTTATATGTGAATCCGCTCTAACCCTTCTCTCTTTTTCCCCTCATTACTTCCTGAATTTCCTTCCTCCTCTTCTTGGACCGGGGGCAGCGACGACGGTGAGTCAACGGAGCAGGTACAGTGACACCCGACTGACACAAAAACCATGGCCCCGTTAAACATTTGCTCCCTTAATGTTCAGGGGTTCAACATTCCACATAAACGCACTAAGGCCCTCCGAACATTGGCCTCGGCCAAGGTACACATCGCATGTCTACAAGAGACACATTTCTCCCAGCGGCACTCACCCAAATTCCTGAGCCGGACATACCCCCAATTTTTCACAGCATCAGCCGAAACCAAGGTTAGAGGCACGCTCATCGCCTTCCACCGCAACACACCATTCACTCTACATTCCCAAATTAGTGACCCTGCCGGACGCTATGTCCTGGTCAGAGGCTATATCTCAGACACCCCAATAACTGTAATATCCTATTACGCCCGAATAAGAACCCAACTGCCTTCTTGTCACACCTATTCAACCTAGTCAACACACACAAAATGGGCACCGTGATATTATGTGGGGATTCCAACCAAGTTGTCACTCCATTTCTTGACAAATCCCCGTCTGCCCCTAACGTATCCCCTACCAAATTATCTTTGCAACAACTTCTCATTAACCATTCACTCTCGGATTCCTGGCGAGAAGTGAACCCTACAAGCAGGAAATTCACTTTCTATTCCCATCCCCACAACTCTTTTTCACGAATAGACCACACCTTAATAGCAAACAGCATGATCCCAGAAATCCTTGCCTCCTCGATAACCCCGTACCCATGGATGGATCACTCTGCCGTTCATCTCACTTTGGCATCACCTGTTCCCCGGTCACACGACACCACCTGGTACATCAATGACTCTACACTGACTAACCCCTCCCACTGCCTAGACATAGAAATCGCCCTCAAAGAGTATATCACCACCAACACTACAGACGACATATCAGCAGTTACCCTCTGGGAAGCTCACAAACCTGTCCTTAGAGGAAAATTAATCCAACAGGCCTCCACCCTTAAGCGCGAGCGCAGGAACAAAAAAAAAAATTAGATGAGGAGTTCACCTCCTGTCATGAGGCATTCCAATCCGATCCCAACCCTAATAATAAACAAAAACTAGAGAAAGCCAAACTTGAGCTGGATCTGTTCCTCACAGATACCGCCAAGAAAACTCAACGAAGATACCACCACAAACTTTACACAAAAGCAAACAAACCTGATACGTTGATGGCCCGAACCATAAAGACCATAAACGCCCCACCCTCCACCATACGCCTCAAAACAGGTAAAACTTCATACACTAGCAATCCCATCAAAATACTCGAAATATTCCGCACCAAACTCTCCCAATTATACTCCGGTAACACTACACCGAACATCGATCAACTAGATAAGATATTCTCCCGCATCTCTCTTCCCCTCCTCACACAAACTCAAACGGATACTTTAGAAGCCCCCATCACGGAGCTAGAGGTGAACCAGGCCATTAAACAACTGAAACCCCACAAGCGCCCCGGTCCAGATGGCTTCTCAGCTAGCTACTACAAACAGTTCGCCCACCTCCTAACCCCCTTATGACCAAAGCTTTCAACCTTATACTCAAAAGGCACACATTCAGACCTGAGACGCCAACGGCTACAATAGCGATGTTACCTAAACCTTGTTAAGAATAACCTACTGGACCCCGTTCAATCTGGATTTCGCCCTCAACATTCCACAGAAACTGCCCTTCTTAAACTCACAAATGACCTACTAACTGCAAAAACCAATGGACACTTCTCTATACTCCTACTCCTGGCTTGCCTTGGAACCCCCTGGGGTTGTCTCTTCCCTTCTCCTCTCCTCCTCCATCTTAACATCCAATGCGACTTTCACGCTACCCTATCCATCCTGCTCTCGGTGACTTCTCGTGTCAGTGCTTCTGGCTTCCTCATTTCAAAAAACTCCTCCTCCCCCACCAGCTGTCATAGTTTCCGTCGGCTTTCTAGGTCCTCATCCTCATATCTCTTCACAGGTAACCAAAAACGTCAATCATCCAGTAAACACTCAAATTCTTCCCGTCAAAGACACCTTACAACTCCCGCTTTAGGTCTAACTTGCCCCAGGTCA